>OX463865.1:10485471-11085471 GCA_949825065.1 Odontocerum albicorne
TTGAAAAAACAAGCAAATATTAAACTTTTAAATGAATTTTGTGTCAGTATGTCCTATTAACCTTCGCGTGCCACAACAAAGCTTTTACTGCAGGAGCAATATTCAACAAAGTGGAATTTTCAAGCCCATACTTTGTGGAAACTCCGATATTCGTAAGTATGGTATCGATACGATGCGATCGGACCGCGATAAAACCATTATTTATAGAATCAAATATATTTCGATTGAAGAACCTAATCACGTTACAATCGTTACGAAGGGGAGAGAAATGAGTGAATAATTTTACAGTAACACAGGGGATGCCATAAAAGCCTCAATTCTGGTCGAAGTCTGGCCGACTATCACCTTGCATGTCAGGCCGAGTCTAAAAATCTCTCTCCCTTAACACAAACATACTATATATGTTAGTTTTAAACTGGGGTTTGGCAACTTTTTATGAATTTTACCACCTATTGAAAGTGATGAAGATTGACGTATCACCAGTTCGTACTTTAAGCCCTCCTCCATCCTCAATCTCCTTAAAAGACTATGCGGACGTCTGATATTTAAACATTACGGAGGAACAGCTGAATAAATTACGACGTCTTCAAAATGTTTGTCTAAAATTTATTTTTAACCTGAGAAAGTAAAAAGACGACCTCCGTGGACTGGTGGTAAGACAATTGTCTGCCGATCCGGAGGTTGCGGGTTCGATCCCCGCTGGAACCCAGTTTTTTTTTAAATAGGATTCCAGTCTGGTTAACACTTAGAGCCTATTAAAACAGCTTTCTGGTTGGTTGGAAGAGATTGCCACTTGGCAATAAACTCGCCAGGTTAAAAAAAAAAGTGCGATCATATCACTTCACACCATAAGGACCTGAACTCGTTGAACGTGAGGAATAGAAGTCAAATTCACATATTATCTCTATTATGTAATATCCTTAACTATCCCGCCGCCTCCTCTTATCTCAACGAAAATTTACAGCGTCTTTCTGATCATGGACTAGCGTTACGCTCAAACAGAGATTGTTTATTCTATTGACCTTCCCAGTTCACCGCTCTTCTTTTTTTACGTCGTCTTTTACTGTCGATGCAGTGAAACTCTGGAACCAGTAACAAACCAATGTTAGACTCACTCTGTCTTTGGCATGCTTTAAGAAGCGAATTAAAGAACTACAAATTTCTGGTCAGTAATACAACGTGTTTCATTCCGGATTCTCCTTTCCTCTCCATCATCCCTTCCTTTTCCTTTGATTGATAATATCTCAATTTTACTTTTACTTCGAGTTTGTACGAATATATCGTTCATAAAAATAATTAAACATTTGAATATTTATGCGACCATGTAAATTACATTATTTACTTTTGTCTGGTTGGCTGGAAGATCTTGCCGCCTGGCAATAAGCCAGCCAGATTGTTTTTGCAATGAAGAGTTGATAAGTAAATAAGTTTTTCATAGTAAATATACTTTCATTTATCCTTTTTACTAATTAAGTATTAAATTACCTTATAATTAGAGTTTAGACAGTTTAAACATTACATTTTCGTAAGCCGGGTTAGCGGATTAAATTTTCCCGGTACTATAAATTTTGTTTTTTAAACTGGGCAACCCTAGATTACCTCATAAAAATCGTTGATGTAAGCAGGCCTTAACATATTATGTTGAAGGGTAAATTATGTTGAAGCGTCAACAAAAATTTGACGCATGCTAGCTCACGTACCGCACGTTATCGTCATCGCTAGGCCTCGTTGTCGAGGATCCTCTCGCCATTCCAGCTTCAACTCAGTTGAAAAACGAATCTCTGCCTTGGAAGTTTGTTTCTTTCTCTTCTTTTATGTGAATGAGCCACTGCACACCAGCAAACTCACCAGTCACACCTTTATACTGGATCCGATGGCACACCAAAATGAGACAATCAGAGCCCACCGATATGTTTTTTTCCTTATTTGTTTTAAAGAATAGACAGGACCAAAGTCATAGGTATCCATATTAGCTGGAAAACTGGTCGAAAAAAACGCGTTCGAGGGGAGTAGCATAACGCTTGGTTTGAAGCTGCGACCTTCCGCTTTGAAGTCCAGTGCGTTACCGCGCGGCATTTGGGAGTTTAAGGATATCTTTGATAAGTCATGTCTATTCTTTAAAAAAATGGAAGAACGTGCATGTATACTCACTTCGATGTGCCATCAGATCCAGTACAGCGGTGTGACCGGTGAGTTTGCTCGGGAACAACGGCTCACTGATTTAAAGAAGAGAAAGAAAGAAACATAAAAAAAACGTTATGGCACAGCTTCGCTTTCCAAGTTAATTGATGTTGGAATGAAACGGGATCCTCGACTACGAGACCCAACAACGACAACGACGACCATCGATGAAATAAATAAACGAAATATTTTTATCCACATACCAATTTAAAATTCCGTTACATACGAGTCGTGACTTAATAGAAATTGGGTTACGTGACATATTTTTAGATATTGAACCCCCACCCTCGTTATTGAAATGTCAACCCCCTCTCTGTATATTCCCACCACTCGCACGGTGTGATGAGCCACGTCACAGCAAGTTAGCTGGCGGACGAGTTGTCTGTGTTCGCTGTCAGAATGATAAAAAAATATCCAGTTATTAGAATCGACATATCGAAAGGATATCCACTGTCAAATTACGTATACATTATGACACTTTATTTAGCAAAATATCGTTATTTTCGGTCACCAATATAATGTAGAAGTCAAATCAAATAAGCGTTGATACCACTACACAACGGAAAATACTTTGATATACTAAAATAACAATTTATAAAAGGCCGTTTAGAGAGATGACTCCCCTTAAAGGCGCTCTTACTCGAGATATTAAAAAAAAAACAAGTTGACTATAAGAATAGAAAGGTGGTGGCTGCGGCCATTAGATAAGGAACTTCCACATCTGTACCTGTATATACGTTTATAAAAATCATATTTGGTTAGAAAACTCCAGAGAACTAACCAATGGTAGAAATACTAAAACGAAATATTCGTAGATATTTTACAAGACAAAATTTTAAAAGCATATATAAATATTTAAGTATCGTTATTTTTTGTATTGTATACCACTTTCATTGTATATGTCACAGTGAGAGTGGATTGTACAATGAATGTGAACTAGTGAATGTACGTACGCATTCACTCAACCTTTTGCGGTTGCCTATTTTTCCTTATTCCACCACGCCCATTAAAAATTTGCATCATTCTATGAAAAATTATGAATCACTAAGTTTTTTTTTTAATAAACTGACTGATAAAAAAAATCTTTGATGTCGAGTGAAACTCGACATAAAAGCCACGGGAATTAAATCGATGTCGAGTAAGGCTCGACGTAAGGCCGCAAAGAGTAAAGTAATCTACGAATGCGGAAGAAATCGGTCGTTTGAAAATAATAAATTCATATTAACCAGTTTTTTTATGTCTTTTGAATTGTTTTAAACATTTACTAAACAGGGTTTGAGAAAATAAATTAAAAATAATTTTGATTGACGTTTTTACACATTATAGCAAGTCAAAAAATAATAAATAAGACTGAAGACATGAAACAAGACTCAAAAGAGTCTTAAAATGCTGTAAAAATGCGTGTACTGAGAAGAATATAAAAGTTTATAATGTAACATATGACCACAGCGGCTAAAGCTTTTATAATCCTCGGCCTTATAAGATTGATTCAGAATATTCAATTTATTCAATAAAGATGAAATCCACCTCAAATTTCTACTTTTCTTCAAATAAACATTTCCCAGTCACTGATTCGTAAGATACAATGGAAAGATACCACGGAGGGACTTGAAAACCAGACCTCTGATTTGTATATATTTCGAGTTACCGTGTTGAGGGATATCAAACGAATAGTTACCGCGTTGAGGGATATCAAACGAATAGTTACCGTGTTGAGGGATATCAATCGAATAGATTGACAAATTTAATACTTAATCAATTCTTTGATTAATATTTAACAATAAATTATGTTGTTATTCCACTAATTAAATTTCTCCTCGCTCAGAGGTGCATGGCCGCGTGGTAACGCACTAGACTTCCGTGCGGAAGATCGCCAATTCGACACCCGCGCTGTGCTACTTCCTTCGAATGACACAGTAATTTTTTTTCCACCTAGTATTCGGGTGTATAAGAATACTTTTGACTTCGGTTATATTTATTTTTCCAAAAAAAGAAAAACATGCCGATGTGCTCCGATCGTCTCACTTCGGTGTACCATCGGATCCAGCGATATGGTCGGTGAGTTTGCTGGTGTGCAACGGCTCACTCAGTTGAAAATAAGAGACAGGAAAAAATAAACAAAGCTGCACGGCACAGCTTCGCACTTTACCTGAAATGACTCCCCGCTACACGTTTTTTACGTCCTATCCCGAGGTTCTTTTGAAAAATATTGTAGTTTCACAAAGCTATAACCGAAAAATTTGATAAAATAAAAAAATTGATTATAAAATTATAATTTCTTCTACGAAATTGCCTTCTTCTTCCTAGTGTCATGTCAGGTCTGCCCAACATTGACTATCACCTGAGAGTAAGCATCTTTGCCCCCGGCAGCCCAAAAATATCCCCAACGCTCCTTATACCAGTCCAATCATGTACTATATATTGCGGAGCCAGGATATTTGCTTCCTGCCAACACCTCTTCGACCCTCTATTTTGCCTTGGATGATCAGGTGCAGTAATTAGTACTTTACTATTAGTTATTAGTAAGTACACGACCCAAGTAGGACACCTTTCGGATTTTAATATTAGTCAGCAACTCTCTATCAACTTTGGCTCTTTGTAGAATCCTTGTGTTGCTGACCATATTCGTTCAGGGTATCCGTAGCATTCTTCGGTGTATCGACATTTCGAATGCTTCCAGTCGGTTCATACTACTAACTTTGAGGGTCCACGATTCTACTCCATGCAATAACACTGGCCAAACGTAGCATTTGACTAACCGTTGTCGAAGTTTCAAGTTTAGATTATCATCGCAGAATACGCTTCTAATTTTATTAAAAGCCGCACGGGATGTTTCAGTTCTGCACAAAAACACAAAGAAATTGACTATATTTGGACATTTCAAAGATAGTAAATAGTTAATAGAAAATATAATTAACTGTCATATACCCTTACACAAACCCTATCGATGCCCTCAGGTCACTCAGAACTCACTTGTTTTTGAGTTTAGCCAATGAAATTAGGAAAGAATGGCGATGAACATTTTGAGCACCCAACAAAAGTTTGTATGAACAGCCATAGGCGCTTTCAGCACCGAACGTGTTAATGAACAATAACTTTTTATCGAGCTTCTATCTCAGAAATTGAGAAAGCGATAATAATTTTCAATCTCCCAAGTTGAAAATATTTTTACTGAGTTATAGAAAATTCCCACGAAGATCACAGTCTCTCCTTTTGAAAATATAACAAAATCTCACAAACTTCTCAATATTGATTCCTTCAACTCAGTGCTTCCCAATGTGCCATGGCACATTATACAAAATATAACATTTTCGTGGTGCACTGAAAAATACTTGGATTACTATAAATATTAACACTTGTGTCCCGATTTCGTGTTTTAACGCCATAAACTAGATTTACTTTAAGTCTCAGTCCTGTGTTTTCACATGATCGACACTTCTTACAAAAAATAACATATTACTGGCATCCAGCAAAAATTTTTTGTATACAATTCAAACTTAAAAAGATAGTCTCTTTATTTCTTACATAAATAATGAAAACATGCTTGAATTGCTTTATGATGGAGATTCTAATGTAGCGTCATCAATGTGCAGCGAAGTGTCCCATGAAGTTTTTGACCCATGAATTTGGAGACCGACTACAATCTCCGGGTTCAAAAAGAATAAAGAATTCGTAAAATCTTTCAAACAGTTTGTCAAAGAACATGTCTTAACATGAGTTGATATATATTCGACCAACTGGCAAAAGAGAAAAAACCCTGCGAAATTTGCAAGGTACAGAAGGGAAATGAGACCCGATATATGAGCAAGAACAGGGAATGTTGGCAATTTAAGTATACTACACTACATTAATAGAGTATTTTAAATAAATGTACAAAGTTCCATTATAATATTATTAAAATATTAACTTAGATATAGTAAGTTTAATAAACCCTCCACAAAAATAAGAAGTCCCCAAAAACCAGCCAGGTACCGGCAAATGTTACAATTTTTGTCGGTTCTTAAGGTGGTAACACTTTAACACCCGATCAAAATCAAGACAACCTTTTCCAGGGCTTGTTTTTAAGATATTCAAATTTTTTTTAAAGATTTACTAAAATTGCTAACATAACATATCTAAATAAATACACGTAGGTATTATAAATATTTTTATGATACTTTGTATATTTGTTTAAAATACTTGAATAATGAAGTTTACTGTAGTAATTCTGCCAATATTGAGTTGTATTGTATAACACTTTTGTTACATACATAATAAATTGACGGAAATGTTGCTATGTGGCAATCTCTTCCAACCAACCAGATAGACGTTAAAGAGACGTATTTAAAAACCAGACTAGAATGCTATTTTAAAAATCTGTGTTCCAGCGGGATTTCAGCCCGCAACCTCCGGGCTAGGAGACATGCGTCTTACCATTTAGGCCACGGAGGTCGTCAACGTTCTTCTTTCTGGAGAGCTACATCACACTCTTTACATATGTACCGGGTCTCACTTCTCTTCTTCTGCTTAGCATATACCTTGCAAATTCGATAGGGATCCCTTTTTTGTCAGTTGATGATAAATGTCTTATTCCATAGTTAAGTGGCTGCAACTCAAAATTTATACAACTCTCGCCACTAATAATTTATACAACAAGACTGCACAGATTGAATAGTCAATATGGGCATTGTATGGATTTTAATATGATTTTAACTACTTACAGGAGTAAGTAAAGAAGCTGTCTTTGCCAAGATAAATTAATTGAATTGTATTGATTGCTTTGTTGTGTGGTTCGATTTGTTTTTTTTTCCTATTGTATAACAAAGCCTACATTTCTTTTCCCACTTTGCACGGATTTCTCCTGTTACACAAAGAGGATATTCAGTTGGTTCAATATCTCTATACCACACGTGACTGAGTGTCTAGCCATGATATTCGTCCTGTAAGTTGGTATGTAGAACAGGGGGTGATTCCTTGCACGGCTATATTTATTAGGTACATATAAACATAGTGCTTCTACAATCGCGGGATAGTTAAAGCCACCTTGAATAACCTTTAGTAAGAATATCGCAATGGATTCTTGCTTTCTTGTCTCGAGGCTTCTATAGTTACACACCGTGCGAAGTTCAACATGGTTAGCATATTTTGGGTAATCGCCCTTTGTTCTGTACCATAGATATCTGAGAAAAAAAAATTGTATTTGTTTTATATTATGTTTTTATATTTGAGCTGATGAGGAGCCCAAACCGTAGATGCATGTCAATGTTGAATTATACGTGTTAATGTTTTAATCGTTTTATCAAAAATATCATAAAATCGTTGAAATAAATAAATGATTATACGTTTTTGGGGTAGTCCGAAAAAAACATTTGTATTTATAGGTCAAAAAATTCAACCCCAAAATTACACCGAATGCTATAGTGGACGGTGGTTTTCGATATTTTCAGTCTCACAGCAAGCTCTTGTATCGTGGAACTTTGTTATTCTCGATTGAAGCCTTGATTTGGCTGTTCTTCCAGAATGGACACTGTCTTCGAGTATCGTCTTCGATCATATCTCTCTGACGGATTTTTCAATCAAATTTTTATACACAAGCGATCGCTCACTGCATCATTGCCATATGCTTTTTCTGCATTTTGTTTTCTTTACGGTAATAAAAAAAGCATCACCAGAAAAAAAATCTCTTCAAAATTACGCCAAAAAACCTTCCAACGATTTAGGTCCAAAAAACGCGCTGAACTATTAAATTTCATAATAATGTACATTCAACACTTTGAAGTAATATCCGACAAATACCAAACTACTTTCTGTAAAACATTAATAATTTTTCAAGTGACATCCAGTAAGATGCATTTATTATTACCTTTGGCGCGGCGTCATCGCGCCAAATACAACGAACCGCGCGAGGTTGAATACATTTCGAATTTTACTTTACGCACCAATATTATGAGGCACACTTTCCAGTCACTCGGGGTACACCGGTTAGAAAATGTTTGCTTTAACTAACCCCTTTCCCCAACCCAGTCCAAAAGGTACTGTTGTGTAGTCACAACACCACCTCCCCTCGCAAATTTGATACTGCCCCTAAATTACTCCTGGGGGTAAAAATGTTTCAAGTTTAGTCATTTTCTTGGCTTGCTGAAATTGATATGAATTTTAAATAAAAGCTATTTGATACTCCAGTATTGAAAAACTTTGAATTCTAAATTAAAACAAAACAAAGTTTTTTTAAAAGAAAATAATATTTACTCTATTTTTTTAACTATTAAGGTTTGACAGGTTTTTTATGACGTTATAAAACGGTGCTTGTATATAACATATTCATAAGATTGACTATAATGCTTACTACTCCTTTAAACATGTTTTATACCAATTTCTCAAATAAAAGAGCGCATTTAATACAACAATACCACCTTAACATATCTATTGATAGCTGATTCTCAAACCTGTAAAATTTGCACTTGCGATTTTTTTAGCACTATGGTAAATCATGACGTGTAAAATAAAATAATTTTTATTTAATAGTTAAATTATTACAGTGCGTGCCTCATTTTATTTGCAAAAGTGAAGATAATGCGACATCTGTTATTACAAATCAGAACGTTTTACATAAGTGTTTTTAAAATTGAATGTACTTCAGAGCGTTCCGGATAGATATGTGTAATTATTATTATAATTACTAGTCACTCTAATATTTAATACATTACTCCGTCAATATGTATATTATTTTAATTATCACTAGGATTATTACTAGGTCCATTTTTAAATTTGGAAAAAAAAACGGACGCAACTTATGTTAACGCCTAATACATGTCAGAAATAATTATAAAGCGAGAATGAGATAGATCTAGGAAACAATGTAAAGAGATAGTGATGAAAATTTATCTGAAGGAAATGTGAGCGTGTATAATGAAGTTATATAGGGATAAATGTCGAAATCTGATGTCTGCCTAACTCAAAAGGGACATGATAGAATAGGAAATATGGTTGTGAAAGTTTATGTTCGAAATAATTTCTTGACATTTCATTCAACCACAGATTGAATTTCTCTTATCGAGTATGTAAACAATATACATATAGAGAAATAAAGATGTTGGATTTTTTTAGGAGGCCCTCTATAATATAATATCATACATTGCAAATATATCCAAGTAAATTCTTCATCGCAAGTGTATCCCTACATATCTCTAAATTTCCCTCGTAAGAAATATATTGAAGTGCTTCTCTACAATCATTTTCTTTATGACATCTAACACAAATTACAGCGTCTTCAAAATGTGTGTCTAAGATTTATTTTCAACCTACGAAAGTACGATCATATAACTTCATACCAGAAGACATTGAACTGGTTGAATGTTAGAAATAGACGCCAAATTCATATACTGTCACTATTGTATAATATCCTTAACTGTCTCACCGCACCCTCTTATCTCGCCGCTTAATTTTTCAGCGTCTTTCCAATAATGGATTAGCGCTACGCTCAAACAGAGATTGTCTATTGGCCTTTCCAGTTCCCCGCTCCTCTTTTTTTTACGTCGTCCTTTACTGTCCATGCAGTGAAACTCCGGAATCAGTTACAAACCAATATAAGACTCGCTCCGTCCTTGGGATGCTTTAAGAAGCGACTGAAGAAACTCTTAATTTCTAGTCAGTAAAATAACGTGTTTGATTCCTGATTTTTCTTTTCGTTTCCTCTCCACCATGCGTTCCTTTGCTCACGTTTGTGTTTATGGATGGGATGGTTTATCGTGGGGATGGATAGTCTTTTGAATGATTTATGTGTCCACGTAATTTAATTAATTTACTTTTGTCTGACTGGTTGGAAGAGATTACCACCCGGCAATAAGCCCGCCAGATTGTATATGCAATAAAAGTCTTAAATAAATAAATGACATTCATATTTATTCCAACGCCATTGAAATGGTTCACAATAAATTTCAGAAATATTGTATATTAATTTTCGTTTCAGCATCTCTCCTGACATACATATAAGTACTTGACTACGATATCTTATTGAATTACATCCTCCTTTTTAAACTCTCTGACAGAAAAATTAGATGCGATTTGATATTTCTATATAAGATTATTCACAATATCGTTGATAGTTCCGATATATTGGCTCAAATTGGTATCCACACCCCTGCTTTAAACACAGATAACCTTTTGCAGTTTTAAGTGGCATTCAACACTGATAACTTACATCGTTATATTCGGTGGTTTTAATTTTGATTAAAGCATAAAGCATAGCTTAATATATTCACGTTTATGTCTATGTATATTTTGTAACTTAAATGAATTTTTAAATGAAAAAAGTTTTAAAAAATACATCTTTTGAACACTACACATACGAAAAAAACACTAAACATACAAATGAACACTACACACATATGTTACAATCCATCAAAAGATGGATATGTTACTATCACATATTGAAAGATCAACAAACGTTTATTTGTAGTTCGTCTTCCCTGTTTAAGTTTTTTGCGTTTTTTTTTTTTAGAAAATATATGTACATTTAAAAAAAATATTTTTTATAGTTAAGGCATTACCCAACTGGTTTGAATGTTTTCACCTCATCATCCGGGGAGCACAAACAAAACTTGTTTTTACTCCCCTGATGATGAGGTGAAAGTCATCGGTATATATACAGATACTGGGAAGTACCTAATCTGATGGTCACAGTAACTTCCTTGCTTTTTTATTGTCAGCTTAAGAGTGTATATGTTTATTTTGTAATATTTTTAATACGTCAATAATAGAGGGTTCTAATTCCGAGTTCGAGTGCCCATAAAGAGAGTTTGCTTTCTAAACGACGTTTTATGTATTACCCTTTTATTATTATTAACGTAATTGTGTGAATAAAAGCATGATATACAGGGGTCGTCAGGGTTTTAAATATAAACCAACTTATTCGACAAATCAAGCAAACCAGCTGATTATTGTGTGGGCTGAAAAATTTAGGGCGTTGGCTGAAAAACAAGGAAGTGTCCTGAAAAACATCTGATGTCTTCACAGCCGGGCTCGCCTTTTATTGATGGGGTGTTTCTCGACCGGGGGATGTTATGAGATGAGCCCGGACGTTTTGATAACTTATCTTATTGTAACATGTATTTTCTGCTATTCATCTTGAAATATATGTGCGATTTTGGAATGTTTTTATATACATATGTACATACTATGTTGCTTTCAATAAATATTTGTTTATTTATTTATTTTCAATGAAATTCGGGAGAGATTTTTGTGTAAAATGTATCTGGAAAATAAATAAAACCAAATGAAAATATTCACAAGTGACATAATTTTTTTAAACTTTATATGTATGTTAGTTGTGTATAACTGCGCTAAATTAAGCACCTTCACAAGTATTTAGCTCAACAAAAGAGAGGTAGAAGTATTTTTTCAGAATCAAAGACCTTAAGAGAGTGCACAAAGCTTTTCCAAGCTTTTATACGGCGGTAGTTTGCGTACTTTGTAACGCTTTATGATTTCCCTTTGAACCTGAGCTTTTCTGAAATATTTTATCCTCCTTTTTAAATACCTTTTGCTTTGGTATTATTTTATTTTTGGCTTTGGATTAAATTAAAAGTTAAAACTTTAGTATTTTATAAACAAAACAGATTTGAGTTGAATCTATAAATTCGTGATTCGTATTGAAACGGGAACATTTCATCAAAATAATATTTGAGTTTCTACACAATCGGAAAAGGATATAAGTCGTAATCTTTGCTGGACCTCGTAGTCAAGCATCCTTTCGCGCTATTCCAACGTCAATTTAATTGGAAAGTAAAGCTGTGTCTTGGAGATTTCTTTCTTTCTTTCTTTTTTTTCAGTGAGTTAGCCCTTTCACACCTGAAATTCACCGACAACCCCTTTTACTAGATTAAATTACACAACGATGTGAGGTGATCAGAGTACACCAGCATGTTCTTTTTTCTCTTTTTTGAAAGAATAGATATGGCCAAAAACATATGTATTCTTATACCCCCGAATACTAGTCTGAAAATATGCCTGTATCATTCGAGGGGAGTAGGACAGCGCGAGGTTCGAAACGCCGACCATTCGCACGGAAGTCATGTGTGTCACCGAACAGCCATGTACACTTTTTTTGTATTGACAGAAGAAGGATTAAAGTAAGATTGATACAGAAGAACTTCAAATATTTGAGTTGAAGAACAAGTGTTTTACCAACTAGACTACGTTAGTCACATAAATCTATCTTCAATATTTAAAAAAATTAAGAGATCAAATATCGAGGTACAAGAATTAAACACGTATTTTTTCTTTGAATAAAATATAATATTGTATAAATGATATTCGTCGCGATAAATCTCTCAAATTTTTCAATCATTATTTCACTCGAATTAAGCTTTAATAATTATTTCAGCAATATAATTACGAAGAAATTCTCAGAATTCAACGACTAAATAATATCTTTTATACATATTTTCCTTCCGATAAAAGTATTTCGCCGAAAGTAATATTAAAAAGGTATTTAAATAATGCTGACACCTCCCGTTTGTTAAAGCTCCTCCAACTCTCGATTCTGCGTTACAGTGGTGGTGCCTGGAGTTATTTTAAGTCGCTTATCAGGAGAAGCGGCTCTTGAATACTGCTTCGACATTTAAAAAACTACCCCCATTAAACATGTTATTAAACGTCATTATTTATATGTGTCAAAACAATACAAAAATATTTAAAAAACGAAAATACCTTGAGATATCGAAATCTTTTAAAAATACCGAAGATTTTACTTATTTATTTATATATTGTGTGAGGACTATATTTGATAAATTGCATATGTGCGTCCTCGTTGCTGTAAATTCTCGATATGTCATGTTTTATAAGTCGCGTATCCAGATCGATAAATCACTTTGTTGTTGTTTTAGAGTGTAGAAATGAAATATTATAATGCAAAGCAATAAAGGATGAAATAATAGTGCCGTCCCGACTTCAATCCTTCCGCGAAGTCCCAAAAAACACCGCTGTTGTTTTTTTGAAATAAAGAAATAGAATGTTATAATGCATAGCAATAAAAGATAGAGTAATAACACCGTCTAGACTCCAAACCCTGTCTCGAATTCCTAAAAACACCGATGTCGTTGTTTTTAAATAAAGCGATGGAATATTAAAAAAAAAAATACAAAAAAGGTAAAAAGGTAGGGTAATAAAATCTCCTTGTGCCATTGTCTCAAAACACCGCTTGTTATCTGGGACACCCAGGTATAATTCCTAGAAACTTCTTTCGATGACGTTATGCTAAAGTACATTTTATCTCCACGTTCTGGACATATTTGTCGCCACCTGTGTTACTAAGGGAGATGGAAATAGTTCTCCCCTCTCTCGCGGTTGTCTTTAAAAGGGGAGCTGTACGGTCCCCAGCCCTTTTGGATTCTGACCGCTGAGCTGGACGGACCTCTCTACGCGCTCACTACGACCTGCGCCGTTCAACAGGCCGATAGCTGCCAGAATTATTCGCTGCGTTTCTCTGCCACATATATAGACGCTTCAGGACTCTATCTAGCAATTTTGGGTGAAAAAATTATTTGTTTATGTTTAATGCTGGCTTCTGCCCTGACTTTGCTTAGGAAATTGTTATTCTGTATCCCTTTGTTTGAATTATCACAACACAACCTTCGAGCCACTGATTCGGGAACCGAATTTAAAACTTTTTTTTCCTTGAGCTACGCTCAAGGTTTTTTTTAATTAAACCATTTATATATAATAAACTTCTTTGTTTTTAAACTTATATCTTTATTTAATTGTCCCCCTTGTCCTGGTAAAATATTTGAGAGAGAGTTACTCAGAATACAAATAATCCAACGAACTCCTGAGATCAAAGAGGACTTGCCCCTTTCACCTGCTGAGCCGAGCCGCGTCACACTTGGTAAGATTGTGATGTGTTAAAATTAATTTACGTAATTAAAGGCGTTAATTAAATTAGTTTAAATAATAGGAAAAAGTGTGACAATTGTATTAATTCAATTATGCTTACATATATAGGTTAAATCCTTAATTTCAAAACAGTAATATAAAGTGTTTCATTCCAGATTTTTGTTCCCTCTCCACCATCCCTTACTTTTCCTTTCATTGATTATATCGTACTTTTGCTATGTAACATATATGATACTGTTCATAAATTGTGTGGAGATGAATAATCATTAAAAAATTGGCGATAATGTAATTTCCTTTATTTTCATTTATCTGGTTGGTTGGAAGTGATTGCCACCTGATAATAAGCCCACCATATTGTTTTTACAATGAAGTGTTTTACAAATAATAAATAAATTAAGCTGAAAGGGAAATATAGTAATGACAAATAAAAAATAGCAAATATGAAATATTTGTTAAGTAGAAACAAATCTTAATTCTTAAGACAAATATTTTTTTTTAAAACATCAGAAATGTTGAAGATGTCAATATCCGAGGTCATATTCAAAAGGGGCATTCCGTAAAAAAATAGTGATGGACATTACAAGTAAGTATTACTTATTGTCAGTCTGATAAAATCATAAGTTTTGTACCTTAATTAACAGTTGTCAGGGCTGAAAAATCCTATGTTACTGTATATTTACTGCATTTGTTTTGTAATATTGCTTTATTCATTTTTTCAACATGCTGAAACTCTCAGAGAGTGCTTTTTTATCTTACTTAACACATCAGCCTTAAGCTTACTTATCAATGCATTTCATTTTCTATCATACATCGTCACTCCATGTATTCTTCTCAGTGCACAGATTTCCATAGAATTTTATCGGATTTTTTCTGTCTTTTTTCGAGCAGCTTTGGCAGCTTTATTCCCTCGATTGAATGCGAACAGAAGGAAGTGTCGAAAATGCTCACTTTCGTCTACTTGACATTCCATTTTGAAAGCTTGTAATCAAATAAAATAATATATGTAACGTAAAAGCAAACACAATATCTTGTAGAGCAGAAAATTTTCTTTCGAATGACGTATAACCTTTACCATTTTGTTTTACTTTTGGTGCTCATTTTTAAATTGAAAATAAACGAACACAACTTATGTTAACACCCAATATAATAAATTCAGTCTGAAATCGCACATATACGAGTATCTTAAAATAAACTGCAGAAAATACATTTAAGAGAGAAGACATTAAAAGGTTCGGGCTTTTCCCACAATTTGAGACAACGCACCCATAGATTGTTGTTAACCGTCGAATCAACCTGCCTATTGAAATGCTGGTAGAAAGAGCGATCACACTTTTGAACCGTGAGTGTGTTTATATTTATAATATATAGACGTGTTTTATGTGTTGCTCAGCTTCTTCAGGAGAAATCTCTTGAATTTAGTGTAGGACTTGAAATCATTTAATTTTTTATACTATTTAATATGCTACATTTTATCAAAATGTTTTAGTGTAACTTAACATACGTATTTTTACTATTGTCCTTATCAAATAAGTGTTAAAATTTTGAATACATGTTTTTATTCTTACTTGTTTTTTTTATCCACTTTGCATGGATTTCTCCTGTTACACAAAGAGGGTATGCTTCTAACGTTAGCTTATTCGTTAGGAATAATATCAGGCAGGATTCTTCTCATACTGCTAGACGGTACCAAGAATATATCAACAGTGTCATTCAGTTGGTTCAATATCTCTATACCACGCGTGACTGAGTGTTTAGCCATGATATTCGTCCTGTAAGTTGGTATGTAGAACAGAGGGTGATTTCTTGCACGGCTATATTTATCGGGTTATGTTTGGTCCTTGTACGAATGAGGCACATTTTTCGCATATCTCATGAATTTAACTTATTAAACTCTGAATTTCAGCCTCACTCTCCTCTAGTAATATTTTAAATAAATAAAACAAACTTTTTCTCAGACTCGAGGATCATCTGATGATGATGATGATAATATAGGAACAATTTCGAATTCCTCTCTGTTCCACGGCCAGTCTGCAGTAACTCTCTCCCAGTGAACATACGTGCGGAACGGAAGAGGTCAGCAGATACTGCCAAAAAGCAGATCCATTATTTCTCTTTAGCAAACATTCCTTACCAGAGACCCTCAAACGGTGTTCTGCAAACTTTCAAAAAGAAAAAATTGTACCCATCTAAACTTTTATTGTTTACTTTTGTACACCGAAATACGCATATTCGAACCGAACAATGTTAAAATATGCTAAAATGATAGTTCGCAACAGTATTTTTGTATCAACTTTCATAGGACTAAAACGCGGGCGTGGAAAAAAACTGAAAGGTGCCGAATATGGTTAATTCTTTAGAACAATTATTGGCTAACAATGTATGACAGAATACAGAAGAAAGTTGTAAGCGATGAATGTGAAAGACTGATGTCTTGAGTAACATGATGAAGAGCTCTCTAAAGTGGTTTGGGCATGTAGAAAGAATTGACAAAGAAACACTAATGAAAAAAATACTAAGTGCAAATGTAAGATGCATTGTACAGGAATACCAAAGCATTTATGGTTAAATCAAGTGAATTATGTTATGAAAGAACAAAACGTTAAAGTCAAAGAAATTGTAGAAGTTGTATGAGAAGGTGTATGGATGTGGAAGATGCAAAGGATGTGTTGAGATATGAAAGTATTACGCTCTGTCCTCGTTACTTAACCTAACAGGAAGATGGCGTAATGTTATGTTTGTAATCATATCTTATTGATTGGAAGAGATTGCCACCTAGCAATAAGTCAGCCAGAATACTATACAGTATTTAATAAATATATAGAATAATTTTTGTCCTTTATATTAAAACATATTGTTAGTTTTTCTTTGATTTCTGTTGCAAGAATTTTTTACCTCACAAACTAAGGGTAAACGACCTCCATGACAAAGATGGTAAGATGCCTGACTTACAACTCGGATATTCGATTCACGCTGGAACTTAATTTAAAAAAATGTTTTAGTCTGTTTTTCGCTTAAAACATTTTAAACATATTACTGATGGGTCCAAAGAGTTTGCCATATTGCAATAAACCCTTTAGGTTGTATTAAATACCAAATAATTATGTGTTATACGTTTCATTATTTGTATATATTTTTCATTATTTATTAAATTTCTTGGACCTAACATTATCTCGGAAAAATGGCACATTTGACTTTGATATATATAGGAAAAATACTTATTCAGACTCTATAATTCCAGCAACTTCTAACCATCCTAATAATCATAAATTCGCCGCCCTTAACTGTATGCTTCATAGATTGCTCAGTGTCCCATTAACCGACGACAATTTTAAAAAGGAATTAATAACCATAAAAAAAATTGCTACAAATAATGGCTATCCTGGAAGCCTCATTGATTCACTTTTAAAAAACAAAACAAAAAAGAAACTTATAAAAGATTATATATTTAACGACACCTATAAGCATACCTATAAATGGAGCGAAGTCCTATTTATAAAAAATATATCAAATGAAAGAACCAAAAATATTCCAAGTCACATAAAGCCAACTTTTTACACTAACTTTAATCTCCGGAAACTCTTATTTAATGGGAAAGGCAAAAATGGAATACTTAGCAACAGTGGTGTGTATAAACTTTTCTGTGCTGATTGTGATAACTTCTATATAGGAAAGACAGGAAGATCTTTTGAAAAGAGATTTCGTGAACACCAATCTGCCTTAACAAATCCTCTAATTTATTCTGAAATGGCTAATCATTGTCACCGTGAGAATCATACTTTTTCTATCGATGATGCCAAATTCTTACATATTAGCGACAACGGAAATAAATTGGACAGATTAGAGGCCCTAGAAATTTCTAAGTCAGTATACCGATCGGAGCATCTATTGAACAGTTATTTCCCCAAAATCTCCCCGCTCTTGGCCGAAATTATCCCTAGCCTTCCTCACCCCCCAGCCTCCAGCCGTTGAAGTGTCTATATCGGTACCAGTTCGAATAGCATTTAGTCTTGTTTGCGCTCCCCTGAAGATGAGGTGAAAGCCTTGAAACCGGTAGGGTTATACCGTCACAAAAAAGTGGAATAAACAGTGTTTGTTAAAAATAAATTACAATGTCTTTAAACCTCCACAACGTTAATGCCTTAACTATAAACAACATAAAACAGTTCATTTACACTTGCATCAAATTAGAAAATCATGAAAACTAAGAAAATGGGTCTTGTTTAAGCATAACATGAGAAACGGTCTGAATTTGTCAATTGAAATAAAGTTTAATTCTTTCAGAAAAATACAAGATCTCGTACTGCAAGATGTACCCGTGAAAAAAACGTGATTTAGAGTAGTTAACACTACCTCATCCCCCATATTCACTCGATGTTTTCTTTGTGATTTTCATCTTTTTTCACAGAAATTATCAAATGCGAAATAGACAATTTACCAAATAAAGCAGAAATTGAAGCGGGAGTTAGTAGAATTTTTCCTTCTAAAGACACAACGTTTTATGAAAACGGAATTTATAAAACCCATCTCGTTGGTAAAAGGTGATAATTTTAAAGAAAAAAACTTTCAAAGAAAATATTTTTATTTATTTATTTAATTTAACACTTTTATTGCAAATTAGATCTGGTGGACTTATAAGCGGGCGGCAATCTCTTGCAACCAGCCAGACAAAAGTAAATTAAGCAAATTATTTGGTCACATAAATTATTCAAATGACAATCCATCCATACAAAATCCATAAACACGTACGTGGGCATATACGTATATGGCCACAAACCTCACAAACACGGACAATCACCTGAACATTCCTTTTTTTTATATAAAGTGAGATATCATCAATCAAAGGAAAAGGAAGGGATGGTGGAGAGGAAAGGAAAAAAAATCAGGAATGAAACACGTTATATTACTGACTAGAAATTAAGAGGTTTTTTCAGTCGCTTCTTAAAGCATGCCAAGAACGAAGCGATATATCTGCTTGTGTTTAATTTTTATTCTTAAAAAGCCGCACGAACTTTTTTGTCACGTAATAATTTAGTGCCTTTGACACGATAGACGACCACCTCTGTGACCTAATTGATAAGACACTTCTCACCCAGCCCGAAGGTTGAGTGTTCAATTCAAGATTTTTTTTATAAAAGGATTCCAGTCTGATTTTCACTGAAGGCCTCTTTAAGTTGGTTGGAAGACATTGCCATATGACAATAAGCCCGCCAGGTTATACTGTATACAAACAAAGTACGAGGCGTATCCAGAAAGTAAGTGTACTGAGGCTCTCACGACCGGATGGATTTTATTTTCGACATGTTGGCTACACTTCCGTGTAGCCTGACCCTTCTTCTCCGCAACGAGACCGGTTCGAGGTCAGTACGTTGAGAAGTGTCGACGCGACAACACGTTTCGTGAAAAATGTCAAACCAATCTCCCGCCAAGTGCGAAATTTTGTAAAAAGGCAAGAGTTTTTGAGGCGCTGCAAACTCCATGGAGATGAATTTCTCCGCTCCATCGTTACTGGAGATGAAACTTGGGTTGCACACTACACGCCTGAAACCAAAAGGCAGTCTCAACAGTGGCGTCACACCTCTTCACCCTCCGCCAAAAAGTTCAAAACCACAATTTCAGCCAAGAAAATCATGGCATCCGTGTTTTGGGACTGTCAAGGCATAATTTTAATTGAATATATGCCTCAAGGGGAGACCATTAACTCTGCAAGATACTGTGAGACCCTAAAAACACGGCGGAGGGCGATTCAGAACAAGAGGAGAGGCATGCTGACAAAGGGAGTTTGCCTGCTGCACGACAATGCAAGACCACACACGGCCAACGCCACGAAGGAACTGCTCGCCTCGTTTAAATGGGATGTCCTGAACCATCCCGCGCATTCCCCTGACCTAGCACCTTTAGATTACTATCTCTTTACCTCCCTGAAGCTGCACATGGGTGGAAAAAGGTTTTCAACCGACGAGGAGGTCAAGGAGGAGGTGGAGAAGTGGACGGAGGGGTTGGCGGGAAACGACTTCGAGGAAGGCATCAAAAAGTTAATACCCCGCTTCACCACCTGCATTGAGAGGAATGGCGACTATGTCGAAAAATCGCTTACATATGTACTACGGTAACCACGTAATTTTTTTGTTTAAATAAAAAAAATTGTAACCCACAAAAATTCAGTACACTTAGTTTCTGGATATGCCTCGTATATTACAATACAAAGAAGATAACCAAACGGTTAAGTTAATGCTAATAGAAGAAAAACCATTTCACTGCCCATACTAGAAGTATTTTGCATACTTTTGACACAATTTGACAACCCCTGCCATACGGCATACCTCCCTTCATTGGGTAAATAGCTGTACGAGCACAACAGCAAAGCGAAAACGGGAGGTAAACCGAGGCTTAGGTAAACACTGACCGCTGTGTGGACTCGATACTGGGTGACCCAATGTAGGCTTACGCCACTAAAATGAGAGTTTACCTTGTCCCCTTTGTATATTATATGTGCTTTCAGAAATATAGGAAGAAATAAGATTTATTTTTGTTGATGTGGTAAAACGGTTTTTTCTCTCTTTGCAAATAGCGTTGCAAATTGCACAAATACGATAAGAACTATTAGATATATTGTAACAACGAAAACTAAGTACAGGAATAATCTGTTACATAAAACAATTTACTTTTGTGTGTTTCTAATGTAGACTTGGGTTTGAGGGTTGCTACTTAAGTGTTGAGACAGACAAGTAAAAACAAATATTTATCATCGAAAATGGCTTTATTGTTTTTCAAAATACTCTCCATGAAAATCAATATACTTTTGCGTATATTTTCGTATACTTTTGCATGCGTTTGAACCAATTTTCGAAGCACTTTTTCAATTCCGAATGAGGTAACTTCAAAACATGCGTTTTAAACGCATCAACCGCTTCTTCAGGCGTCGAAAAACGTTGACCTCGCAATTTATTTTTGATGTTCGGGAATAAAAAGAAGTCATTGGGTGCCAAATCAGGGCCGTACGGTGGATGACCCATCAATTCGATGTTTTGAGTGCTCAAAAATTCACTTGTTTGAGCCGATGTGTGAGAGCTCGCATTGTCATGGTGGAGAATGATCCGTCTTCAAACAAACAAATGGAGATGTACTTTTTGATTGACCGTACGACGTTCCACTAAAGGCACTGTTGTGACATGACCATTTATACCGAAGAAACAAGCCACCATTTGCTTCAAAGTGTTTCGTGCGCCAACAACTTTTGTTGGATCTGGCTCGTCTTGAAAGACCCATACAGTCGACTGCTGTTTAGTTTCTGGCTTATATGCATAGATTCATGATTCGTTGCCTGTCACAATCTTATAAACGTCTTTTGAGGCACCGCGATCGAATTTTTTCAACATTTCTGTGGACCAATCGACACGAGGTTTTTTTTGAGCGATTGTTAAATTATGTGGTATCCAACGCGAACAAATCTTTTTGACAGCCAAATGGTCATACAATATTGAATGTATGCAAGTGGAACTAATGCCCAAACATGCCTTAATCTCACGATAAGTCACATGACGATCTCGCAATATAAGTTCACGCACAGCATCGATGTTTTCTGGCACAACAACCGATTTTGGATGACCTTCACAAAATTCGTCCTGGAGCAAACTACGACCACGATTGAATTCGGAAAACCAGCGAAACACAGTGGACCGGGGTGGTGCGTTATCACCAAAAGTCGAAGCGAGTTGATTAGCACACTGTTGTTAAGTTAGTCCACGTCGAAAATCATAAAAAATCATCGCACGAAAATGTTCACGATTTAATTCCATTTTTGGCCGAGATGAATTTTTCAAGTCACTGTAAACAACACAAATAGCACTCGTATGACAAAACTTTCTGATTACTTACACCATTAAACACGTCAAACTTTACGATGCTGATGTCAGATTTGACATATGGTGTTGGTGTTGCCATATTTCAACACTTAAGTAGCAACCTAACATATATATGAGTTTGAGCTCCGAGTTAGAGCACACTAGAGTCTTAGAAGAGTTTGCTTTTTCAATGGCACTTTATAAATTGCTCTATATATTAATTATTCTTACAAGATTCATGTGTGGGCAAACTTTTAAATGAAAAACGAACGCCTCCAGCACATTGATTAATTTCCTTTTTCACATGAAAATGTATCGATCCGTAGAACCCGTAACTAGCTTAGTTACCTTTGTTCCTAAATTTGATTATGATAACATTACTAACTCTACATATTACACACTATCACTAGTTAATAAGATATAGAGTAATTAAAACTAGTTGATAAGATATAGAGTGATAAATAGATAAAATAAAGAGTGATAAAATAGTGCGAGAACATGTGATGAAAGAATTCCTTTGAAACAGAAAGAAAAAATAAATGAAAGTGTTATATTACCGATACTTTTACATAGAGCTAAGTTGTTAGCAACAACTCTCCTGTTTTCATGTGGTTCATTTCAAGATATCCCGATTGATGGTTCAAATATATTGAAGAGCGTGGCCGGGAGATAATATTTTCTTCGGGTCCAACAATCAACTTACAAGTATAAAATCTCTGGACTAGGCAGATAACTCGCTAGTCGTCTTTGTACGTCTTGGTAATATTACCGCACTTACAGAGACAAAAACAACTAATTTATTTAAATAAATATTTATTTTGGGCTTACGGATTAAGGAGTTTGGGGATGACAAATAATAGACAACTTTATGTTATTCTTCAAATATAATATATGCAAATTTCTCCTCTTTTTTTTCCTACCCTGTCTCCTCGAATAAGACGAATCCAGAAGGCGAAAAAAGTGAGTTCGATAGTGATGGTTTCATCCAGGTACTCGGCGCGTACGAGTGTTGTAACCTGAGTGGAACCCTTTTTCCTTTTTTTAGTACGTCGGGAACGAACCCAAAACCCCCGAGTGGAAATCAAATGCCTTATCAACTAGATATGAGAAGGATGCTGAACGCAGTAGATCAGATGAAACATCTATGTCACAATAGAATCTGAAGGTTATATTTCCATGGTATGAAAATGTACAAAAGAAGCTGAACACGTGGGAAACCAGACACTGGAAATGGAAGTCCCTGGAAATAGAGGAAGAAGATGTCCAAAGATACGATTGAAGGATAAAATCGAAATAAATTAATATAGGTTTATTGATAGCAACATCATCATAATATAAATAGGCCAAAACCCGTACGATGGTTGTCGTCAAAGGAAGAATACGAGAATTGAATTTTGAATACAAGAGAGCGAGGGAGAAATACTTAGATTCTCTGCGAAAGTAATTCAAAATTTGAATCTCGGTGGGTCCTTGATAACTGAACGAATTTTAAATACCTAGCTAACAATTTTTGAACCGGTGTAAAAGGGGACGATTTATAAATGATATATATAAAAAAACTCTATATTTATGAATATATATTTTCATAAATGTAGAATTTGTTTTACTTCCGTGAATATTTCACGGATTGCAACTAGCAGTATGTATTAGGTGTTAACATAAATTGTGTCCGTTTTTTTCCAAATTTAAAAATGAGCACCAAAAGTAAAACAAAATGGTAAAGGTTATACGTATTGTATATTGTGTTTGCTTTTACATTACATATGTTAATTTATTTGATTACAAGTCTTCAAAATGGAATGTCAAGTAGACAAATGCGAGCATTTTCGACACCTCCTTCTGTTCGCGTTCAATCATACACAAAGAAAGCATGCTTCTAGCGTTAGCTTATTCGTTAGGAAGAATATCAGCCAGGATTCTTCTCATACTGCTAGGCGGTGCCGAGAATATATCAAGCACGGATTTCTCACGAATACACGGGTTTCTTCTGTTACACAAAGAGGGTCTGCTTCTAGCGTTAGCTTATTCGTTAGGGAGAATATCAGCCAGAATTCTTCTCATACTGCTAGGCGGTGCCGAGAATACTATTTATCAATCACGGATTTCTCCTGTTACACAAAGAGGGTCTGCTTCTAGCGTTAGGTTATTCGTTAGGAAGAATATCAGCCAGGATTCTTCTCATACTGCTAGGCGGTGCCGAGAATATATCAAGCACGGATTTCTCACGAATACACGGGTTTCTTCTGTTACACAAAGAGGGTCTGCTTCTAGCGTTAGCTTATTCGTTAGGGAGAATATCAGCCAGGATTCTTCTCATACTGCTAGGCGGTGCCGAGAATATATCAAGCACGGATTTCTCACGGATTTGCACGGATTTATCCTGTTACACAAAGAAGATCTGCTTCTAATGTTAGCTTATTCGTTAGGAAGAATAACAGTCAGGATTCTTCTCATACTGCTAGGCGGTGCCGATAATATATCAATCACAGATTTCTCCTGTTACACAAAGAGGGTCTGCTTCTAGCGTTAGCTTATTCGTTAATGAGAATATCAGCCAGAATTCTTCTCATACTGCTTGGCTTCTCAGAACGTGTGATATGTTATTATATAAACAATTCTATCATCACCAGATTAGATGGACAGTTTATTCTAAAAAAGAAGCTGTAATCAGTTAATTTAACTAAATATGCAGGTTTAAGAGTTTCAATAAATGTTCATAGTTTAATTACTCGCGATATATAGGCATAAAATAAAGTAATAATGGGTGAATCAGGTTACACGATACGTCACTTACGGATGATATAGTGCCTTTTTATCGTTGTATGAGACACGACAACGCCACGCATGTTTAATGTAATAAAAAATGACTACATTTTATATCGATTGCACTGCCCATCCTCAAGAATTATTCACGCCATATTCGTGCTAGAACGATCTTCCGAGCGTGAACGCATAGTGGGTGGTTGACTCCTGAAGATGAGCCGAGCGATCAGTTCAAAACGTAGAGCGATCTACTATAAAATTTATTACAAAGTGTTTACTTATTTTCCAATTATAACCAACACTCGATACGCAATAAAGCTGATAAATGGCTGACTAACAGTAATTAACGTGTTTCTTCGGGCCATTAATCATCCCCGTGTGTGCTAAATTTGCCGACAAGCCTTCGCTATTTGATCCGCTCTTTATCGATTAGAAGCGCTTAATTTTGCAAGGTATTTATTTCACGTCACTTAAATATTTCAAAAGCTATACATTTAAACGTTATTAACAAATGTATCGTATACACTACAATCTGGTGGAAAAAAAGATACCTAAAGTGAATTCACTGTATAAAAAGATTCAGCGTTGCGAAATCACTGAATCTTTTTATATTCAAAAATAGTTATCCACGGGAAAAACAGACGTCTTACCATGCACCATTACCATTACCTGAAGTCGTTAGCACTAGATTAGTACCAGCTAAAAGCCGAGCATTGATTAAACTCGCTGTTTTGTAAGTGGTCAAATTAAATTACCTTATGTTCATAATTTAAATATTTTTTTAATTTAACCTACAAAAGTCACTGACCTGGTTGAACATGAAAAATAGACGCCAAATTTACATACTATCTCTACTGTGTAATATTCTTTACTGTCCCGGCGCTCCCTCTTATTTTGCCGAATATTTTCAGCGTTTTTCCGATCATACGCTTACGCTACGCTCAAGCAGAGATCGTTAATTGGCCTTCCTAATTAACCGCTTTGTTTTGTTATGTCGTCCTTGGTTATCCATGCAGTGAGTCACTGAAACCAGTTACAACCTAATTTTAGACTCGTTCCGTGCTTGGTAATACTTTAAAAAGCGACTCGAAAAACGTTTTATTTCTAATCAGTAATATAACGTGTTCCACTCCTAATTTTTCTTTCCTCTCCACCATCCCTTCCTTTTCCTTTGATTGATGATGTAGGATACCTACGTCCCTAAATAAATAATTGTCAAACATAATTTGTTGTCAAAATAAATTGTAAACATACAGGGTCAGCGACCGATGAATCAACCTCTGAACAATCTACAATTGTCACATACTAGAAACGTCAATGTGTACTCACAAATAGTATTTACGCGTTGTCTCGCCGTTTTGACAAATAAAATATCCTACCCACTACACTGTTCGCAACGTCTGCATACGCCTTGTCATGCACAGGAGTGAGATGGGGATATACGGCTGACGCATTCACGCGCCCCGTTCTGATACCTACTTATCGTTGAATAAAGGGCACTTATTGTTAATCATTTGACTTGTTATTATTCACTTGACCATTCATCGCTGTTTACTATTTATCGATTATTCACTCTCACTTTTATCGCATTCCTGAGTTTTGTATTTATTTTAAATACAAACAAATCAAGATCATCACGACGTATCAAATTAAGCATTACGCTAAAATGATATCTCACTTTTACTTTAATATGTCCATCCACTTATTTCATAAATATGAATAATCATTTGAATATTTTAGCGACTATTGAACTTGCTATATTTAATTTTGACTGGTTGGTTGAAAGAGATTGACCTCTGGTTATAAGCCCGCCAGATTATATCTGCAATGAAGCGTAAAATAAATAAATGACAATTGAACTAAACTTTACTCTGATGTTTTTTTAAATAGGCAATCCACCTAAACTTGAATGATTTGTGCCACCAAATTAAAGACGTGAAATTATTATATCAGTCAATATAATAAAAACAATTTTAAAAAAATATAGTTTTAGATAATTCAAAGTTTCAACTGATTAAGCTTAAAAAATTTAACAATAGATCTATAAATGGAAAATTTCTACGAAAAAAGAAGAAACTAGCAAGGATCTAGCAAAGATATGTTTTTTAGTAAATCAAATACATATACGAGTATCTCGCAATTACTCGAAATGTCAACAGACCTCATTTCTGATAAATACTATAATAATATTTGAACAATTGAAATATTTTACATATAATAGAGAAAAGTTAAATACTAGAAATATGTATTTAACTTTCAAATTAAACAATTGTTAACTCAATAAATTTCAAACTTTTTCCTTGTGCTGTGTATCGTTGAAACTTTCATTGAAAAAAGTGGTAAAATGTTGAGGTTATTTTAATGACCGAACGTGCCATTGACTGAACTTATTTTTTACAAACAAATGTACGTTTAAAACGCAAATTTGCAATGTTTGAGTTTAATTGTAGCTTGAAAAATATTTTGAACATTTAAATGTAATGTTTTGTATGTGTGAGCAAGTTTTATTGTTTTATATGTTGTATTTTTGTTGAAAATCTCACAGGGTCACATATTTAAGGCATGTTGATTTTAGTGTGAATATATACGAACTTCCCTTCGCTCGTCCATAATTAATAATATAGAAATTCATATATTTACCTAATTTGCTTGTTGGACTCAAGAAGCTATGTCGTCCGATGCTTTAACAGTTGAAGACCGATAAAGACTCTTGATTGGAGACCCAAACTATCTTTTCTCTCTTCTATCTTTAAGAATTCCATTAGTTTAGTCGTGTCATGTGTTTCCGGGTCTCCTTTAACTTGTACCTTATATACTAGTCATAAATATTGTATTATTTTTGTAACTGTTTCATAATTCATTCTTTCGACGAGGCCAAACCAATGCCCCTTTCTTCATTTTTAGCAATACACTTATGCTCAGGTATAGCTCCTTGAGCGTAAGGAGAGATCTGTGTCTCCTGGTAAACGTTGTCAGACTCGTTCGAGGAGCTGTGTGCTGTCCAGCATCACTACAAAGATTAGCGTTAAATGTCACTAAAAATTACATTAGACTGCGCCGGCAAGAGCTGTTCTCAATAACACACGCAAGAACGGGTCTTCCAGCCGCTATGCCTGTTGGAAGGGCCTTAACTCTTCTGAACGGGACTGCTTCGGATATTTACATATTTCATATCACATTATCAAAAGCAAAAGAAAACTTTCTTCTAAGATTTGTGATGTTAAAAAACACTCACCAACGAAGTTAAGTGACTTTGAATATGTGTTTGTGTATATATATATATGATATATGTGTGTATGTATGTGTGTAAATATGTATGCATTCATATAAAAAAATTATGTTAACATTTTTTGTATTTTTTCAATGTAACATAATTGGGCTAAACCTATATTGGGCAAATAAATAAATGGCGCTATACAGAGTATAAACATTTTTTGAACCATTCGAGGGTAGTGACAGGAAACAAGGTAAACAGAACACTTACTGTTATATACAACAACCACACAATATCAACACGAGCAAAAATGACAACACATTATGCTTCGGATATTGACATATTTCATATCACATTACCAACAGCAAAAGAAAATCTTCTGTTAAGATTGAGTGCGTTAGAAAGCACTCATCGACGTATTTAAGTGACTTTAAATATATGTGTATATATGTATGCACATATATAATTTTATTTTTTTGTTAACAATTTTTGTATGTATCAATGTAATTGGGCTAAGCCTGTTTTGAGAAAATAAATAAATAATTTTTCCACACTAAGTAAGGTTAGATCAAGTAAGTGATTTTTTCATTTATGCTTGACAAAAAGTTGATTTTACTTACTGATCAAATCAAAGTGATAACTGGATTTTCTTTATTCGCTGCATTCACCATGACGCAGGACCTGTAAGGATGGACACATATGGTCCACCAAGTTCATGACGTAACAAAGAACCACGATGCTCAGCGTTGAGTAATCGATGACAGAAAAAAAGAAGGTCCAACAAACAAAACAGTGCTAAATATAATCTAATTCATATTAAACATTTATAGGATAACAAAACCATCCCAGAACTGAAACCTTCCAGTTATCGACTCCGAGATCGCTTGGCTAGATAATGTGTTGGGACACATGGTACAAACTATAGAAAAAAAAGTTAAAGAAATGAAATGTAGATAGAGCACCGAGAACTATTTGAGAGCCGTCAAAAATATAAATGGGATCGATAAGAGATCTTTTATGCCGGGGCAAAAGGATGGAGGGCATTGTGTACGGGAAATGAAAAATAAATGAGGAAATATTTCTTGGAAATATCCAATTTCGGGCATTTCATGTATATTTTACAATAAATTTGCTAGTAATCGATTCAATTTATTATGATTGTAGTTTTTTTTGTGGAAATTTGAATAAATTTCATGTATTGGGTATTAATATAAGTGGTGTCCGTTTTTTTCAAATTTAAAAATGAGCACCAAAAGTAAAACAAAATGGTAAATGTTATATGTCATTCGAAATAAACTTTTCGGCTCTACAAGATATTGTGTTTGTTTTTACGTTGCATATATTATTTTATTTGATTACAAGCCTTAAAAATGGAATGTCAAGTAGACGAAAGTGAGTATTTTCGACACTTCCTTCTGTTCGCGTTCAATCGAGGGAATAAAGCTGCCAAAGCTGTTCGCGATATTTGCAAAGTGTACGGTGGAGAGGCTATGAAGGAAAGGACAGCTCGTCGATGGTTTTTAGATTTCAATGACGGTAATTTCGACCTGAAAGACATGGAGCGTTCCGAACGACCAGTGGACTTCGATGAGGACCGTTTAAACCATATTATTCATGAAAATCCCCTTCAAAACTCCGTAGAATTGGCTGAGCAAATGAATTGTAGTCACATGACTGTATACCGCCATCTTAAATCAGTAATGATGCGGTAAAGGAACCTTTGCTTGTGGCCATGCGTTTGTGCATGATTTTTGTTGTTTTCACTCAAAACACGTGGAACCCAAGCGCCGAACTTTTGGACTTTTCCCATTGATTTAAGATGGATACAGTTCATCTGCTTAGCCAATTCTACGGTGGTTTGAAGGGAATCTTCTTGAATAATATGGTTTAAGCGGTCCTTATCGAAGTCCAGTGGTCGTCCGGAACGCTCCATGTCTTTCAGGTCGAAATTACCGTATTTGAAATGCAAAAACTATCGATGAACTGTCCTTTCATTCATAGCATCTTCACCGTATACTTCGCAAATATCGCAAGCAGCTTTGTCAGCTTTATTCCCTCGATCAAACGCGAACAGAAGGAGGTGTCGAAAATGCTCACTTCGTCTACTTGATATTCCATTTTGAAGGCTTGTTACCAAATAAAAAATATATGTAACGTAAAAACAAACACTATATCTTGTAGAGCAGAATGTTTTCTTTCGAATGACGTATAACGTTTACCATTTTGTTTTACTTTTGGTGCTCATTTTTAAATTTGAAAGAAAAACGGACACAATTTATGTTAACACCTAATATATACATCAAAGTTGATACTTGTATGAAAGGAAACTTGACATAGAAAATATCTGAAAGAAGCAGAATAAATGTTTTAAAAATAAGTGCCTGTAAAGAATACATGGGATGATGGAATACGGAATGCGAAATCTAAATAAATGGTAATGTGATAGGAAAGTGAAAGAAAAAGTGGATGCGATGTATGAGAGTAATGAAAGATTGGAGTAAATTACTTAATAATAATACAATTCTACTTTTAAAGTATTATCTTTTCAGATTATAGAATGGTTATGAGGGGCATTAAACGGCGTGTAGCGATAATAAACAAAGTAGATCGGATATAAAATAGGCATACTTGAACCGGGCATTATCGATATGTGCTTAGATGATAGTCGACAACAGTATTTTAGTGCTAACTTTGATGTATGAGAGTTAAACGTAGACATGGAAAAATAGTGAAAAGAGCCAAATAAATGGTGCAGATACGCATTCAAGAATCCATGTGGTGACAATGTATGAAAGCAAATTAAATTATTAGGTAACATATGTATAGGTATAATCTGTCTTTCGTTACTTATCCCTTCAACATTTCCAAACCACATCCACTTACCTTTCTACATCCTACTTAATACGAGAAAATAAGTTTTTGCATTCAAACCACATCAACTTACCTATCTTCATCCTACTTAATACGAGAAAATAAGTTTTTATCTTCAAACCACATCAACTCACCTTTCTTAATCCTACTTAATAAGGGAAAATAAGTTTTTATCTTCAAATCACGTCAACTTAGCTTTTTTCATCCTACTTAATACGAGAAAATAAGTGTTTACATTTGAACCACATCAACTTGCCTTTCTTCATCCTACTTAATACAAAAAAATAAGTTTTTATCTTTAAACCACATCTACTTACCTATCTACATCCTACTTAATACGAGAAAATAAGTTTTTATCTTCAAACCACATAAACTTAGCTTTCTTCATCCTACTTAATACGAGAAAATAAATGTTTATCTTCAAACCACATCAACTTACCTTCACTCAATTCGAGAAAATAAGTTTTTATCTTCAAACCACATCAACTTACCTTTCTTCATCCTACTTAATACAAGAAAATAAGTTTTTATCTTCAAACCACATCAACTCACCTTTCTTCATCCTACTTAAAACGAGAAAATATGTTTTTATCTCGCATTCAAACTTATTACTTACTTTTATTATTCTATCAAACATTGACTTATCATAAATTCTTCCCAGTGCATTTATATGTGCACTTTTTATTAATTTTTCACGCCCACCTTTCATTCCTACACATCAAAGTCAGCACAAAAACGCTGTTGTGAAACATGATTTTGACAAATCTTGATGTTACTTGATTTTAAATATGTTATATGCCTTTAAGTGTCTCATTAATTTTGTTTCCTACTGCAACTCGTGGTTCATTGTCTCTTTCCACATTTCCGTCGTCTGAAAACATACTTTAAAAAAATTCTTCAACTCGTTATAATATTTTCTTGTTCAACTATTTGTGTCGTAGTAGGAAAGTATGGTTCTCTATCCAACTAACTACGGAATTAACTTTTTTACCTTATTAACAATGCCATGTTTAAATATATTTAAATTGTTATATTTTGTATAAAGTTTTGTTAGTATATTTTAAAATATAGTTTTCATACACTTGTTAAAGACAGGATCTTGAATATAAATAATACTAGGCAATAAATCTCTCAGGTGTATTTGCACGAACATTTTAAATAATTAATAAAAATTAAATGTTTTGAAAAGCTTATTTATGATAGTTGAAAGTCGAGTCCAAGTGGTGGAAATGAGAAATTACTTAATAATCGTGCTATAGAGGAAAACGATAGTTTAAAATATTTAAGAATAGTTCTGGATAAACATTTGAAATTCTGAATTTGGACCTAGAATTGACTAAGGGTAGAATTTATTGGTTGAACTAGAGATAAACTATGCTGGAATTTAGACAAACCGGAATATAATGCGATACTAGAAAACATACCTATACATACACACTATCATGCCATTTCTTTGTCGGGGTATGCAAATAAGACAGAATGCCACAGTTTCCTAACTCAACACACATATTCTTAGTCTCTTCCCAATCCATACAACTTTTACGATTTCTCTGATTTCCTTCTTTCAGAATATCATTCACTTGATCCAACCGTGCCCTCCTTGGTCTTTGTCTCATATACCTTTCATTCACGTCTATACTGTATATCTGTTTTGTTAATATTTTATCATTCATTCGTTTTACATGCTCAAACCATATCAACGTACTGTTATTCATCTTATCTAACACATCAGCCTTAAGTTCACATCATTCCTTATTACTTAATTCCGTATTCTGTCAATCATTGTCCCTCTGTGTATTCTTCTCAGTGCACGCATCTCTGCAGCATTTGATCGGAATCTAGATTTTGATCTTGTCAAATGACAAATAATGTCTTTCAAATTGAGCGTTTTTTATATTCTTGGACAAAACACAGATGGCGTCGCGATCTTGGCTGGGGCTTGTGACATTTAAGAAGTGTAATGTATGACATTTATAAAAATGGAGTCATATACAATAACAACAACACGTTCAAATTGTTAAATTATTTTATGTATTGTAATCTCCGGAAACCGTGATGTTAATTGGCCACCACGATCATATGATCTGACACCGTTGGACTATTTTCTCTGGAGTTATGCGAAAAGCCAGGTCTATAAGAATGACCTCCAATCAATTCCTGAGCTGAAGGATGAAATTATTCGCGTTATTGGTGAGTTAGAACCGCAATTATGCCAAAATGTTATCGAAAATTTTGACAAAAGAGTGGACATTTGTGGAGCTGCAAGAGGTAAACATTTGATGGATATTGTTTTTTGGGTTTAAATGTCATACTTTAATGACCAATAAAAAGTTTTTCTTAATCAAAGCAAATTGTGTGTTTAACCAAGAATAAAAAAAAAATAGAATTAAAAAAACCGCTCAATTTGAAAGACCCTTTAGTAGCTAGAATGTGTACTACTTTAGGAGAAGCTTCTCGCACCCCTGACTAAGAACCACTGATATGAACAGACAGAGTTTCACCTCCAACATTAAAATAACTACCAGTTTCATGCAAGAATGCACAAAAGAGTGGACATCTGTGGAGCTGCAATAGGTGGACATTTGGCACATATTGTTTTTTATGTTTAAATATCATTTATTATACTTCAATGACCATTAAAAAGTTATTTGAAATCAAAGCAAATTGTGTGTTTTAACAAAGAATTTAAAAAAATAGAATTAAAAAAAACACTGAATTTGAAAGACGCTTTACTTATATATTCATTTTTTATTGACATTCATATTTAAAAATATATAAATTACACACAGTAATAATAGCAACATGTCTTAATTAATGTTCAAGTGTTCTTGTTCTGAGCAATGAAACTCGACTGAAAACACTTCAAATTTAACACAATAAAGGGATGAGTACTTTTTAAAATGAAATGCAAACACTAGAATTGAGGATGTATTTAATAAACTAGACATGTATACGGTAAACCAATCTAAAATGGTTAATGTGTTTATTTTAAAGTTATGTAATAATTGGTTACTAAAGTATACTTGTAAAGGTTTGGTACACAATGATTAATTATAATTATCCCATACAAAATTTTTAATATTTTGAACGAAATGGCAAACAGTATTTAAGTAAAATAAAGCATCTGGACTATTCGATGTCTATGTATTTTGTCGTATTGTTTTGTCTTACACTTTCGTTGTATACAGTACAACCTGCATGCTTATTTCCATGTGGCAATCTCTTCCAACCAACCAGAAAGATGATAAAGTGAGCTTGAGTGAAAACCAGGCTGGGATCCTTTTTTTTTTTAATCTGGGTTCCAACGGGATTTGAACCCGCAATCTCCAGGCTGGAAAACAGGCGTCTTACCAACTAGGCCACGGAGGTCGTCATGTTAAGAATAGATTGAAATAATGTTGAAATTGAAAAAAATGTACATATAATATGAGAACTCTGCTCTACGATGTAAAATGTACACATAATATGGGAACTCTGTTCTCCGATGTAAAATGTACACATAATATGGGAACTCTGTTCTCCGATGTAAAATGTACACATAATATGAGAACTCTGTTCTCCGATGTAAAATGTACACATAATATGAGAACTCTGTTCTCCGATGTAAAATGTACACATAATATGAGAACTGTTCTCCGATGTAAAATGTACACATAATATAAGAACTCCGTTCTCCGATGTAAAATGATAATGAAAAAGATTAAAATTGAGTCGAAATGGAAGTGAAATTTAGATTTGACAGAAGAAAGATCGGGTAAGATTAATGCTGAGGAGATGCGTGCACTAATGAAACATTAGAAATTAATGCATGTATAAAATGTACTTTTTAAGTAAGGTGAAGAAAGGAGCTTTGAGATGGATTGGACATGTGGAGATAATGAATGATTAAATAATGTCTTGGCGAGTTTACAAGACATATGTGCAAGGTGTGAGTGGAAGAGGTTGACCGAGGAAAACGTGGCTGGACCAAATGAACCAGATTCTGAAAGAAGGAAAGTGAGAAATATGAATGATAAAAAAAAATTATGATGAGATGCATATACGTGGATGAGGCGAATGTTGAGTGTTTGGATAAAAAAGTTTATACGTATTTTCTCCCTGCCTATCCCGCATGGGACACGTCGTGATGATATGTATAGTATGTATAGATGTAAAAAAACAAACAACTCATCGATATTCCGACGGCACAAGTAGGATAATCAATTTAGACATTATATAAACCTTTTATATATCACCGTACCCTCATAAAATATTGCATTAAAATAAATGTTTTTCTTCGCTCCAATATTTTCATGAATGTACGTTAATGGTTTGTTAGGTTGTAACATTTTTATTTGTATGCTGAAGCATACAAACCGTCACGCCGTTTCCCTGTTGGGGTAGGCAGAAAGGACAAAGTGCCAGACTCTCCTATCTAAATATTTTTATTTTGTAGAAATTTCGAAATATCATAAACCGCTTCCGCGACCTTGTTGATAAAATACTAATCTTCCGACTAGGGGTTTCGGATTCGATTTCTGATAATATCCAAAAAGTTAGAAAAAATGGGGCCTGGTTAGTCAGTTCGTTTAGTAATAATTCTCACACGCGCTAGATGTGTGCAAGTGTTATTGGCTGTCTACACGCAGAAGTATTTTTTATACGTACGATGGGGAACTTTCAGATTCTGACCTACTCCAATCATTCTTAACTCGAAGACTCAATTACTGGACCTGAAGACAAAATTATCCCTCAAACAGCCTCTTCAATGTTTGTATTTGTCGAGGGGTATTATACGAAAGAATGTATAACAAGAAGATAGATAGAGATGTATGCGTGGAAAAAGGGTGTGGTTTATCTTCCTATCCTAGTATCTACATGGCGTGATAGTATGCACAGTACACTCTTGGTTATCCGGGGTGGCATTAACCGGGTTGCAGGTTAACCGGGCAGCTAAAAAAATCCAATATGTTTGTAACAATTCGATTTTTTTTCATTTGTTTATATAATACTATACGACAAAAATATTAAAATAACAAACGCATCATCGACCAAAAATCTCTCACATTCCATAAAAAAGGAGACAAAGAAGATCTTAAGAATTACCAACCCATTTGCTTACTACAAACTCGTAATAAAGTTTGTAGTCATCATCGTTGCTGGATCTCGTAGGATCCCCTCCGATCCAATCAATTGGAATGCTTTGCAGTAGAATTTTCTTTTCTTGTTTCGTTTTTCTCCTCTTTTAAGTGAGTAAGCCGTTGCACACTAGCAAACTTAACGGGCACACCACTGTACTAGCTCCGATGGCACACCTGAAATGAAACAATCGGAGCACACCTGCATGTTTTTTTTTTTCCTTTTTTTATGTTTGAAAGAATAAATATGACCGATGCCATAGTATCCTAACAGGTCAAAATACTAGGTGGAACAAATACCTGTGTCATTCGAGAGGAGTACCCCAGCGCGGGGTTCGAACTGGTGAGCTTCCGCACAGAAGTCTAGTGCGTTACCACGTAACCATGCCGCTCATAAGTTTTCTCTAAGGTATACTTAAAACATATTTTGATGAAAATCAACCGATAACGTAACAAATAATTATTTAGGTGCGCTTAGATTCAATGTTTACTTCTGATGGAAGCGGGCGAGCGCATAACGTCAAACTGTAAATATGCTTATTTTTTATCCTTAATATTATATTTTCGTTTCTAATAGCCGTACGATGTAGTTTTATGCATATCATTTTATTGACTTTTTAATTTTCTTTGATAAAATTTTAAGTTGTGGAATATAATTGTATGTCTTTCCATAATATTGCAAATTTTGTTAAGCATCAGTTTCTGAAAAGTGGACAGAAGAAAAAAAACTATAGGATAAATTAAAGCATTTTTTCTTGTTTCTCTGATATTATATCCGATTTTTTAGTGGAAATTATCCGCGTCAATTTTATTTCTTATCACCCCGAATAATCGAGGATCTACTGTATATAAATGTACCGTCAAATTTTACAAGTAAAACACGCAAGTCATATTAACCTTATAAAAGCGGTGGTTCAAGTTTGTACCATCGTATCCAAGGTATTTTTTTTTACGAAAAAAAAAAAACCACATAAATGGAGCGAAAACTTACTTCTAAGGTAGCACTTAGGGAGCAAACGATGAGGTGAGTGACTGGACAATTTCTTAAGGCTTTTACTGGAAATTGCTACCTATTTTCTCTTTAGAAAGGTGAATCGATGAAACGTGAAAAACAAAGAGATATAAAATGTATAATCTTTCTTATACAGCAGTTTTTCTTTAATGGGATAACGAAATTTTTCTTTGTCTTTAATAACCTTCAGTGTTGCTTTTATCCTACCCAAATGTTTTGAGATCGATTTCTTAACGTAGCAAATCCACTGTACAATTTATATTTTATTTATTTTTTTGTGTGCCCTGTTTAACGTTTTAAATTTACGAATTTGTAACTGAAACGCCAACCGTCGAGTACAAGTGCATAAAAATATAAAAACCCACTAGTTTTTTAATAAAAAGACAATAAATTCACTAGGCAAAACCTGTAATAAGGTGGTTTCACTCCTTAACCACAAATTTCATATATTTGTCTTAAATACTGAAACATTCTGCTGAAAAATTAACATTTTGCATTCAAAACCTTTGCATATACCAAAATCCTAATATTTTACACACAATTTTACAGTGATTTGTTGAGTTAGATAAAAAAAACACTCTGAAATGGCTTAGGCATTTGAAAAAATTTATTTAAAAAACTAAAAAAATAAATGTACAGTGCAAATTTGATGGAAGGCATGTTAGAGAAAAATCAAGGAAAGTCAAGAAAACAAGTAAAATACATCCTTCATAAAGTAACATCAATGCTGGTAGCATTATTTCTCAAGTGATCTCTGTCAAAACGTCAACCAGATGCAATGTGTAGTTAACGTACGACAGCCATTTGAAGTGATCACTTTGATATTTGCCGCAACCATGGAAAAAAATTGTTATGTGTCATAAAACATTTTTATTTGGAGAAGTTAACAGCCGCGCAGATCAAATTCGAATTGGGTAAAGGTTATGAGCACTCTGCACCAGCATTAATGACTGTTTATTATAAGAAAATTATAAGATGAGTTTAAACGTACACTGAATGTAAATAGCAATCCGGACGTCCAATTAGGTCTACCACAGATGAAAATATTAAAAAAATCGATGGTATCGTAATGGAAGCCAAGTGCTGAAGATGTAGGCATCTCAAGTTAATGGGTGTTAAATATCCTACACGAAAACTTAAATATGAAAAACTATCTGCGCGATGGGTGCCGCAATTGTAGACTGTCGATCAAAAACACATTTTAAAGGACATTTCAATGCAGTGTTTAGCGATGTTCAATTGAAATCCGATGAACTTTTTGCATCAAGTCGTGACTTTGGAAAAAAATTTAATCGACCACTTCACACCAGAGTACAAAAAAAATCAAAACAATGGACAACAACTGGTGAAAGTACGCCGAAGAAGGCGAAGACCGTTTTGATGACTGAGAAGGTGTTAACCAATGTTTTTTTTTCCTAGGTTCTCAAAGAACCATCATGATCGACTAGTTGGAAAAGAATAAGACAGTAACGAGAGCCCAGTATGCGGCATTATTAGATCGTTTAAAAGACAAATTGAAGGAATAACGGCCAAGATTGGCGGGCGAAGAACTGTTCTTCCACCACGACAACGCACCATCCCACAAATTGACCGTCGCAATGATAAAATTGCATAAATTGGGCAATTAAATGCCATTGAATCGGTTGTTCATCCACCATATTCTCTAGTTTTGGTCTCGTGCGACTTTTTCCTGTCCCCGAAATTAGAAACTTGACTCGGTGGGAAGAAATTTTCATCGAATCAAAATATAGTACTACATCATAGCCCCTGTAAATGACTGTTCTCCAGACTTTGAGAAAACCTATTTTTCGTACGAGATGAAAATTTTTTTAATTCACTATATCAAATGTGTAGCCCTTGGTCAACGGAAACTTTGTAAAAAATTGTTAAAAAATAAAATGTTTTTTTTTTCCGTAAACATGTGATTTTCTAGATTTTTACCAAACTTTTCAAATTACACACGTACGTGAATAATATTTTGAAAATAGGCGTGTGGATGTAGATGACGCACAAAATGCGTGACATGATAGAAAAATCGAGTATCTCTGCCTACCCCGACTGGTAAATGGCGTTAAAGTATGTGTGTGAAATTAATGAATGGCAAAAAAAGGGGAAAGGAAAAAAGTTAGTAGATTGGTAAGAAGTGTGAGAAAAATGTGTAACAAGGTGCAAGAATTTACAATAGATGAGATGAAAGCTATTTACGTCGATGTATGCAGTTGAGATCTGTCCTATCTGGAGCACAACCCTACCAGACAGTTACCTCACAAATAGTCCTGTCATCGAGTCCTCACAGGAAGATTCAAGATTCCTGTGGATGCTGAAAATTTGTCAAAATAATAATTTTATCCTAGTATGATCATCCTCCTGAGGAGAAAAATAAAGATAGAAAAAAAAAACCAAGAAGAAACCTCCATGTAAAATTAATTAACTAGAATTCATAGGTTTTCCATGAAATGAACCTCACACCATCAATATTCATTACTTTTTTTAGTTCATTTCATAAATCTGTATTTTCAGCCCTTCTTTCGAATAAGGGTTAACCTTTTCCAGTAGAAGGGTGCGGGATGTATAAATGTATTTCTGGAAGATGAAACCAGACCATAAATAATACCGAAATTATCGATTGAGTTTGCCTTCTGGATTTGCAAAAGATGGAAACGTTCATTTTTGTTTGCTTTCGGATTGAAAGGATTATATTGCGGAGGATTTGACAAAACTTTATATCGAAATACTCCCTCCCAACTGTCAGACAAATTCAACTTTTCCTTAATTATTTTGCCGATTGTTTTTTGACAATATTAATTTCGAGGGAATTATTTTATGGGGAATAATTATTATTGCTTGCTTTTGCGGGCTGTTGAGCGATCAACTTTAATGTTTTTGTTTGAAAAGTAATTATATAGATCGATTTGGTATATTTACAGCATGGGCCAGGGAAATTTTATTTCTGTCTTAAATCTCAAATATCCCTTGAACAGATGATCAAAAAATAAAAATAAAAATATATAAAATTAGTTTTATGAACTTTGTAAATTGTGAAAGAAGAGGCAGGCAAGCTACGAGTATTGAATTTCCTTGACATACCGAGGAAAATGTAGGCATGAGGAAGAATGGTAGGATATGGTTTAAAAAATGACAGGGAAAAATAACAAATATGTGAAATAATCGTAAGTAATCATGTATGATGGGATGTGTATCGGACGTATGCGTCACATTTAAAAAAATATATTATAATGTATTTGTTTTTTTGTTTGTTTTGATGTATAAATTTGTAGATATATTTTCATGTTATTTGGTATTTTGACTGTAAAATTTATGGGGTCTGCGGTGCTGTGTCGCGACCGTAACAAAAATGTGATTTATGCGTGGCCATCGCGAGACTGTATTGAAAATCGGCCGGCCTCTGCACGCGCAAAACTGGCGAAAATTGGGATATTTCGCGAGTTATGACGGCGTGCACCGGCGAAAACAGGCGCTTGCGATGAGCAATCGGCCGCACATAAGAAGCGCTAAACGCCAAAAATAAATATTCTCAGTTTACTTTGCCTACTGCCTTTTACTTGAGACCATCTAGTACCTGCCAAAGAGGAATATATTCTACCTTTCACCGATCTACGACTTTTCAATGTGAGCTGAATTCTCCGAGCATCGAGCAGTAGCCATCCACCTATTGTTACAGTTCTTTGTACCAGTGACGTACAGGATGTATAGATGTAGACGATGCTTGAGATGTGTGCGTTAATGGAGATATCTCCTGTCTGCCTATCACAAACGGTTCCAAATAGACTTACATTGGTCGGAACAGGTAACTCCGACTCCTAAAGACAAACTACCAATTTTCTCCTTCATTGCAGAACTAACGGAATGGAGAAGAAAGCACGGCAGCAGCACACAATATATAAGGACGTACTACATGAAACGCTTAAAAATATTGATGCACAGCATAACTGAGAGCAGTTAGAGCTAAATGATGTAGAACTGTGGCTAGTTATCAGGGGAGTGTCAATGGGGAAATAAGACACAGACAAGCTGCAAGTACAGGAGCTCTTTGCTCTATGTGCAACGGCATATGCCTATCGCTAATTGGTTTATAAAGCAAGCTGTCCTCAGTAGAGGCAACAACAAGAGTCCCTCATTTTATACTGTGCCTTCTACTTTACTTATTACTCGTAATAGGCATTAATTACTCTTTTTGTGCAATGGGCGAGCAGGAAATATTGCTACTGTTTTTACAATAATATCGACTATTTTGTAAACGGATGGTTCAAAAAAGTTAAAAAATAAAATAATCAAAGTGTATTTGATGCCTTTTTAAAAAACGTACAAAATACATTTAAAACAAGGCATTTGGGAAAAGTTTGAGTCAAGTTTTTGCTACTTGGAAAAACTTTCCTCGAAATATAGTTGACAAAAATGTCCTTTTTTGAATGCAGAAGTTCGTCGTTTGGTAGTTACCTTCAATAAAAAAAAACGCCCGTTCAAAAAGTAATTGGGATTTAATACAATTTTTTTGGTCCATCCAATATTGAAAAAAAAAATTGACGATTACCCATTACTCGTTAGGAATATAGGTATACTAGAAGACACAGCGTAAAGGGAAGGAGTAAGGGAATTGTCGTTGGAGCCACCGGAGATGACTATATAGGAGCCACCGGAGATGACTATGTAAGAGCCACTGGAGATGACTATCTAAGAACCACCGGAGATGACTATCTAAGAACCACCGGAGATGACTATCTAAGAGCCACCGGAGATGACTATATATGAGCCACCAGAGATGACTATGTAAGAGCCACCGAAGATGACTATGTAAGAGCCACCGGAGATGACTATCTAAGAGCCACCGAAGATGACTATCTAAGAGCCACCGGAGATGACTATATATGAGCCACCGGAGATGACTATGTAAGAGCCACCGAAGATGACTATGTAAGAGCCACCGGAGATGACTATCTAAGAGCCACCGGAGATGACTATATATGAGCCACCGGAGATGACTATGTAAGAGCCACCGGATATGACTATGTAAGAGCCACCGAAGATGACTATGTAAGAGCCACCGGAGATGACTATCTAAGAGCCACCGGAGATGACAATTTGTGTTGCGCATTTCCTTTGTAAATAGAGCAAAAATATTCAATACTTTCAGCTTCTCTGCATCTTCTTTCTTCATTGGATCTCTGATAACTTGTTACAGTTCTAGGACACAATTGTACAGAATAAAAAAAAACATCATGAAAATTCAATAAATACACAAGAAATAATGGTATGTGTTGTTGAACAATCAATAATTTTAATATCTTTGTCCATATTTTTTAAGGTAGATAATCATTTGTAATTGGTCCAACACTGTTTATTCATTTTGTATAACGGTATAGTTCTAACGGTTTCAAAGTTTTCACCTTTTCATCAGGGGAGCACAAAGAAGACTAAATTATGTTCGGACTGGTACCGACATGCACGCTTCTAACGGTAAAAAATCAGGTTGGGGATTGTGGGTGGAGAAAGGCAGGAGACAACTTAAACAAGCAGTCGTGATATCTTGAGACTGTATTTATTTGCCAGATGTTCAGGGTTATACCGTTATATAAAGTGGAATAAACAGTGTTTGATAAAACAATAATGTCTTAAATATAAACAATTTAAAATATATTAAATTCAAATATCTTTAAACCTGCAGTGTTAATGCCTTTACTTCAAATAATATACATCATAATTTGTTTTCAAAGTATACTCGAAATGTGTTGTACTCGTATTATGTAATACTATAAGACGGTACATATGTGATCAGGATGATGAAACTATAGACCATGTTTTATATTTTTTGGTTGTCCTTTGTTAGACAGATTTGATTCACTAAAAGTCATGTCTTTACCGCGTCCAATGAATGTTGCGTTTCTTCTTTCTTCGTGGAACTTTTCTCTAATAAATCGATTGTTAAATTTTTGAAGTTTTATCAGTCGAAACTTTGACTTATCTAGAATCGTAATTTTAAAAAGATTAGTTTTATTATATTGTCTCATATAATTGCATAATGCCTTTAATTTGGGGGCACAAATCATCCTAGTTTGGGTGGATTGCCTATTTAAAAAAGATCCATAATTATCCAATTAACCTACGAGAAGTCGCAATGAATTTCCCCTTACGAAAACGAATTTATGTTACAAAGGTAATGAAATTAAAAAAAATATGAAAAAAACTGAGAGGAACTGGTCTTTTTAATGATCCTTCCTCTTCTTTTCCCTTGCCTTATCCCATTCATTTGGGGTTGGCTGCTTGGACCTTTTTCCTCCATCTCTCTCGATCTTACCAAGTACTCAGGAAAAGTTCAAGTTTCATAATATATTTCTTCACTTTCCCATATAAATCTTCTTGGGTATTTGGGAGTTCCTCATTCACGTGTCTTTTGCGTAGACTGTTCATTTCGCCGTTTAGACCAATGACGGGAGTTCTATGTGATCCGAAAATGCCAGTAAAGTTAAAAGGAAAAGTATACCAAACGATTGTCAGACCCGCACTCCTCTATGGCTCCGAATGCTGGACGATATATAACTCTTACTCCAGGCAACTAGAAACTGCTGAAATGCGCATGCTAAGATGGTCAGCTGGTGTGTCCCTAAGAGACAAAATAAAAAGCTCACGCATTCGTGGAAGTCTAGGTGTTACAGGCATCAACAGTAAGATGGAGGGGAAGCAATTGAGATGGTATGGGCACGTTGGACGCAGAGCACCCGATCACGCTGTGAACCAGGCAATCTCCATGGATCTTCCTCGAATAACAACTAGAGGAAGACCAAATAATTCATGGATGTTGCAAAAAGATAACCTGATGCAGAGGCACGGTCTGAGGGACGTAGTCCGGGACAGAAGAGCATACAACCTGAGGACGAGGAGAGCTGACCCCAACAGTCTTCGCAGACAGTGAGTTGGGATGGAGCCAGGGAGACGTTCATCTCGCCGTTGCACGTGCTCATACCAGCGTAGTTGTACTTCCCAGACTTTATCTACTATTTATAAAAGATAAGTTGGATTAGTATCGAAATGAAAATAAATGCATATATAAGTTTGTGGGTGTTGAATGATAGATACAAGTTAATTATGATAAAATAATTGTTAAACTAATATACATATAGAAAATAAACGATTCAAATTGTCAGTCCATTTTTTACCAAAATCACAAAATTCTAACAAAAAACTGTGACTGGAAAGTATAGAAAAGGAAACTAAGGAACGTATGGCAAGATCAAGTGAATGGATTGTTGAAAGAAGAGAATAAAAACAGTAAGATAAATCGTAGGAATTGTATAATAAGGTGTAAAGATATGAAAGAGGCGAAAGATGTGTATTGCGATAGAAAAGTCTGGCGCTCTCTCTCCTTTGCCGACGTCCTGACGGAAATAGCGTGATAGTTTATATGTTAACAACAGAAAACTAGTTATGAAGAAGAATATCGAATTCATCTGAACTAGTAGTTCTTAACCTTTCAGCTGCCGTCATCCTTATATTAGGTCCTTACATATGAAATTGGCGTTTTGCCGTACTGGCAACTTTGATCTCAAATATCTTCTCTTTGGTTAGGAATTCCAAATTCAAATTTATACAGCTATTTACTCAAGTATTTGTGTTTCGAAAATTATAATTCATTGGTTTTTTCCTCAATTGTTTTTTTTCTTTGCGTCACTCAGTTTACAAAATGGAAAACTTGAAATATCGCGTTATTTACGAGTACGAGTTCCACCGTGGCACCAGTGCTGCAGAAACGGCTCGAAGGATTAATGATGTGTATGGCGACGGTGCCGCAAAAGAAAACACAGTGCGTTTTTGGTTCCAACGTTTTCGTTCTGGAAATTTCGACCTGCAGAACAAGCCCCGTGGACGGCCGGAGACCAAAGTTGATAATGAAGAATTGAAGGCTGTTGTGGAAGCGGATCCATCGCAAACCACGTCCGAGTTAGCTGCAGGCTGCGGTGTTAGTGATAAAACTGTTTTAATCCACTTGAAGCAAATTGGGAAGGTGAAAAAGCTTGAAAGGTACCTCACGAATTGAGTGAAGCAAATCAACAAACGCGCGTTGACTGCTGCGTTGCATTACTCAACCGGCACAATAATGAAGGGATTTTGAATCGAATCATTACCTGTGATGAAAAGTGGATCCTGTATGATAATCGGAAGCGCTCATCGCAATGGCTGAACCCTGCCGAACCAGCCAAACCATGCCCCAAGCGAAAATTGACTCCAAAAAAGTTACTTGTGAGCGTTTGGTGGACTAGTGCTGGTGTCGTTCACTACAGCTTTCTTAAATCTGGCCAGACGATTACGGCAGATGTCTATTGTCAGCAACTGCAAACCATGATGGAAAAGCTAGCAGCTAAACAACCGAGGCTGGTTAATCGCTCTAGGCCACTGCTGCTTCATGATAACGCTAGACCACACACTGCACAACAGACGGCTACCAAATTAGAAGAGCTTCAATTGGAATGTCTAAGACATCCACCGTACTCTCCGGACCTTGCCCCAACAGATTACTATTTTTTTCGAAATTTGGATAACTTCTTGCAAGGGAAAAAATTCAACTCCGATGGGGCAGTCCAAACCGACTTCAAAGATTTTATTGATTCCCGTCCGAATGGTTTTTTTAGTAAAGGGATCGATGAACTACCTATGAGATGGCAAAAGTGCATAGATAGCAATGGTACATACTTTGATTAAATAAATATATTATATTAAAAAAAAATCAACTTTATGTTCCTCCCAAACAAAACGCCAATTTCATATGTAAGGACCTAATATTTTTCAAAATCTGTTCTTGCACCCCAGTAAAAAAGTGTACATGACAAGGGTTGAATTTTTATTCCAACTGTTACATATAATACTATACTGATATGCCTTGTTATAAAAGTACAGACATAACACACCCCAACACACGATTCGTAAGTTACTAAGTTTAAAAAGCATTTTAGTTATTTGCCACAAAAATAAATTACTAATTTGTTATTCCATATTTCTACATTTTAATGCAGTAATGATACTTTGATACATATGCGCAAATATAACACGCCTAGTTTTTTAATCCGAAGATAAAAAGCTTATAAAGGGTTTTTTAAATTGAGAGTTTTTTTTTATTCTTGAATAAAACACAGATGGTGTCGCGAACTTGCCTGGGTCTTGTGACATTTGAGAAGTGTAATGTGTGACGTTTATAAAAATGATGTCGTATACAATACAACAACGCGTTCAAAATGTTGAATTATTTTATGTATTGTAATCTCCGGAAACGGTGATGTTAATTAGCCACCAAGATCATGTGATCTGACACCGTTGGACTATTTTCTCCGGGGTTACGTGAAAAGCCAGGTCTATAAGAATGATCCCTAATCAACTCCTGAGCTGAAGGACGAAATTATTCGCGTTATTGGTGAGTTAGAACCGCAACTATGCCAAAAAGTTATCGAAAATTTTGACAAAAGAGTGGACATTTGTGGAGCTGCAAGAGGTAAACATTTGATGGATATTGTTTTTTGGGTTTAAATGTCATACTTTAATGACCAATAAAAAGTTTTTCTTAATCAAAGCAAATTGTGTGTTTAACCAAGAATAAAAAAAAATAGAATTAAAAAAACCGCTCAATTTGAAAGACCCTTTAGTAGCTAGAATGTGTACTACTTTAGGAGAAGCTTCTCGCACCCCTGACTAAGAACCACTGATCTGAACAGACAGAGTTTCACCTCCAACATTAAAATAACTACCAGTTTCATGCAAGAATGTATGGATTTTGGGTGCGTCTTCCCATTATTTTAGAGTAATACAAACTACATTATAAATTCGCGTATTTTTCGCGACCCTGAGGAACTCCATTTGTAATAATAACAATTATAATGACTCGTAATAATGTAATACCGTCACGGTAGGGTATCATTAATCACCCTATCATTTGGACTTATTTTTGCAAATAAAAAATCCAATCTATCATACATTTTTGGATTTGAAAAAAAAAAAGTTTTATCTGCAAGAAAGGGGTGATTATTTTATTTTATTATTCGCAATGATGATTCATGAAATGGAAATTGACATTCGTTATTGTATATAACATACAAGAGGACAATTTAACCGTTAGAATTTCAGTGTCAGTGTTTTATATTGTATTTCTTCGTACTCAATACTGGTCGTGGTTCATCGTGGTCCTTTGCTATGTCTCGAACTCGGCGCACCACCTGTCTCCATTCCTCCAAGCCCTAGGTCATACTTAATGCAGAACTTAAAATTGAATCTTATTAACTAATTTATTTAGATATTGTAATTTGTTTTATAAAACCCTGTTTATTTCACTTTGTAACGGTATAACCCTACCCGTTTGAAGGATTTCACCTCATCATCAGGTGAGCACAAGTTTGTGCATACCTTTACAAAAAGTAAGGTTACACAGTTACAAAAACTGAAAAAAAACAGTGTTTAATAAAATAAATTACAATGCCTTTAAACCTCCTCAATGTTAATACCTTAACTATAAATAATATAATAATCAATTATTTAGTATATCCATCATTATTGGATCAATAATTCTGCTAGTTATGTAGTAATTTCTCAGATGATGGAAGAATAAAGACGGATAACGAACGGTTTGTAGTGATAGTAAACAAAGTCAATGAAGCAGTTAAACACGTATACTCGAGCCGAACAGTATCAAAATGTTCTTATATAAAAGTCCACAACAGTGTATTAGCACCAACTGTTGATGTATGAAAGTGAAAATTGAACGTAGAAGATTACTGATATGTTCCGAAAAATTGCTGTAGAAATGCGTGCATTGAGAAGAATACACGGAGTGTCAATATAATACGAAATGAAAGTGAACTTAAGACTGATGTGTTAAGTAAGATGAAGAAGAGCACGCTGAGATGGTTTCGGCAAGTGGAATTCATAAATAAAGAAACACTAACAAAACAGGTATACCATATTGTGCAAATGGGAGTGGAAGGCGTAGTAGAAGAAGGCCAAGGAAAGATATTAAAGAGGCTTTTAATGAAAACCAAACAGTCTCTAAAATGTTAACATATTTCTACCCATCCTGCAAGAAACAAAGAGTAATATACATGTATATATATGTACGTAATAACAATTCATGTTTTTTTAAGGGACGTTTTTTTTATAGTTTCGGTCAATTCCTCTTTTTTATTTAATTAAGTAATCTATAACAAAAACACTTGCCAAAGGCTTAACCTAAACACAAATTTATATCTTAAAAACTAAGTTTATTTATATATTATAACTAGAAACTTACCTAATTTTAATTTCCTACATGTCATTTTATATTTAATAATCTTAATATTTAATTGATTAGAAGTAAGCAACACGTGCATAGTCATTATGCTACGAGTAGATAATAATTCTCACAACTAATTATTTTAATATAATACTAATTATTTAGCACGTACATGTCCATATGTTCAGACTACTTGCATTCTATCACATTCACTCACACCTTGGTCCTCTCTGCTAATACTGTAGGTGGACTAGTCAGGAAACAGATGATGGTCCGGGAGCCCGTGCTTATAACGGAGAGGCAGATCGGATTGGCTTTCTTAAGCCCCTAGAGCAGCGATTAGAGTATTTCTGTGGTACTGTTGACTTTTATGGAAGTAGATGGTCCAAGCGAGGATGTGGTAATTCGATAAATTATGTTGTTGTGTAGGTGACTCTAAAACTTTATAAAATAAACTGTTAGTAAAATAATAACATGCTGCAGTGTTTTTTTTTTTGAGTTTCACAGCGCCCTCAGTTTATAAAGTTTTACCATGTCGCTTTAAAAAGCTTCTTAATTAGTGGAGTGGGTAAGTTTGTCATTTACCACACAGTTTTTCGAATTCTGAAGTCAAACTAGACACACGTACCATCATTTCCATATTCAATGTAAAGTTTTGAGTGATGTTTGATTTTTATTACATAATTTTTAATAGATTATAAAAATAATTGAGACTTACTGCCCGGTATCCCAGAGCGGAGCTTTTCAGGGAGTATCGGGTCCTGAACATAGCCAATTTGCCTTTCAAATCCATACTCTTGACACTATCATCGAGAAGAGGGAAATCTGCAAACTCAGCAGAGACATATGACAAGCATGGCAGCTGATCAAATGTTTATCATCCCTAGAGTCAAAACATATTTTGCCCAAAGTCAATATGCCTATTTGGGTCCCATGACATACAATGGAGTGCCGAATTCAATAAAGGCAAAATGTAGGAAACAATTTAGGCAATCGATCGGAGCGTGGTTGTTATTGCGACAGGAGTTTGAATACTTGGACTTGCAATAGGAATAACTTGTAGCAATGGTTTATGTGAGCTCTTGAGTGTGGTGTTTTTTCTTTAATGATTATACGCGGTATGTTGTGGGATGAACGTTTTGGTATGTCTGGAGTGATGAAGGATATGTAATTGAGTGTTACTGTTTGTCACGTTGATGAGAATGTGCAACGGGAATTTTTATAATAAAAAATCGGAAAGAAGTATCGATTTATTTTTTCATGCTATATATCCTCAGTGAGATACAGGTAAAAGCCTAGTTTACTGGGGATACGACAAATAGAAGGCAACAAACCCAGATCCATTAAAATTGCGTGTCCAAATTAATTTACCTGTTGTTTTTTTTTCGCAAATTATGCATATTTCTTGTCATGTGTAAAATAAATAAATAAATTACAACAACCGCAAAAACCCAATCGTCGTAAATGGAACCGAAAACTGTAGAACTTTAGCACTTAACGAAGGATATTATCCAAAACTCAACGAGTTCTATATCGAAAAACTTTATTGTTTCATATACTGAGATTGCCAACAAACTTTGTTTAGAGCTGAATGTGTTATTTTCATATTTCAGAACTTCAATAAAGTTTTTTTTTGTAGTCCGTCTTCCCTTGGAAGACTTTCAGCAGTTTTTTTTACTAAATATTGTTTATTTTAAACACATGACCGCAGCACTTTCCTACCCTTGCAGTTCACTTTTATTTACTTATTCTATAATAAAGTATTTTCAATATGTCAATAGTAATTAAGGTATAAGGTGCCACGCGGTAACGTACTAGACTTTCGTGTGCAAGGTCACTGATTCGAACTCCGCGCTGTGTTACTTCCATCGAATGCCCCAGGCATTTTTATCTGTCATGTATTCGGGGGTATAATGATACTAATGACTTCGGTCATATCTATTCTTTCAAAAAGAGAAACAAAACATGCCGGTGTGCTCCAATCGTCGCACTTCAGTGTGTCATCGAATCCTGTACAACGGTGTGGCTGGTGAGTTTGCTGGTGTGCAATGGCTCACTCCCTTAAAAAAAATAACCCCACGGCACAACTTCACTTCGCAACTAAATGGGCGTTGGAATGGCGAGGGGATCCTTGACTACGAGGCCCAGCAAGGACGAGGACAACAGTAGTGCATTCGAATCATGAGTTAGGGCGCCCTTGAATATCAATTGTCCTTTTATTTTTTATTTTTTTAAATAACTCACGTTACCCTCGAGATTCGAGCACACGCTTTAGAAACTTCTGTAATACGACTTTTCAATAAAATATTCCATATCCCAAATGAATTTGGTTTTTGGATATTATTTTCATATAAACGTCTAAATATCTCACAAACAATATTGTCTGCCTCCCTTCATTGTCACAAATTTACTAACGTTGAATTGACAAAAAAAAAATGTTTCCACATTTTCTCTGAAAATGTGAGAATATTAAAAGGAATAATGAATCCGAGAAAAAAATTATTAAAAACGGCAAAATGTCCCCTTAATCCAAATATAATACAATTATATAAATTTTGTTGTTGTATATCTTAAATCTTGTAAGAAATGTCTCAATTTATAGGCTTCAGCGTAAACTTGGCTGTAGTTTTTTTTATTCCACTTATTACATAAATCCGCGCTACCCGTGTTTCTTCTTCCTATCTTATAAGAATGCAAAAGGTTCATCCCTCTTAAATGTTTTTCTTTTAGCTTTATATAGCACACACAGTTCCCATGTTATTAGAGGAATAACTAAGTAATTTATTATTGTAAGCACGCAGAGATGGTTTGAACATGTAGAACGAATGAATGACAAAAAAATAAATATAGATTTATTGATAGCATCATATATACAGAATATATTTAAATACATTCCAAATACACATAAATAGTAGAAAATACATTTAAGAGAGATGCTATCAAAAGATCTGGACTCATCTCATAACACCCCCCTCCCCCCCCCGGCCAAGATACACCCCACCAATATAGGACGAGCCAGTAAAATAACGCGATATTGTGAGTAGAATGCATGGGAAAGAAAGACGAAGAACAGTATGGTTGGATCAATTGAATAATGTTTTGAAAGAAGGCAACACTGGAAGTCAGAGATCTTGTAGAAGTTGTATGAGAAAGTGTATGGACGAGGAATAGGCTAAGGACGTATGTTGAGATAGAAACGTTCGGCGCTCTATCCACTCTACCTACCCCAACAGGGAAATGGCGTGATGGTATGTATGTTATTCATTCAATTTGTAATGTTATGTAACTTGATTTTTTAGTTTAATGAATTTAATTGATCACAATGTTTCATTATATCTACACTCGGTGGCCTAGTTGATTAGACGGCTTCCAGCCTCAGGGGTTCGACAAGGGTCTTACACTCGGTGGCCTAGTTGATTAGACGGCTTCCAGCCTCAGGGGTTCGACAAGGGTCTTACCAACTAGGCCACTGAGGTCATCTGTCAAATATCCAAAAGCAATAGATAAAAAAACTAATACAAGATGAACCCAATACAATAATACAAACATATAATTTTATCAATTCATGCCGACAAGAACAACTTTTTCATTTTACTCCTGTAAATAGTCCATGTCATATAAAAATCCACACAAAGTTCAGTAGTCCATAAAATCCATACAATTCCCAATGCTATGGAATATACTGAAAACAAATCTTGTTAAATCCATTCTATCCAAGAGTATTGGCCATTTTAATCTGCTTTGAATCTTTTTGACATTTTCGGGTTTCATTTGATGGATTTTAACGTTTCGTTTCGCTTTCTCTCACTCAACTTTTATAAAGCCCTTTTGTCTCGCAACAATGGATATGATTTTATATAAAAGAAATAATAAGTGTGTACGAATATTTGCAAAAATTTTGCTTAATTTTCTTTAATTTTTTGATGAGATAGAGATATAAAGTGTGATGAGGGGGTGGAGGGTGAAAAAGGAAGAGGAATTAAGCTGTGAGGAACTAGATATAATAAATGATTCAATATTTACAAAACTTATCGATACGAGAAGTATAAAAGGTATGAGAAATCAAGGAAAACCAAAAAAAAGTGGCATGATAAAATGAATAAAATTAAAAAAAAAAAGGAAAAGTTAAAAACCTTTATAATTGAATAGTATATATGTACATTTCGAGGTGTATGGATGTAACAGGAGTAAAACTTGTTAAGTTATAATTAAGTAGAGATGTATTATCTCTGCCTTCCCCAATAATGACGTAGTTTGATAATGGTGGTTATCTGTAAGTTATAAATAAGTCTTAATACCTTCATATGATCGCAATTTGACAATTTTTGGACCGAAAACTATAGTATACAATAAACCGTATATAATATATCACTGGTCCGGAAGAAAAACGACACAAGTCAAAAAACGTGGTTTATCAGGAGCGGCTGCTGAAGTCAATCTTCTTGAAAACTGCAAATGCAATTAGCTCCAACGGAAAAACGACACTTAAACCCTCAGATGGCGAAGACATGAACTAGACCTGTGACACTTTTCAAGAACAAAAGTCTCCCAATTTTACAATTTATGGTGCCATAACCTTAAATACGTTTTTTTTTACTTGTGTAGTTTTTCTTCCGGACCAGCGATATGTTTACCCAGATCTATCCGAATCCCTCTGAAGTTCGTCGCAAGGGAAAAAACTTGAAATTTTTCGAAAATGTAGAAACAGATCACATAAGACATTGCTGATTATAATTATTTAGATGATGCTGATTTGTAACAACTGATGTCGCATTGTTTTCCTTTTTTTAATACAATGAGATGTCACGCTATACTTGAATTATAAAATGCAAATGCTTTATTTATATCCACTTTCTAACGTATATTAAATAAAAGTCGCGAGTGGTGATTTTATAGTTAAGACATTAAACTGTTAGTTAATATATTGGGGCGATATTGTTTTTTTTAATTCGTACTTTTATTTAGGAAATTGATATGAAATATATGTATATGAGTAGTAATTATTTAACTCCGTTACATTTTTATTTACAAGCACCGTTTTACGGCAGCACTCGTTAATAGTCTAGTAAGAAAATATCCTTAGAATTTTGCATCTCAGTATTGTTTTGCCAATAAACCAATCTAAAATCTTCATCAATCATTAGATGTTTTTCTGTTTTTCTTTCGCTTTGATCCTGTTTTTCAAAATACTACTATAAGTGTAAGTGAAGTGGAGTTATAGAACTAACTATTATTCGAATTCCCCCATATCCAGATTGCATCTATTGGGTAATGACTATACTGCAGTCTCGGGCATATTTGCTAACAGTCCTAATACCTTTAAAAGTTCTCTTAGAGAGTAGTTTTGTTTGTCTGAATCATAAATCCGACGCCACAGTGTGACTCTCGTTGATTTTTCTTATCTCTTTTTATTCCTTGCGTTGTTTTTCTTGAACTTTTGAAATATTTGAAAATATGTTGAAGTTTCAATGTGCGTTTGGGAGGGAATTGATTATGCGTATCTTTATTTTTATTACTTTCTGAGATTCTTTTTTTGTGTGTCTGAGCCTTGACCTATCTCTATCTTGTATTTATTTGACGGTTAGTGGTATGCATGTGCGTAGTGCTTTTTGGTATTTTTTTTATATAATATAGTATATGATTCGTGGTCATATTAATTTTTTTTTGACAAATTGTATTTATGCACTCAAAATTATTATTTGAGTGTTAATTACTCTTGTAACCTTTTTAATGGTTAATAAAATATTGTACATTATAATAAAATAAAATAAAAATTAAACACTTGATTATGCTATTATAGTTTCAACCTGATTTGTCATTAACGTTGCTATCAAATTAGTCCAATTGAATTCATATTCTCTCTATAAATTTACAAAGGGTGGTAACATATAACAACGTGATTAATCAACCCCCCGTTATTCAGCACAATTTCTGTGTAAGTGTGCGCTGACCTGTGCAGTGCAGGCAGACTGCAATTATAGAACATCCATTCGTGTAGAATAATTGGCGTTATCTCCAGGCTGGGGTTATATAAAATATTCTGAACAAATATTCAACGTGCGGGAGTCTAGATAGAGCGACAATTATTCATTTATATATATGTATTCATATATATGTTGTACAAAGCGAGTAGTTTCTCTCCATTGGTGTCGACAGCATAATATCTACTTTTTTTTTCAAATCATATCCAGAGATGGGGAAGTGGTCAGTCTTAAGCTGCAACTATCATATTTTCACCCTTACCCCCTTAATTTATTTAAAAATATTTTTAATCTTTCAATAATGGTAAGTCTTATTTCCTAACGCTTTTGAAGGAGTCTGCTTTTTTAAATGCTGCTACATAATATTTCTTAATATTATGCCATACACCTATCAGCCTATTAAAATCATTGTATAGTATACATAACACTTTAATTGTATAAACTACAACTTGGCGGGTATATTGCTATGTAGTAATCGCTTACAACCAACCAGATACTTCTTAAAACAAACCTTAAGCTATAACCAGAAAGAAGTCGTTTATAAAAACATCTGAATACCAACGGGAATCAAAGCTGCATTTTCCAACTTGGAAAACAGGCACCTAACTTTCTTGGTCACGGGTATTATTGAGGATTCTCTTCTACGGGCATTCTAGGGCATTAAGGCTTTCCTACGGACATTCTAGGGCATGTAGGTCTTCTTCTAAGTAGTTTATTCGAGACAGTGGGAAAATCATTATGTTCAACATTAGTTTAATGTCACCACGTAATATAAAGTGATGGGTCTTCTGTTTAAAGCCTCGTTTTGAGACATTTGTCTTTTTATTTAGCCACATGATGGAGATGGAGTCGAATAAGAGATCTCCATATGGCCCATTCTGTCATGACAGCTGGTCAGTAAAAATATTACAAATTATTGTATAATATACCATATATAGGAAAACAGTAAAACACTCAATCCTCATTTAATTTAGCCACTATCTTCCTAAGCTTTAACATTGTTGAACGAAAAAGATCCATATTCGAGTCTGCTACCGCATTTAACTCTTGACACATTCTTACAACTGGGTTTATAGAAGCCGATGTTACTTCTAAATGTAGCTAATCTGAACAAAGCATATTTTCTAAGAGAGCGAGAGGAAGCACTTCAATCGAGACCATTCAATACTTTCTAAAGAAATACAAGATCAAAGATTCGAGTCTCAAGCGACTGAAGATTGGAAAATAACCACTGTAAGGCTCAAGAACATTTAGCAACCCATCCCTATGACAGACACTTAAAAAAATGGTGCTGGGCCACCTCAAATAAATCAACGTACAATCTATAGTCAGGGTTCCGTTTTACTCTAGGTTCCTTTTTACCCAGGTTCCTTTTTACTCAAGGTTTTTTTTCTACCCAGGTTCCTTTGTACTCTAAGTTCCCTTTTTACGAATGGCATAAAATTTCATCAATAATGGAAAACTCTCGAATGATCCTATAACTCTCACTAGGAATCCCATTAATCTAAAGAACTTCTTCACTCCTCGCTTAGTGAGCAAAGAGGAGAGGGTGTCAGACTTATCAATCGCGATACACATTTTTTGCCTCTTCTACATCCATACACTTTTTCATACAACTCCTAATATTTATCTGATTCTTTTTTGGCATTAAATTTACATGTATCCCTTATCACGTTGTTACGTATTCTGACATACATTGTCACCCGATTTATTCTTTTCAGTGCGCGCATTTCTACAGCACTTATTTGGCTTTTTTCAGTCTTTTTCCACCTCAATGTTTCACTTCAGTACTTCAGAGTTGGTACTAGAAGACTATTGTTGACTATCATCTTAGCATATATTGACATTGTCTGGTTCGAGTATTTATGTTTTAGTACCCCATTGACTTTGTTTCCTATCGCGACACCCTTTTGACTCTTCCATCATCTGAAATTCTAATTCCATCCTCGTGATTTTCATCATCTGAAAAAATATTTCAATAGCAGAATTCCTCAACTTGCTTTTAACTTTCATTACTCACCCATAATCACATTTAATTTACCTTAAACACTTTCCTATCCCCATGACTTTGGATATCGCAACATTTATTCTTACACAATGGACTTTATCTATTGATATATAGAATACTTTTACAATATATGATTCATGAAAATGCCGAATCATCGCAGAACTACATAGAAAATAATCGGGTAATTGGAATGGGGTGGTAGGGTAGGGTGAATGTTGAGAAAACGATATCAAACCTTTAAAAATGGTTCAAAATTTAATAAGCAAAACAATATTTTTCAAACCCCTTGGCTATCAATAAAAAAATTCTTAGAATATTACGAAACAAAATGAAAATCAAATCTTAACTTCACATTAATAAAAAAAACCTATATAATAAGCAAATATTGAGTAGGAGGAGAGAAATAAAAAAATGATGTATGGGTACAATATTAAGTATGAAACCCCCAAAGTGTAAACAACTACCAACTTCATTTATCAGTCAATAGCATTAAACGGCCCCTAAAAAACTTTACGAAGTTTAAAAGTTTTACGAAAAATGTATATATAATATGAAAATTTATTCATAGCATTGCCAGATGGTAGTAATCCTTTTTACATGAGAAAATAATACTTAAGAAAGAACAAACCTTTTTGCTTATTTTCTTAATATAGATAGGTTTAACCCAATTACATTAAAAAATACAAAAAAGGTTAACATTTATTAAAATGTTTGAAATTATGTATATACTCGTACATCTTCTCTCGTAAGAGTTATACATCGTCCAGCATTCGGAGCCATAGAGGAGTGCGGGTCTGACAATCGTTTGGTATACTTTTCCTTTTAACTTTACTGGCATTTTCGGATCACATAGAACTCCCGTCATTGATCTAAACTTCATCCATCCCACACTAATTCTATGTGTTACATCTGCTGCACATCCTCCATCGCTATGGAAATTATGTATATGCATGCATACGAGTATATACACACATATATTCAAAGTCACTTAAATAAGTTGATGAGTGCTTTCTAACGCGCTCAATCTTATGTTAGAAAAAAAAATTCTTTTGCTTTTGGTAATGTGATATGAAAAATGTCAATATCCGAAGCAGTCCCGTTCAAAAGAGTTAAGGTCCTTCCAACAGGCATAGCGACTGGATGACCCGTTTTTACGTATGTTATTAAGACCAGTTCTTGTCGGCGCAGTCTAGTATAATTGTTAGGAATATTTAACGCTAATCTTTGTAGTACGAGTAATGCTGGACAGCTCACAGCTCCTCGAACGAGTTTGACAACGTATACCAGGAGACGCATATCTCTTCTTACGCTCAATGCGTTATGATATACCCGAGCATGCCTAGCAGAAACTGAGTATGATAAAGCCAACTCCTTTAATAAGCTGTTTAAACGAGAATGTACATGTACTGCTTTGTATATGAGTAAAACATTAACGTGGAGTAAAGGGGTGAAAGAGTACTAAAATACTTGAATTGAATAGGACAGAGCGCCAGACTATCCTACTGCGTGGTTGCTAGACACCTTTACACAATGGGTATTGTGGGGAATCTCGGCAGTGAGTGTAGCCAGGATAATGATACGATAGATCATGAATTTTTAGATTGTCCTTTGCGAGGCAGATTTGATTTACTTAAAGCCATATTTTAACCTCGTCCAATGAATATTGCGTTTCTTCTTTCTAAAGGATATTTCAAATTGAGCGGGTTTTTTTAATTCTTGAATAAAACACACAATTTGCTTTGATTTCGAGAAACTTTTTATTGGTCATTTTTCTTGCCATGTATGACATTTAAACAAAAAAAAAAACAATATCCGCGAAATGTCCACCTCTTGCAGTTCAAAAGATGTTTACACTTTTGTCAAAAATTTAGATGACATTTTGGAATAATTGCGGTTCTAACTTACCAATAACGCGAATAATTTCGTCCTTCAGCTCAGGAATTGATTGGAAGTCATTCTTATAGATCTAGCTTTTCACGTAACCCCAGAGAAAATAATCCAACGGTGTCAGATCACATGATCTTGGTGGCTAATTAACATCACCGTTTCCGGAGATTACAATACATAAAATAATTCAACAATTTGAACGCGTTGTTGTACTGTATACGACCCCATTTTTATAAATGTCATACATTACATTTCTCAAATGTCACAAAACCCAGGCAAGTTCACGACACTATCTGTGTTTTATCTAAGAATAAAAAAACCCTCAATTTGAAAGACATCATTTGTCATTTGACAAGATCAAAATCTAGATTCCGATCAAATGAGAAAATAATCCAACGGTGTCAGATCACATGATCTTGGTGGCTAATTAACATCACCGTTTCCGTAGATTACAATACATAAAATAATTCAACAATTTGAACGCGTTGTTGTATTGTATACGATTCCATTTTTATAAATGTCATACATTACATTTCTCAAATGTCACAAGACCCAGGCAAGTTCACGACGCCATCTGTGTTTTATTTAAGAATTAAAAAAACCGCTCAATTTGAAAGACCTTTTACGTGGAACTGTTCCACTTATATCATAGATCGACTATCGTAATTTTTTTAAGCTTAATCAGTTGAAACTTTAAATAATCTAGATTTGACATTTTTTTAATTAGTTAGGTATATTATATTGACTCACTTAATTCCAAAGTGACTGTAATTTGATGACACAAATTATTCTTGTTTGGGAGGATATCTTATTATAAAAAAAGATAAGAATTAAATAACTTAGAAGCATAAGAATATTTATGCATCATATTTAAAAAAATATGGATATCCTAAGTTATTTATTTTATATAATCTATTAATAAATTATCTTTTTATTATTATTATTACTATTGTGTTATATAAAAGACACTTGGCTTTCCTTTATTTTGTAAATAAATACGTAATTAAATAAATATATGAGAACGATCATTACAAGTATGTTTCTCACAGTTTGCAAATTGTTAAGAAAGTTTCAATTTTATATTTAAATAAAGATATAAAATTAGTACTTAGTGTAATTTCATGAACGTAATATTATTTCAAATTTTCATAGTACGAGCTTACTCTGAATATGATTTTAAACATGTTCTGTATTCTCAATGAAGGTAATCAATTTAACTTAAGCTCACTGGCTGAGAATATCCGATATTAAGACGAGTACACATTAAAAAAATATTTTACAAAAAGTAATAATTTTGCACCAAACCATTGATATCGTTTGAAAATTTCAAAATCATTAAATCCAGCTTTTCATTCAAATTCAAGACGCAAATAAAAATAGCCCTTAGATCCTTAAAGTCAATTATATTTTCCCCATTTAATAAAAGAAAGAAGATAGAAAAATATTTTGGGGTTTCCTAATGAATGAAACAACGACAAAACGTAGCAATAAAAGCCCATGAAAAACACTCGACAGAGGGAGGGTTTAACCCAAAAACAGTCCAATAATTTTTCTTTTTATTTCTCTTTCTTCCATCTTATATTTTTAAGCACTCTATTAAAACTATTAAACGACGTTTTCTTCATTGCCTGTCTCTCATTTTCTATTTCTTAATCTTCTATTAACATCTTCAACGTCTTCTGTGATGATGTCTCCTGTCTTTCATTATCAAAAACATTATTAATCCCTCTTAGCCTGTCGCCTCCATCCATTATTTAACGCCCACACTCCATTTCAGTCTATATTTGACAGGGTTGTCAAAATATTTAATAACATTTAAGACTACCTGACATTTTCCATCGAAAAATAATGAAAAACTTTTGGTTAGTACATTTTATAAAAAAAATTATCAAAATACGCGGTTTTCCTGTTGTTTAACGCTAGTCGTATTCAGTGTTAATCAGCCTTCCAGAACAGACACCATCTTCGAATGTTATCACCATAACATAATTTTATAAACCGTATTTGACACACAGATTGCTTACTGCATCGTATATATATATACACACTTTATATATACAATATATATTTTTCTTGTCGCATTTTTTTCATTTGCGGTCCTAAACAAGCATCAAGCATCAAAAAACAATTTGTTTAGGTCAGAAATTGTGACTGAAAAAACACGCTAAATTATTATTTTTCATTATGACACACTTTTAAATGTTTGAAATGAGGTCAACAATGTAACGGCATCTATCCAAATCTATTTGTTCTAACTATCCGAGAAATATAATTTTTTTCTCCGAACAATTCAATAGAATCAAAATACGTTGAAAAATATGAAGCAAAAAGTATTGTATTCCATTGACATACACTACAACCTGGAGAGATTATTGCCATGCGTCAATCTCTCCCAACGAATTAAAAATATGTAAACAAAAGGCTCTATTTGAAAATCAGACTGAAATCTATTTCAACAGATCTAGGTTCCAATAGGAGTAGAACGCGCAGCCCCCGTGCTGGAAGGCGTTCATCATCTCGGTCACTGAAGTCATAAAAGTATGATATTTGGGTGAACAATGAAATATCAGAGTAAGTGGAATAGTTTTGCTACTCGGATGGAATAAGAAATACGAAAGATAATGAAAGGCGTTTTTCAAAAGGAAACAAAGACAATGAGGCATTAAAACAAATATACTTCAGCCCAGCGGTAGTCAAGTCTGCTGTATGGGAGTGAAACATGGACGCGGTAAAAGAATTTTAAGTACTGAATAAATTTTGAAGAAGTATATACACTGAGAGGAATATTTATTTTAGTATGTTATTTAACGATAAATTACTTTAAAATATTTATCATTTATTTACTCAACACTTTTATGCTAATATTTCTGGAGGGTGTATTGATTTAAAGCGATTGATTGCAATCAACCAGTTTTGGTTTCATAATTATAATTGGTATGACCGTGATTTTGACATATATAGTATGAAAAGGTTGGTAAAAAAGCAAGCAAAATACATTTTTTGGAAAAATCTATTAAATATGTTAACAAAGTCTGAAAATCCATTAAATATTTTACCAAAGTCTGAAAATCTATTATATATTTTAACAAAGTCTGGAAATCTATTATATATTTTAACAAAGTCTGAAAATCTATTATATATTTTAACAAAGTCGGAATATCTATTATATATTTTAACAAAGTCTGAAAATCTATTATATATTTCGACAAAGTCTGAAAAGAGACTATGTTGAAAAATAAAATAGTTTTGTTACAAGGACTACACACTTGGTCTACCAATTTTCAGAATATTTCATAGAATCTGAAAAATAGGTTTTGTCAAACTGTGATAAATAGGAATTTACTATAACAATGACATCCTGGTTCGACGAAAAATTCGAGCCAATTTTTTTAATTTTGGAAACAGAAAGAAGTCGTACTGGACCAAATCCAGGGAATATGGGGAATAAGAAACAAATTTGATGCCCAATCATGGAATTTGCTGGTGGAAGAACATTTTTTTGCGCGCCAATCTTGGCCGTTTTTCATTCAATTCATATTTTGAACGGTCCAATAATGTCGCATAATAAGATCTCATTTTTGTCTTGCCCTTTTCTAAGTAGTTAATTATGATGGTTTCTTGGGAATCTCAAAAAAACGGTATCCATCACCTTCTCAGCGATAACGCGGTCTTCACCTTCTTCGGCGTACTTTCACCAGTTGTTATCCATTGTTTTAACTGTTGTTTGGACTCTGGTGTAAAGTGCTGAATTCAAGTTTCATTCATAGTCACAAATAAACACAAAAAGTCCTCCGCATTACGATTTACCATCGCCAAATACTGTGTTGAGATGCACTTTCAAGTGCATTTTTGGTCGACAGCCAACAATTACAATACGATATCATGGACGTTTCATTAGTTTACTCCATGGTGAATGGTGAATGCAAGTGGACGTCCGCAGCAAGATGTACAGTTGATGTACAGCCACGTTTAAACTCATTTATCCAGAAATAAATAATCTTCAACGCTGATGCAGTCCCCGTGAACACCATCCAACTTGGTTTTGACCATTGCAACTGTTTATTTCTTTAAATAAAAATGTTTTTTGACGTCACAGATCTCGTTTTTTTTCATTGTTGTAGAAAATATCAAAGTCAGACAGACAAATGACTGTCCAACGTTAAATACAAGTTGTATCTGGCCGAAATTGTAACAGAGAACGCTTGAGGAATTATACTAAACAGTAGTGATGTATCTTTATGAATTGTGGCGCCATCTCATAGAAATTTTCCAAACTACCCCCGTATGTAGTGTATGAAAACGGTATTTGAGAAAAACTAACAAAATTTCGGAGAAAAGTAAATCTCAAGGAAAATAGGGATTAGGATAAGAATTAGATGGGAGTTAACGGAATGGATGTTTTGAAATAAATAATGTTTTTAGTTAATCCTTAAATATAGATTGGGATGTAGTATGTATATCTGATTAAGAAAGAAAGATCATTCCAAAGTCTTACCGAATGAACAGCAAACGATGATGTGTAGAATGACATGTGATACGTTGTTATAAAAAAGATTATGTCGTTACCAAATCCGAAGGATAATCTTTGTCCAGAAAAAAAAACATCTTTTCACACAGATACTGAGGACAGTTGAATTGTTCGACACTCCTAAGAAATTAAGCAGGACGTGGAGATTTCATTGCTGTCTTATTTTAAGCCATTGGAGTCTGGTACGTTATTCGGATATACAACCATTTTTTTATATCATATAGTATATGTATATAAATAAATACGCCGAAATCAAGGTGGCACAAATCATCCTAGTTTAGGTGGATTGCCCATATTTAAAAAAAACCGACACCAATCATTTTGGATTTTCTCCAGTCTATCCTCACAAGCAACGAGATAAACATTTGTATGTAAAATATAATCATTTTATCTTTAATATTATTTTCATCACCATCACTATCACACCACGTTCCTGTTGGGATAAACCAAAAGATAAGAATTTCACTGTATTCTACTCTGGCACATATATTTTGCTTCTGCCACATCTATACACCTTTTCAAGCATAATCTCAAATTGTTAAGGCTTTTCTATTTTTTCAAACACCTCAAATATTCTTTACTAATCGAATCGATTATTTTTCTATATATTTTATCAATAATTTTTTTACATGGCCTTGCATATCAATGCTTATTTCTTCTTCTTAAACATTATTTTTTTTTTATTCGGAAGACTTTCGTTTAACTCACTTGCTGCACGTCCTAGTATCGCATGCATTTATATGGTTTGGATCAAGATCTCATTATCAACAGTCAGTTTCGCTCTTCTCAAAATGTCCCAGTTGGTATGTATGACTTTGTTCACATTGTATGACCCATCACTCACTTCTTTGCCAGCTGCCTCTCTTTTACTTTACGTTCCTTCTACACTTGTATATATTATTTTTGTAAATCTTTCATAATTCATTCTTTTTACATGGTTGAACAATCTCAATACTTATTTCTGTATCTTTGAATTTTTCAATCTTCTAAATTGATCCAAGATTTAATCTTTTAGATTTTCATGTTTTTTTATCTTGTGAAATGTCAAATTAATATCGAGCGTAGCCTTTGATTTGATTCACTTTATTATTTTGTTTCCCCTACTTATAATGGGGTCCAAGATAGACGCCCTGTGTGCCACCGTATAGTAACGAGAGCGGATGTGGACTTGACTCCCTCCCCATGTCTATTAAGTTACACGCCGCTGGGTCTCCGGACCTAATTACTTCTACCTGTCTGATCACTGAAACCATTTTGCCTATCTCAGTTCAATATTCCCGAGGAAGTTTAAGCTACGAGTATCTTATGACGTTTAGAACGTTATGGGCTTGACTCAATTGCAGGATTCATTTATTCATCCGTATGGCACTCTTTAATTGACCGTGACGAGCATGACCGGGAGACAACATCTCCATGGCTGAACCATTAAAATGATATTAATATCATCTTAAGTCCTGCATCAACTTTCAATGAGCATTATTTCCTAATCTTCTTATCCTTAGTCTACTATACATTATTATTCCACACATTCTTCGCAATGCTTTCCTTTCTACTGCATTTATCTGACTACTCACTTTTTAATCTCATTCAAGTGTTGTTTGCATTTATTAAATGCGTCTGTCGGTGAACAAGTTGTATATAGTAAGCTAGCATTCACTATATTTCCGGCTTCTACTATTTTTTTCATATCGCATTTCACGCACCATCCGATGTTTCATCACAATACGTAAAAATATAAACCATCATGTCATTCCTCTTTCGGGGTAAGCAGAAAGAAAAAAACATCAGATATTTCCGTTACAGCACATACTCTTTACCTCTTTTACATCCATACATCTTATACAACTCCAACAATTTGTCAGACTTTTGATATTCCCTTGTTTCAAAATTCATTCACTTGATCAAACCATACTTTCTTTGGTATTCTTCTACAATGCTATCCATTTACACTTTATAATTGTTTTGTAAGTTTTTCTTTATTCATTTATTCTACATGCTCAAATCATGACCGAGTGCCCTTCTTATTTTTGCTTAATACAACAACCTTTTAAGTTCACATTCATCCCTTTACACTTTTTTCCACATCGTGATATTGCCCTCAACCTCATTAATCAAGCCTTTGGACCATGAACCCTTGAAGTAGGCACGGAAATCACATTCCGTCATTACACGTCTTGGCAATACTATCACACGTAGAGAGGCAAAAACGACCGCAGTCGTGTGGGACTGGAATAATTTTTTTTTTTCCGTGCATCATCGGAAATCAAACCCGTAAGTCTCGGGTTGGAATTGAAACGTCTTATGAAATAAAGGATCTTTCAAATTGAGCGGTTTTTTAATTCTAGAATAAAAACACACAATTTGCTTTGATTTCAAAAAACTTTTTATTCGTCGTTGAAGTATAATGTATGACATTTAAACACAAAAAAAAACAATATCCGCCAAATGTCCACCTCTTGCAGGTCCACAGATGTCCACTCTTTTGTCATAAATTTCGATGACATTTTGACATAATTGCGGTTCTAACTCACCAATAACGCGAATAATGTTGTCCTTCAGCTCAGGAATTGATCGGGGGTCATTCTTATAGCCCTGGCTTTTCACGTAACCCCAGAGAAAATAGTCCAACGGTGTCAGATCACATGATCTTGGTGACCAATCAACATCACCGTTTCCGGAGATTACAATACATAAAATAATTCAACAATTTGAACGCATTATTGTATTGCACGACTCCATTTTTACGAATGTCATGCATTACACATCTCAAATGACATAAGACCCAGGCAAGTTCGCGACGCCACCTGTGTTTTATCAAATAATTAAAAAAAAACGCTCAATTTGAAAGACCTCATAGATCACGAAGGTGATCTAATGATCGCGCTTCTGATAAGAATTGAAAAAAATCGATAAATGATTTACAAAGTTTTATTTCTAAAGCTTAATTCGTAATAAATGATCATATCAAGAGCGTTGTATTTTACATACATGCCATCACGAATTATCTCTCTTGGGGTAAGCAGAGAACAGAATCAGACTTTCAAATCTCTTCTTGATTCATACACCTTCTCATACAACTCCTACAATTTCTTATTACAATTTAATTGATCCAACCATACTTTCCTTGGTATTTCACTGCCACGTCTTTCACTAACATTAGCGTAATATTTTTGTTTTGTTAGTCTTTCTTCATTCTTTCGTTCCACGTATCCAAACTATATCAAAATCCTTTCTTTCATCTAACTCAACACATCAGCCTTAAGTTTATATACATCCCTAATCATAAATTTCTTCTATAATTCATTCTACATACATAAACATTAGCTACAATAATGTTCTATGGCATAAAATATATGGAAAAATATTGATTCAGATGTGAAATTGTCTAAATGTAAAATCGACCTTTAGGTGAATTCGCCGGCAATCGAACCTAGAGGCCTACTTGCTTTATGTAAACGTAAAGCCACGGCCTCTAACAATGGATTACAACGTCCCTCTATATTTCAAACCATTGGCATCTGATATCATAGCATAACCTTTGATATTATTTAAACAGATAAACACAACCTAACCCAACCTTATCTTAACATAACCTTATCTCACTTAACTCAATCTCATCTTCCTTAACTAAATCTAACCTAACTTCAGCATCAAGATTATTATTATCAAATATATAGTAGACGCAAGATACTCTAGCGTCCGGTGGGGCTGAATAAAAAATCTAAAGTTCCTTGTTTAAAAACATTCCCTTAAGATTCTGATTATAAATGTTGTAAAATCCAAAGTTATGGTTATAGAAACGTGTAAAAGGAAAAGTAAATGCGATATATGGGTAAAAAAAAAGATTGGAACAAATTGGGGAATTCTGCTATTTGGGTAGTATTATATATTCTCAGATGTTGGAAAAGTTAAAAGGGATATCAAATGGTGTGTAGCGTTAGGAAACAAATTCATTGGAGCATTTAAACATATATACTCGAACCGGATAGTATCAAAGTCTACTAAAATGATAGTCCACAATAGTATTTTGGTGCCAACTTCGATGAATGGGAGTGACACGTGGACGTAGATAAGACTAGATTATCCGAATAAATACTGTCGAGACGCGTGCGTTGCGAAGAATACAAGAATGCAAAACACATTGCATTTTTATATACCTATGACTTTGGTCATATCTATTCCTTTAAAAAAAGGAAAAAAATTGTGCCGGTATACTCCGATCGTCTCACTTCAGGTGTGCCATCGGATCCAGTACAGTGGTGTAGCCAGTGAGTTTGCAGGTGTGTAACAGTTCACTCACTTAAAGAGGGGGACAAAAAGTTAGAAACGAAAACTCCATGGCACGGTCCAACTGAATCGATGCTGGAATGGTAAGGGGATCCTCGACTACGAGGCCAAGCAACAACGACGATTAACTCAAACACCGCATTTTCTTTACGTTTCATACTTTTGTATCGCCAAGTACTCGTAATAAAAAAACTCCATCTCTCTTGATCTCGTCAATCATTCGAGGACAATCCGAGGCATGCCCTCCTTCACTCTGTTATATAGGTTCTTCTTGGGTCTCTCTCTGTGTCTACTTGGGAGTTTCCAACACGTGGCTGTCTTTAGCGTTGACCCCTAATACCGCCGTCGCACATGCCCATACCAGTAATTGTTTCTCTTTTTTCTTTAGAAGCCAACACTTGGCTCCATGTAGTTCAGTGGGCCTGATCACTGTCTGGTAGATCTTGTTCTTAACATAATCTTTATTGGTAGCCTTCTGTTACACATAACCCCTGTCGTTTCTCTCAATTTGTTCCAGCCAATTTTTATTTTGTTTTTACGTCCTGAAGCACCTTACCATCTGTTGTAATGATTAAGCCAAGATATTTGAAAAATGTGTCATTAGAAGGTTTTCGGATTGAAGTTTGATCAATATTAAGGTGTCATTGTGTAGTCAATATGGAGGAATCATTGTATAGTGAATATCGAGGATTCTTTATATGGTCAGTATGGAGGAATCATTGTATGGTCAATATAGAGGAATCATTGTATGGGCAATATGGAGGAATCAACAGAGCAAATTTAAACTAGATTTTTGAATTCCATCATTTGTCCCAAAGGTTTTATAATCAGTCATAAGAAGGCATTTCATCTCATACAACCTTCTACTAGTACTTCACATATTTCTCAGGTATGGTAGTTTATAACTCTATCTTTTTGTATTTTACCTGCAGTAGCTCTGAGGGCTTTTATTTCATTAGTTATGAGTCAACTTTTTGTTTAATCTGCTTCAAAATCTACTTCATAAGTCACGATTGACTTCAATGTGCTTTGTTCATTTTGACCTTACTGCCCATTCTCGTGTATTTTTTGTTGTAGACCACATTTTTTGGTATGTATTTACTTGGCCTCTCATTTCTGTAGAAAGATCATTGATCAAAATTTTACTCACGTATTCAGTAGTTCTTCCAAGTTTGAAATATGTGGACGTATGTTATTTGGAAGAAACAGCTAGACATATTATAGCGTCTTCAAAATGTTAGTTTAATATTTACTTTCAACCTGTGAAAGTACAAACTGGTTGAACTTAAGAAATAGACGCCAAATTTACATATTATATTATACAAAATTCTTAACTGTCTTGCCGCCTCCTCTTATCTCGCCGAAAATTTTCAGCTTCGTTTTGATCATGGACTAGCGCTCCCCGCTCAGACCTTCCCAGTTCACTGCACTTCTTTTTTTACGTAGTCCTTTAGTGTCTTTAATTTCTAGTCCGTAATGTAACGTGTTTCATTCCTGACATTTTTTTCCTTTCCACCATCCCACCCTTTTCCTTTGATTGATGATATTTTATTTTTTTCCTTTACTTTGTACTATAATATATATTATATTTTCCATAAATTTAAAAAAAATTAATAATCATTTGAATATATTTGCCGACCATGTAACTTCTCTATTTACTCTCGTCTAGTTGGCTGGAACAGATTACCGCCAGACAAAAAGCTCGCCAGATTGTTTACAATAAAGCGTAAATAAAAAAAAGCTGGGCAAATCGACACATATTTTAATTCCATCACTTGTTTAATAGGTTTCAACAGAATACCATCACTTGTTCAATAAGTTTCAACAGAGAGAAAAAAAACGTTAAGATATTGCAAAACGAGACGACAATTAAGGAAAACCACTAGTATTTCTAGAATAAGGGGGGAAATAAAAGTCACATTAACATTCATTTCCTCTAAAAGCATTCAATCTATTTCTTATCACGTCTATTGGTATTCTCAATGAATACATAAAGGTCTCGTAAAGGGAAAAAATCGTTCAATTCTTGAAATGTCAGTCTCCTTACTCTGACCCCCTTTAAAACGTTTGACAGTCACTGCCTGAATAATAATTTGAGAAAGTGGGCAAACTGTTATCAGAAGCTAGCCGACTTTCTGAGTCCAAATGGGGACGTGATAAAGACAAGATTGGTGTAGATATCAGAATGTGGGACACGTTAATGCCACGTATGACTTTTCTTTTTGCTTCTTTTATTTCCCTTTTCTATTCTTATCGTCGCTTTTATGGGTGATAAAAGAAACGTGTTTCAGTACCGATCTGCATTTTCGTATCACGTTCTCTTTTCTTATAGGGTAAGTAAAGATAACAAAGAAATTCCATAAAATAGTAAATAAATTACTTCTATAAAGCCCTTTCATAATACTCGTATAATTGACCTTAAAATCCTTTATTTTTAAAGACAAGAAAAGCACTCGGAAATGGTTTTGGGCATGTTGACAACCTCTGTGGTATGGTTGAACCATGGGTTTGCCAGACAGGTATATTACGTTTCTTTTATTAAGGTTTTTTTTTATTAATCTTCAATTTTATTGAAGAACATGGCCGGTAGACGAAATTGTTTTCCACCCCACTAATCGGGCTTTCATTTTTTTAGAACCACTGGAAAACTCACTGTTAGTTAAAATACAAAATACCACACATTTATAGCGCATACTAGTATTGATCCAAGACAAATTATTTCACCAGAGTGAGACAAAAGACGACCTCCGTAGACTGGATGGTAAATCTAGCTGAAACCCAGATATTTTTAAAAAGGATTCCAGCCTGACATTCACTTAAGGCCTCTTTTACATATTTCTGTTTGGCTGGAAGAGATTGCCACATGGCGAAATCCGCCAGGTTGTACTGTATACAACAAAGGTATAATACAATACAAACCGATACAGTTTTATAAATTTGGGTGGTAGTAGGAATAAAATCCAAAATTTTCAGGCAAATCGGAAGACAACAGTCTTACCAATTAGCCATGGAATTCGCTAAGTCAAATGTTCTACGACTTATTTACTATAATTTTATAATTTTAGAGTTATTTACTATAATTTTATAATTTTTTCTTATCTTATGATAATGTTCTGTGGAATGAACTTCTTAGAGTTATCAGATGTGCACCATTCTTAATCACGTTAAAGAGAGAATAAAAAAAAATTAAATGACATCTCTTATAATACCTTTGTCTCCCTTCCTTATCCTTGAACGAATTTCTTTCCTCTAGTCCTATCATTTTATTTTTTTCTATTATTCCTTATTTTTACTTAAAATAAAATTAATTTACATATTTTTTAATATATTATTTATAATAACACATTGTGGAGGTTTAAAGATATTGTAATTTGTTTTTATCAAACACTGTTTATTCTACTTTTTGTAACGGTATAACCCTACTGGTTTCAAGGCTTTGGCTTCATCATCAGCGGAGCACAAACAAGAATGAATTCTGTTGAAACTTAGCTTGTTTTTGCTCCCTGATGATGAGGTGAAAGCCTCGAAACTGGAAGGGCTATAAATTATTATTAATAAGTTATTATTCCGTTACAAAAAGTGGAATAAACAGTATTTGACAAAAACAAATTATAATATATTTTTAAAAAATTATCACAGATAAAAACAACTTAACGTATTCAAGATGAGCTGGTTGGTATGAGGAAATCGTTATGTAGCAATAAACCCACCAGATGTACCATGTTTAATTATGTTCACAAAATAATAAAAATTATTTAAAAAATGTATAAATATAGCAAATAAAATTAGTCGATTGTAACGATACGAAGCTGGTGGCTGCAGCTATTAGATTGGGTACTTCCCCCCGCATCTGCATATATTTAAAAAAACTGCCATTAGATATACTTATTTTAAACTGATCTCAATCATATTTTTCAAACGCTTTTCATTTTCAGGTGTAATGGACTCACAGCTATTTCTTCCACTATCACCGCTCTCGTAAAGTTCTTCAATATATTCCTTCCATTTCAAACAAACTTTTCCTTCTTCTGACAAACCCCTTTCATTCTTACCTTTGATTCCATTTATATCCCCTGCATAATTTTTGTGTGCCTTAGATTCATTTTCAGCCTACGTAAGTACGATCATATAACTTCATACCAGAAGGCATTGCACTGGTTGAATGTTAGAAATTGACGCTAAATTCACATACTGTCTCTATTGTATAATATCCTTAACTGTGTCGCCGCCCCCTCTTATCTCGCCGAAAATTTTCAGCGTCTTTCCAATCATGGTTTAGCGCAACGCTCAAACAGATATTGTTTATTGGCCTTTCCAGTTCACCGCTTCTCTTTCTTTACGTCGTCCTTTACTGTCCATGCAGTGAGACTCTGGAATCAGTTACAAACCAATATAAGACTCGCTCCGTCCTTGGCATGCTTTAAGAAGCGACTGAAAAACCTCTTAATTTCTAGTCAGTAAAATAACGTGTTTCATTCCTGATTTTTCTTTTCCTTTCCTCTCCACCATCCCTGCCTTTCCTTTTGATAGAAGATATCTCACTTTATATGAAAATGAATGTTCGGGTGACTGTCCGTCTTTGTGGGGTTCGTGGGCATGTGCTCACATATATGTTTATGGATTTCGTGGGGATGGATAGTCATCTGAATGATTTATGCGACTACGTAACTTGCTTCATTTACTTTTGTCTGGTTGATTGGAAGAGATTGCCACCTGGAAATAAGCCCGCCAGATTGTATTTGCAATAAAAGTGTTAAATAAATAAATAAATAATATTTCCCTCACATTTTATTTACTTCCTTCCAAAATATTCTAGTTTCTCCCTCTGCATTCATATTCAATATTCTGCCTTCTATATCTACTATAGTGTTTTTTTTTTTCTAACCAGTCTTTTTGGTTTATACTTCCAATTTTTGTACTCTCTCTTTTCATTATTTCATTACCATTTCCTGTTTTGGTTTCAATGAATAAACCATTCTCTATTTTTAAATTGGTTTAAAAACGTAGACTAACTAAGGAAATACGAACTACAAAGAAACAGTAGTAGATCTATCAGTTAATGATAGTTATACATTCAGCTTTAAATAATGTGTAGTGTATTTAAATTAGTATAAAAACGTAAACTAACTAAGGAAATACAAACTACAAAGAAACAGTAGTTGATCTATCAGTTTATGATAGTTATACATTCAGCTTTAAATAGTGTGTAGTGTATTTAGAAATAGAAAACTTCCATTCTCATTTTGATTGGATGTAATAAATCGTCACAGCATTTCTTCAAGGGCTGCAAATGAAGTCAAGTCACGAACCGGATCGATAAAGATTATATAGGATGTATAAGTAGGTATATGGATGTATATTGCTCGTGTTCAATGTTTATGAGAAAATAATTAGTACGTTATTAGACCCCACCCTACTCACTTCGTTTCGTTTTGATTATTTTGTGATTTAAATTATAAAGTTTATTTTTGAAATAACTTGTGGAAATACTTTCAATCAATAATGGAAAAGTAAACAGAATTCAGACTTTTGAAATATGGTAAAGATCATTCAGCCAGAAGTCATTTTGCAATAGTATGAGTAACAATGCGTTTACAAAAACTTGTCACTTTATTTTTTTTTATTGAAGTGAAAAAGCAAAAAAATATAAAAATAATATTTTATATTCAAACATTGAAATTAACACACACGTTTTGTAAATTAAAAATGCTATAAGCTTAAACTGTAATAATCATAAAAATAAAATGAAAGTTAGTTTATTTAACACATTAATTGTTTAGGCATGGCAGATTCTAGGAAACATTAAATAACAAGAATGAGATTTTTCAAGATTAAAAATGAATATGTGTACAAGAATTATAAAGTTGAAATGTTCGTCAACTTTTATTAGATTGCTCATAAAAATAAAATGAATGTAAAATTATTCAACATATTAATGTATTATAATTACAATGCCAAATAATATAGTTTTAAAATAACAGTGGATGGTGTGATCTAAATTCCAGGAAACTTTAAGTTATATCAAAATACATTCTAAGCTTTCGAAAAATGTTGAATTATACATTACATTAGACAAAAATCGCACTCCTAATTTCGACATGGTAGTGTTTTTCTAATCACCGAGTATTTTAACAACAATACAAACGTGCGCTCTGCGCGAACCAATCGTGTAGCATTCTACAACCAAACCCTTTACATAAGTTGTGTAATACAGAGAGTGTCAATCACACTATTGAATAATGACTCTTCTGGCTGAACGATCTATACTATTCCGTGTTGGAAAATACAGACGACCGAGCGCAAAACTGTTATGTCATGATATACAATACTAATTTCACTCTTTTCATAAAACTGATTATAATATTTTACGTGTACAAGCGTGTCGACTGAACAACATTTGGTGTACTCGTGGTCACGCTCGCCCTACTATTGGTGGGGTTGCATTTCGATAAGGAGGATGTTATGAGATCGAGTGTCTCCGTGGCCTAATTGGTAAGACGCTTGTCTTCCACCCGGGGAATTTGGATTCGATTATTTATTTATTTATTTAACACTTTTATTGCAAATACAATCTGGCGGGCTTATTGCCAGATGGCAATATCTTCCAATCAACCAGACAAAAGTAAATTAAGCAAGTTAAGTGGTCGCATAAATCATTGAAATGACTATCCATCCCCACGAAATTCATAAACATATACGTGAGCACATGCCCACGAACCCCACAAAGACGTGCAATCACCCGAACATTATTTTTCATATAAAGTGAGATATCATCAATCAAAAGGAAAGGAAGGGATGGTGGAGAGGAAAGGTAAAGAAAAATCTGGAATGAAACACGTTATTTTACTGACTAGAAATTAAGAGTTTTTTCACTCGCTTCTTAAAGCATGCCAAGAACGGAGCGAGTCTTATATTGGTTTGTATCCAGAGTCTTCCAGAGTCTCACTGCATGGACAGTAAAGGACGACGTAAAGAAAGGGGAGCGGTGAACTGGAAAGGCCAATAAACAATCTGTGTTTGAGCGTAGCGCTAATAATCCATGATTGGAAAGACGTTGAAAATTTACGGCGAGATGGGTGCGCGGGACAGTTAAGGATATTATACAATAGAGACAGTATGTGAATTTGGCGTCTATTTCTAACATTCAACCAGTTCAATGCCTTCTGGTATGAAGTTATATGATCGTACTTTCGTAGGTTGATTACCTACGACATGAAAAATAAAATTATAATGGTCCAAAGCTAGTTAAAATGTTCGTGTGTTAACAATACTCGCATAAATTAGGTGTGTGGTATTATTGTTGTTGCCTATCCACGTTTGGTAGTATTTGAAATATGGATGATGATGAACTGTTACTCGTCTACTTTAATGGTTCTTAACCTGAATGATTGATTATTGGGGTCGAAAACAGTGGTGTCTCTCACCCACGTTCTTCAACTTGTCTATATAACCAATTAGAACATGTTAAAATGTATCTAAGGAATGAATGAATAAGTGAATTAGGTAAAGTTTGAAGAAGCATTGTTGAAAAAATGCAAAAATAATTTAGCTAATTATTTCAATGAAACTTCTTAAAAACATAATTTAATTAACACGTATCGCGGCGATACATTTAATCAGCAGAAAAATATTTTCATATCGGAAAGAAGTATCGATTTATTTTTTCATGCTAAATATCCTCAGTGAGATACAGGCAAAAGCCTAGTTTATTGGGGATACGACAAATGAAAGGCAACAAACCCAGATCCATTCAAATTGTATGTCCGAATTAAATTACCTGTTGTTTTTTTCACAATTTATGTGTATTTCTTGTCATGTGTAATAAGAAATAAAATAAATAAATAAAATATATTGTAATTTATTTTTAACAAACACTGTTTATTCCACTTTTTTATGACGGTATAACCCTACCGGTTTCAAGGCTTTCACCTCATCTTCAGGGGAGCGCAAACAAGTCTTGTTTGCGCTCCCCTGAAGATGAGGTGAAAGCCTTGAAACCGGTAGGGTTATACCGTCATAAAAAAGTGGAATAAACAGTGTTTGTTAAAAATAAATTACAATGTCTTTAAACCTCCACAACGTTAATGCCTTAACTATAAACAACATAAAATATATTTTTAATATTCTCATTTACAAAGACGAAACCGTTTGAGAAATAAAAACTTTTAAATTCTGTAGTTTGCAAAAAAAAACATTCTTTATTTGATAACAAATTCCTCAAAAGTAAAAAAAAATACAGCTGTCATCAAGCTATGGCGCCAAACTTATCATTTTTTTTTAGTTATCAGATCAGATCATGCCAAAATGCCCACACTATTGTATTGTATAACATTTTAGTTGTATATCGTACAATCTGGCGGATTTATTGTTATGTGACAACCAGAAATCATCCAAAACCAACCATTAAAGGGGCTTAAATGAAACCCAGACCGTTATCCGTTTTTTTAAATCTGGGTTCCAGCGGCGATCGAACACACAACCCCCGTGCTGGGAGACAAGCCACGGAGGTCGTCTATCTGCCTTGATAGAACACATAATTATAAACAAAACACACCCAATTGAAAATAAAACAGAAATAAAACAATCTTCAACCCTTCTCCGTGACAAGATTCAGAGTCATTTTTGGACTTGGATAAATAACGTACATCCGTTCTTCAATTTTCTCCATTTCATCCGTTCTTTAGTTTCCCTTCTTTTGTAACATTTCTTGGCATCTTTTCATTTTGCGCCAACACAAGTCAATATTGAGACAACAAAGATTTCATATAATAATTGTAGAAAATCCAATACTTCCCAGATAATGCTCACCATTTGGCGCCGTCCAGACAGTAACGGGTTAACTTTGCGCTCCGGTTTCAATTTTGGCGTGAAACAATAAATTCATTTAACCCATTCGGTGATACGGCTCTTGACTTGATTATTTACACTGACTGCAGCTAAATTTAGGAACGCCAATGCTTTTGGATCGGATCCAACGAGTCTAAAATACAGTAGCGTAGGTAGAAAATGGAAAAATACACTGCAGTTTTGATGCAAAAAAAATACTGCAATTCACTTAAGCGATGCAATTCAAATATCATGGATGTTATGTATGTAGCTGCACAGTGAATTAGGTAAACACTAAAGCAAGTTAAGGAATTATTGTTTTTTTTTTTGTTTTTCAACGGTGAGGAACTTTTGCATTTATAGATCGATTGTTATGCTTAATCAATTAAAACTTTGAATTATCTTCTTTTTTTTATTAAACAAAGTAATATATTGTACAAACATTTGTCAAGACTATACCTATAGTATATACAAATTTATAACTTAACTAATCTTATTTATATATTATAATTTATGAACTTACTTAATCTTATTTTCCTACATGTCATTTTATTTTTTATAATCTTAGTATATGATTTCTTAGAAATAATTAATACCTACATACTACTTATAACTAGATAACAATTCTTACAACAAATTATTTAGCAAGAACAAGTTCACTAATTCAGGCTACTTGTATTCCATTACATTCACTCAGACCTTGGTCCTTCCAGCTAATACTTGTAGGTGGACTGACTAGTCCGGCATTAAATAATGCTTCGGGAGCCCGAGCTTATAACAGAAGGGTAACGTAGGGTCGGATAGCGGAAAGGCACTTTGAATTATCTAGAATAGTCATTTTTTTTTCATTTGTTTTATCATGTTGACTCATATAATTGCGCAATAGCTTTAACTTGGTCGCAAAAATCATCCTAGTTTGGATGGATGACCTATATCACTTTTTATTTTATTTTCTGCCATATATTCGTTTTTTTTTTTCAGTACAAGGGTGTGGGCTGAAAGCCCCCCAATGTCCTTGCGATCGGGCTCACCCTACATTAGTGGGATATATCTCGGCCGAGGGAATGTTGTGGGATGAGTCCAGACCTTTTAATGTCTTCTCTCTTAAATGTATTTTCTGCGGTTTATTTTGAGATATACTCGTATGTGCAATTTCGGAATGAATTTCTATCATATATAACATATACGAATACACATTACGTTGCTGTCAAGGAACCTTTATTTATTTGTTTGACATAATTTGAGGTGGTATTTGTGGATTTACTTTTTTTCTGCTATAATTTATTTTCTGTTTTTTTTTCTTCTTATTCTGCATGTGCAAGGGTGTGGGCTGAAAAATATTCGGTGTCCTCGCGGCTGGGCTCGCCCTATATTGGTGGGGTGTATCTTGACCGGGAGGATTTTATTAGATGAGCCTAGACATTTTGATAGCTTCTTCTCTCTGACTCCATCCCATCTCACTGTCTGCGAAGACTGTTGGGTTCAGCTCTCCTCGTCTTCAGGTTGTATGCTCTTCTATCCCAGACTACCTCCCCCAGGCCGTGCCTCTGCATCAGGTTATATTTTTGCACCACCCATGAGTTCTTTGGTCTTCCTCTGGTTGTTATTCGAGGAACATCCATGGAGATTGCCTGGTTCACAACGTGATCGGGTGCTCTGCGTCCAACGTGCCCATACCCTCTCAATCGCCTCTCCTCCATCTTACTGTTGATGTCTGTAACACCTAGGCTTCCACAAATGCGTGAGCTTTTTATTTTGTCTCTTAGGGACACACCAGCGGACCATCTTAGCATGCGCATTTCAGCAGTTTCTGGTTGCCTAGAGTAAGAGTTATACATCGTCCAGCATTCGGAGCCATAGAGGAGTGCGGGTCTGACAATCGTTTGGTATACTTTTCCTTTTAACTTTACTGACCTTTTGATAGCTTCTCCCTAAAATATATTTTCTGCCATATGTGTTTTTGGAGTGAATTTAAATATATTATGTGCGTATTATGTTGCTATCAATAAACCTATATTTATTTATTAATTTAAAAAACATGAAACAAAACAACAATTAATTCAACTATAACATTTTTTTTTATCAAACACGTATCATTTATAATAAAAGATTAAGCAAAAATAAGCTTCAATTCCCATTTGAATTTTAATCACTTTCATCGCATGTAAAGTTAAATTTCATATGATCTGAATTAAAATAGCTTTTGAGGATATTTTGGACAGATAAGAACTACTTTTGAGTATTACTAAAGCTTGATTATGTTCTGATCCTAAGGTTAACTTGATCTGACTTAGAGTTAACCTTGATCGGATCAAAGTTGATATTGATTTGATGCAAAGTTAATTTGATCTAAATCAAGGTTGATTTGAATTTGAAAATTTTAACTCTATAACAAAGTTATTTTACGTAGTAAAAATAAGTAAATAAAAAACTTATTTTATATTTTTGTGTTCACCACAGATTTATTTTGGGTTCACAACTAGTTTCGAAGACCACCGTCTTCATCGTCAGGTGTAGATAAACTAAATTGTTAAAATATATTCTGTACAAGTGTAAATAATATAATATGAGATAGATGAGGTAGGGAAAGAGAAGTTGGGAGAGATGTGATACAATGGTGAATGGGGCGGGGAAAAAAATGTGAAAGTGTAAATGTGAATTTTTAAGGCAGGGGGGGGGGGGGTTTAAATTGGAAACATATTAAGCAGAGGGCTATTATGAAAATTGATTTGGTTGTTGATGACATTTAAACTTAATTTTATAGATTTTTTAATCTCGAGAATTTCCAAATTGTCAAGCTGCAATCCCCCTCGGTTTATGTGTAGAATCCGCAAACCACGATTAATATCGAACGAATGGTTGTTTTCAATTAGTTGTTTAGCGAACTCTGAAAAATTATTGTTTCTTCATTTCTCTCCATTTCTCTTACCCTACATCATTTCTTTTATATTATATTTTTTACACTTGTACAGAATATATTTGAACAATTTAGTTTATCTTCACCTGACGATGAAGACGGTGGCCTTCGAAACTAGTTGTGAACCTAAATTAAACCTGTGGTGAATACAAAAATATAAAATAAGTTTTTTATTTACTTATTTTTCCTTTTATGTAAAAAAAATGGCACCATAAAGTGAAACTATAGTCTTTTCGAAGATTCAAGAAAGTTATTTTATTTATTTATTTTTATAGCACTATTTACTAACCAAAGATTTCTCCAACATTTCTTCAAATTACAGCATCGATGTGATCTTAATCAGACGTGAATTGGACTTTAAGAGAGATAAATCTATTCACCCTTGTCAAGAGAATTTCGTACCATTTATAATCCAAATAGTACAGTCGGATGTATCCCATAAAATCGGATTATTGATTCTACTATTTAATTCTCAAATGATAGGAAGCAAAGTAAATGGAGTCATTAAACATTTATACTCGAATATGACAAAGATAGTCCACAATAGTATTTTAACACTTGCCTTACTGTGCTAAACAATTCCGCCAGCCACTGTGCTTGACGCTCAGCATCCAGTGAAAAATGTATGTTTTAAATTAAAATGATGAAAAATCTGCTAGGTTATCTTTTGTAATTAGCTATAAAATTATTTTATTATGTAAGTCCTGGTCACTCACTATCCATCATAGGGTGGCAAGTGTTAATACCAACCTTAATGTAAAGAATTGAAATTTGAACGTGGATAAAGACTGAAAGGTGCCGGAATAAATGATGCAGAAATGCAAACATTGAGGAGAATTTATGGGGTAACAACGTTTGTTAAAAAAGGCAATAAAGTGATTGGGGTTAAATCTGAATTTACAATTAATGTGTTGAATGAGATAAAGAAGAGCACTCTATGATGGTTTGGGCATGTAGAACAAATGGATAAAGAAAGACTAACAAAACAAATGTATAGTTTAAATATGAGTGAAAGACTTGGTAAAGAAAAATCTAAAGTATGATTGGACAAGTGAACGATATTTTATAAAAGGAAAACATAAAAATTAAAAAAAAAATTGTTTGAGTTGTAGGTATATACATATTTAATAATCTTAATATTTAATTGATAAGAAGTAGTTAACACATTCATAGTCATTCTTTTTCTTATTCTCAGTATCATGTCAGGTCCCCCCAACGTTGAATATCACTTGAGAGTAGATATCTTTGTCCCCGGCAGCCCGAAAAAGATATCCAACGCCCCTTATGCCAGTCCAATCACACATATTATGGAGCCAGGAGATCTGCCTCCTGCCAACACATCTTTGGCCTTCCATGTTGCCTTGGATGATCAGGTGCAGTAATTTGTACTTTGCTTCTCTGAGTACATGACCCAAGTAGGACACATTTCGGATTTTAATATTAGTCAGCAACTCTCTATCAACTTTGGCTCTTTGAAGAACCCTCGTGTTGCTGACCATATCCGTCCAGAGTATCCCTAGCATTCTCCAGTGCATCCACATTTCGAATGCTTCCAGTCGGTTCATACTACCAACTTTGAGGGTTCATGATTCTACTCCGTGTAATAACACTGACCAAACGTAGCACTTGGCTAACCGTTGTCGAAGTTTCAAGTTTAGATTATAGCTGGATAATCATTCTTACAACTAATTATTTCAATATAATACTAATTATTTAGCACGTGTGATATGTGGAAGAGGCGAAGAATGTTTATGGAGATAGAAATGTCTTGCGCTCTATCCTTTCTGCATTCCCCGATAAGGAAATTTCGTAGTGGTATGAATGTTACAATATTTTATCGTAATTATAAATGTTATAAATTATCGTAATTATAAATTATAAATGTTACAATATTTTATCGTAATTATAAATGTTATAAGTTATCGTAATTATAAATTATAAATGTTACAATATTTTATCGTAATTATAAATGTTATAAATTATCGTAATTATAAATGTTACAATATTTTATCGTAATTATAAATGTTATAAGTTATCGTAATTATAAATTATAAATGTTACAATATTTTATCGTAATTATAAATGTTATAAGTTATCGTAATTATAAATTATAAATGTTACAATATTTTATCGTAATTATAAATGTTATAAGTTATCGTAATTATAAATTATAAATGTTACAATATTTTATCGTAATAAACCACTGTGTGAAACATAAGAAAAGTTAATTCTACTTTACATATTTTCGTTTAATTTTGAAGATTTCATCCGCTCCTGAATTACACCTAAATTTCTAGTGAAATGTTTGTCTGTGAATTTATTGTTCTAGTATAACCCTCGTAAAATATTCACGGTTATGTCAAGCCATAATTCTTAAATTTTGGTCGAAAAGTATGAACCTCTATACACTCTGACTACTCGTTACAAATCATAAGTACCAACATTGATCTAGTAAAAAGTGTGGTTTTATTGTCTAAGATACTGCCTTAAAGCTTTTATGCTTAATAAAATGCTTTGACTTTTAGTAACAATTGTGAGGAGGAAAAGTTGCCGAAAACTTTCATCACACCCGACCAACATCGGTCTAGTAAAAAGTGCCCACAGTATGGTTTTATTATCTAAGATAGTGCATTAACGTTTTTATACTAAATAAAAAGCATTCACTTTTAGTAACAATTGTGAGGATGAAAAGTTGTCGAAAACTCTCATCACACCCGACCAACATCGGTCTAGTAAAAAGTGTCAACAGTGTGGTTTTATTATCTAAGAAAGTGCCTTATAGCTTTTATACTGAATAAAATGCATTAACTTTTAGTAAAAATTGTGAGGAGGAAAGTCACTAAAAACTTCCATCACACCCGACCATCATTGGTCTTGTAAAAAATGACAACAATGTGGTTTTATTATCTAAGATAATGCCTTAAAGTTTTTATACTGAATAAAATGCATTTACTTTTAGTAACGATTGTGAGAAGAGAAGGTAGCCAAAAATTTTCATCACACCCGACCAACATCGGTCTAGTAAAAAGTGCCAACAGTGTGGTTTTATTATCTAAGATAGTGCCTTAAAGTTTTTATACTGAATAAAATGCATTAACTTTTAGTAACAATTGTGAGCAGGAAAGTCACTGAAAACTTTCATCACACCCGACCATGTGAGGGAAGGTTACCGAAAACTTTCATCATACCCGACCAACTTTGGTCTAGTAAAAAATGCCAACAATGTGGTTTTATTGTCTAAGATAGTGCCTAAAAAATTTTATACTGAATAAAATGCATTTACTTTTAGTAACGATTGTGAGAAGGTAAAGTAGCCAAAAACTTTCATCATACCCGACCAACATTAATGTAGTAAAGAAATCCAACAGTGTGGTTGTATTGTCTATAACATAGTGCCTTAAAGCTTTTATACTGAATAAAATGCATTAACTTTTAGTAACAATTGTAAGGGAAGGTTACCGAAAACTTTCATCACAGCCGACCAACATTGATCTTGTAAAAAAATCCAACAGTGTGGTTGTATTGTCTATAAGATAGTGCCTTTAAGCTTTTATACTGAATGAAATGCATTAACTTTTAGTAACAATTGTAAGGGAAGGTTACCGAAAGCTTTCATCACACCCGACCAACATTAGTCTAGTAAAAAATGCCAACAGTGTGGTTCTATTGTCTAAGATACTGCCTACAAGTTTTTATACTGAAAAAAATGTACTTACTTTTAGTAACAATTGTAAGGAAGAAAGGTTGCCGATAACTTTCATCACACCCGACCAACATTGGTCCAGTAAAAAGTGCCAACAGTGTGGTTTTATTATCTAAGGTAGTGCTTTAAAGTTTTAATACTGAATAAAATGCATTAACGTTTATTAACAATTGTGAAAAGGGAAACCGCCGAAAATATTCATCACACCCGACGAACAGTCTAGTAAAAAAATCCAGCAGTGTGGTTTTATTGTCTAAGATAGTGCCTTAAAGCTTTTATTCTGAATAAAATGCATTAACATTTAGTAACAAGTGTTAGGAGGGAAGTTGCTGAAAACTTTCATCACACCCTAACGAAAGGAAAGTGTAATAATAGAGACGATTTTTAATATCTATACACCATATCACTTAATTTCAATTTGGAGACGCTTTAAAATATTTTCAATTTGAATAAAATGGTGAATTTTTTTTATGGTCTTATTTATTTTTTATTTGACGAATGCTTTGCTATATAACCTCGTCCCTTGCGAAAATGTCGATATCCAAAATTATTCAATCACGACATTGTTAGAGACATTCAACTCAAGGGCTTTTATCACAGACAGTGGAAAATCACTAGCTCACATTGTGATTTATTTAAATCTTGTAGAGCTCAACTGAAATATGATATTTGGTTAGCATATGCTGACTATATACATTGGCTCGAATCAAATAAAGTGAAGGATTTAAAATCGCTTTGGAGTTACGTCAAAACCCTCCGTAATAATTCCGGGTTATTGAATATGATTCAATGGGATAAAAATCAGTATAAAGCCTCAGACATCTCAACTGCTTTTCGTCTGATTTTTTTATAAGTGTATAGAGAGGACTCAGGTTGTTCTGTTTGTAAAAACTCTTGCTACAACAATCCTTCTGAAACTGTAAATTAAAATGATATCAAAACTCTCATTAACAGTATGAATAACACTAAGGTGATTGAACTAGATGGCATACCTACATTATTCTTAAAACATGTGACTGTCAGCTTCCCTTACATACATTTTTAACTTAATCTTTTAAATTGGTATTTTCCCAAGTGAATGGAAAATGATTCGAGTCATATTCATTCATAAAAGTGGACCTAAGGAAAATGTCATAAACAACATACCTATTGTCATGCTCTTTTCTGTAGCCAAACTATTTGAAACATTTATGAATCGTGTGTAGACACAGTGTTGATAATCAACAGGGCTTTCGGCGTGGCTAATCAACTGAGTCCAACTTAATGTTATTAACAGATCATCACCACTCGCACACGGAATGACATTGTTGAATGATTTTTTTATGTCGATGTCTTCCACATCTCGGTGGATAAATTGAGGATTAAACTATTAAATATATTGTAATTTATTTCATCAAACACTGTTTATTCCACTTTTTGTTACGGTATAACCCTATCGGTTTCAAGGCTTTCACCTCATCATCAGGGGAGCACAAATAAGACTAAATTCTGTTCGAACTGGTACCTACATACACGCTTCTAACAGTAAACATTCGGGTTGTGGTCTGTGGGTGGAGGGAGGAGACAACCTCAGCGAGCAGCGGCGAGATTCTTGGAATATATGTGTTTGCCAGATGTTCACTCCAATGCACTGACTTAGAAATTTCTAGGACCTCTTATCTGTTCAATTTATTTCCGTTACTACTGATATGTAAAAATTTGGCATCATCGATAGAAAATGTATGGTTTTCACGGTGATAATGGATTACCCACTTCAGATATATAAACTGTATTTTTATTATTATGCATGCATATTATCACACACGTGTCCCTTGCGGAGTAAACAGAGAGAATATATCTCCAATTATTTTGTATCCAACACTACCATATATTTCCATTGGGTATCTCTTCTTATATTCATTTTCTCTCAATATTGTTTCAGCACCATACAATCATTGTGAAATCAATATTTTTACGAGTTTTTCTTCGCAAGACTTGGTTATATTTCTGTCTCTCCATATATTTGTATAAAGCTATACTTGACCGTATTATGGCGGTTCTCCTTTGTACTTCCGTTTCACATCCGCCATTATTAGACATCAAAGAGTAAAGATATTTATAGCTTTCTATAATATCACAGTTACCGGTGTATGTTATTTCCGCTTTATTGTTGTTTTGGCGGCCATATTACAAGAAAATAAAAATACTCGAACAATATACTGGCTTTGATTTTTCCAAAAAAAATCCCATAGGGGCGCTGTCCCAAAGAAGTTTGAGTAATCCTGGACTAAACTAACATAAAAACAACGCGACGTAAACTCTTTTAGAAATGAGCTTTTTTATTATGTTAGTATAAAAATATGTATACAGTAGCCTAAAGAGAAAACATTTATGATTTTTTTTTTCTTATGTAATATTCATTTGTTTTCTTTCTTAATGTTGTTTTTATTTTTATGTTAATATTTTATTATGTTATTATTCAGTGTACAATATGGTGGTAACGTCTTTTACCTAACCTTTCAATACATTAAAATTTTTATTTATTTATTTTACTCATGACAAGAAATATACATGATTTGATTTGGACATACAATTTTAATGGATCTGGGTTTGTTGCCTTTCATTTGTCGTGTCCCCAGTGGAGCAGGCTTTTGACTGTATCTCACTGAGGACATATAGCATTAAAAAATATATCGATACTTCTTTCCGATTTTTGATTATATAAAATCCCGTTGTACATTCTCAACAACCTGACAAACGGTGACATTCAATTATTGATATATATATATATATATATACATCACGCGAAATCAAACTCCTCACACTTCATCACTCCAGACAGACCAAAAACATTCATCCCACAATATACCGCACATAATCTTAAAAATAAAAATATATCAAGTTGATAGTATATTTAAAACCAGAATGCTTATAATAAATAAATAAATAACAAGTAAACTAATCACACTTGACTTCCATGCTGAAGATCGCCGGTTCGAAGACTTGGGGTACTCCCCACGATTAATATCGACATTTTTTACCTCCATTTGAGGGTATAAGTATACTTGAGACCTCGGTCATATCTATTCTTTCGAAATAAATGAAAAAAATATGTTGTTGTACTCCGATTGTTTCACTTCGGTGTGCCATTGGAGTCAGTACAGTGGTATGGGCGGTGAGCTGGCTAGTGTGCAACAGCTCACTTACTAATAAAAAAACTAAACTCTACGATACAGCTTCGCTTTCCAAATAAAGTGATGTTCAAATGGTGAAGAGATCATCGACTACGAGGTCCAGTTACAACAACGATAGTGAAATTCTGGAACCAGTTACCAACGTGTGCTGGGCTTTCTCCGTTTTTGGCATGTTACAAAAGCTATTAATAAACGCTTAATTTCGGATGTAGGGGAGGAAGTGTGTCGTGATACGAAAGTTTGATGCGTTGTCTTCTTCGTCTACCCCAAAGAGAAATGTCTTTATAAAATGTATGTGTGAAAGTATTTAGTAATAATGTAAATGCAAACATAAATTAAATTTATTAAGTTATAACAAAAACCCAATTAAAAAGATTGAACTCATAGACAACCCCGCGCTGTGCTACTCCCCTCGAACGATACAGGCACATATTCTGCCTAGTGTTCGAGGGTATAAGGATACCTATGACTTCGGTCATATCTATTCTTAAAAAAAAAATAGAGCTGAAGTTTTTACGATTTACAAGTGTTAACTTTAAATTACAAATCCTAAGAACTAAGTTAGACGACTCTATTTAAAAGTGACAAGTCTTTCAACTTTGTCATATAGTAGAAAAAGATTTAACCTCAAATCGGCTCGCATTTCAACAGTCCGGAACTAACTTATCTTGACACGTTACACGTTCCTTGTAGGCCCACTCGACAAAATATTTTCTTCCATAGTGAAGGAGCTGCAAACAGTTATTTGTACAACTCTAGCAAAACATGACTGCATATATGATATTTAGCAATCAATATGGGTGTTCTTATGCATTTTCATGTGTTTTTGCAGAAGAAGTAGTTTTTGCCGATATGAATTGATTAAATTGTAAGGTTTGAATTGATGTGATGGGTTTGTTTTATACTATTTTCTCTTTATAGCATAAGACTGCATACATGCTAATGTTAAATTATTTTTTTTGTTTTTTAATACATTTTTTATAATAAAGGCCATAAGACCGTTCAAATAAAATTAAAAATAAAGAGAGAGAAAATATTAAATGAGGAGTAATGAAGCCCAATTCTAAATGAAATTATTTTCCCCCTCTGTATTCATGTCGTATTTCCTGTCCAAGGAATAAAATAAATTATAAGAATATACCTTCCCCACGCAGACGCTTAAAATACCCTACAAATATCTGGAATAAGACCCTTTCCTCCAGTTAATAAACTTTCCTGGTACGAGAGACTTAATCCGTTGGAAGATGGCAACAAAATCCTCTTCTAAATAGTTATAATGAAAAAAAAACAAAAAAAGCTCTTTTCCAGATCATTTCCGGAGTGCTTTTTTCGCAGAAGTCCTTAATGCTGTTAGGCACTGAACAAGTAAATATTATTTTTAATTGTTTATTTTATACAAAAATATTGAATGTTAAAAATTATACTTCACATCATGAAGGGTCTTTCAAATTGAGCGTTTTTTTTTCTAAATTCTTGGATAAAACACAGATGGCGTCACGAACTGGCCTGGGTCTTGTGACACTTGAGAAGTGTAATGTGTGACATTTATAAAAATGGAGTCGTATACAATACAACAACGCGTCCAAATTGTTGAATTATTTTATGTATTGTAATCTCCGGAAACGATGATGTTAATTGCCCACCGAGATCATGTGATCTGACACCGTTGGACTATTTTCTCTGGGGTTACGTGATAAGTCAGGTCTATTAGAATGACTCACGATCAATTTCTGAGCTGAAGGACGAAATTATTCGCGTTATTGGTGAGTTAGAAACGCAATTATGCCAAAATGTCATCGAAAATTTTGACAAAAGAGAGGAAATCTGTGGAGCCGCAAGAGGTGGACATTTGGCGGATATGTTCTTTTGTGTTTAAATGTCATACATTATACTTCAATGACCAATAAAAAGTTGTTTGAAATGAAAGTAAATTGTGTGTTTTATTCAAGAATAAAAAAAAATTGAATTAAAACAACCGCTCAATTTTAAAGACCTTTTATAAATTTCCCATACAATTTCCATATATGAAAAGTGCGAATTTTAATAAAAATATAAGGCTAATTCATATAGCACCGTTCAGAGAGCAGATAAAATCTAGGGCACTCCGAGGCGTTTTGTGATTTAGACCCACCGCTGTTAACATATTAGAAATGTCGTTTTAATAAGACCTCCCTAAAAAAGGTTGTCTGCAAATAATTTCTAAAAATGTAAACGCCACTTAGAGGTAAAACATTCCACGCCACGGCAAAAGCTTTATCATAAAGGGGTTTTCAAATTGAATTATAATGTATGACATTTAAACACAAAAAACAATATCCGCCAAAAGTCCACCTCTTACAGCTCCACAGATGTCCACTCTTTTGTCAAATAATTCGATGACATTTTGACATAATTGCGGTTCTTACTCATTAATAACGCGAATAATTTCGTCCTTCAGCTCAGGAATTGACTGGTGGTCATTCTTATAGACCTGGCTTTTCACGTTACCCAAGAGAAAATAGTCCAACGGTGTCAGATCACATGATATTGGTGGGCAATTAACATCAAGTTTATTGCTAGGCGGCAATCTCTTACAACCAACCAGACAAAAGTAAATAAAGCAAGTTATATGGTCACAAAAACATTCAAATGACTATCCATTAACACATATGGGAGCATACGCCCACAAACCTTACAAAGACGTACAATCCCCAGATCATTTATTTTCATATAAAGTGAAATATTATCAATTAAAGGAAAAGGAAGGGATGGGGGAGAAGAAAGGAAAAAATCAGGAATGAAATACGTTATATTACTGACTAGAAATTAGAGTTTTTCAGTCGCCTCTTAAAGCATGCTAAAGACGGAGCGAGTCTAACATTGGTTTGTAACTGGTTCCAGAGTCTCACTGCGTGGACAGGAAAGGACGACATAAAAAAGAAGAGAGGTGAACTTGGAAGGTCAATAAATAATCCCTGTTTGAGCGTAGCGCAAGTCCATTATCGGAAAGTTCCTGAAAATTATCGGCGAGATAAGAGGGAGTGGCGGGACAGTTAAATATATTATAGAATAGAGACGAGGTTTCTAACGTTCAACCAGTTCAGTGTTTTCTAGAATGACGTAATATGATCATACCATATTTTCTTAGGTTAAAAATAAATCTAATACAAACATTTTGAAGACGCTGTAATTTGTCCAGCTGTTCCTCTGTAATATTCAAATAACAGACGTCCACATAGTCCAAAATCTGAAAGAGTAGAGATAAATAAATTGAATAAAAAAATAATAATATGGAGACATTCCATCAAGGCTTTTGAATACATATAGAGAAATCCACCCACCCATTAGTGATACAGAAAATATTCATTTTTCTTTCATATTTCAGTGGATAAATTCAGGATTGAGTGCCTTAATAAACTTTGAATACAACTGAGCAACATCACAGAATCCTGATTATTAATTGTTTATCATAAAACAACCCTTTAGAAGAAAAAAATAATGTTTAAATTAAGAATATTCATCAAAACATGCATCAAAACCAAAAATGAAGGTTGATAAAAGTTTAATCATGGTTTTTTTGGAAATTTACAGAATATTTCCTGTAGCAAACGGAAATTGTTTCTCATAGAGAATTTTCCGAGTTTTATCATCGTATCCTTATGGACGAGGTGAATTCCCGGAACGACTGGAGATGGATAATCTGAGATTAAGGATTTCCTGTTTTTCATATAAAGTCCCACTTTGTTTTACTTTGTTGTTTCATATATTAAATAAAAGCTTTTGTTTTTTATTTAACTAAATATAAAATCTTACGCATTGTCGACTTTTAATCGATTTTTTAATAAGAAGTCAGCGGCCGTAGTTAAAATGTTAGATCAATATTGGATTCACTTCCAGACTGGTTTTACTCTTAGACCATTTTGAATCAAAAAATTTATTTACATGTCTCTTGCTTATATGCTACCTACCATAAATTATCCTCGTAAAACTTCGCGTAGCGAAAGACTGCAAAAAATTAAAGGTGTCGAGCTTTTAACTTGCCATCGGAATTTAAAGTTTGATCCATGAAAACTTTGTGTTTACTGAAAAATAACAACTCACACACAATTAACATGCGTCTTCCATCAGCAGGATAACTGACAATCAACATGGAACATGCGGAATTACTTACATACTCGTACATGCATGTATATGTCTATTTTAATAAAAATATTTGGACGTTTTCATAATTTTTATATATGTTATTCTTCTTCTTTTTGGATCTATTTTGTTGCAAAAATATTTCCTTTGAGGAAAAGCGCTATATCGGACGTATGCATCACCTAAAATATTTTATTTATTTGTAATTGCCGTGTACCCATTGTAATGAAATATTCCTTATGCGTAGCCTTCGCAATAGTTACTATAAAAAGTCGAACGGCCCGCGAGCGAGCGAAGAGCGCACGGTATACATAGTATCTAGTAAGTCATGACGGCATACACGAGCGAATAAAGGGGCTTTCGATGAGCGATGGACTGCACATAACGAACGAAAAAAGTCAAAAATATATTCTGTTTCTGGAACGTCTACTGTGTGTTTTACTTACGACCAACTTCTACCTGCTAAAGAGGAATCTCTTCACCTTGCTACTTTTCACCGGAAAAGCAAGAAGTGGCAGCCATCCACCTATTTTACAGTCTTTGTACTGGTGCTGTACAAGCGCCAACTGTATCTTTATCTTTCAGGCGATCTTTTTATCATTTACCGTTTTGAACAATTTTCTATGTATGTTAATATGTATATATGATATTATATTTTTTAGCCCTTCGTGATTTTTAGTTATATAATATATTGGATGTAAAATGATAATAAACATACGAGATCATGAAAAAAGTAGCAGAATAAGGAAGTAAGCAGCCTAGGCCTGTTATTAAGAGAAATAAGATACGATACGGTTGCTTAAAAGATAAAGCGGCTGTCATGAAACCAGGGGTGAATGGTTCGACTCCAGCCCGTAGTTTTTTTTTTCGTGTGTTTCACTTTTTTTTCCAAGTAACCGGTATTCATCTATTTTTAGAGAAACTGTGAACTTTAAGGAACTTTCTTATTATGTTTGAAATAGATTTTTGACAAATTTTCTGGCATTTTTTACATTGGGAAAATATATTGATTTTTTTCGCCATCAAACAAAATTGATTAATGATAAGAAACGAAACCCTCCCTTTTAACGTCGGAAATCGATTTTGCTCCGTGAAAAACGGAATTTGTAAAGTTAACTATTTATATACGAAGTATAAAGTTATAGGCCCCTGACACGCAGTCTAAATAGCTGATTTATAACTGCTAGTGAGGTCTAAGTCACCCTTTAAGGCAGGAGATAAATAGAGTGGAATTTATAAATTGGATTTTAATAAAACCTTGGTTTAAAACTGAAATACCAAAGACTAGAAATTTGTTTTTTTTTTTTTTTTTTTTTCATATTTTCAATAAAAATCTTACGTCTGTGACTTAATTAGTAAGATGCCTGTATTCCGACGCAGGGATTGCGGGTGCAAATCCTGTTTTTTTTTAAATGAATCCAGGTTTTTTACTTTTTTAGACTTCCTTAAACACCTTTTTAGTTGGTTGAAAGACACTGTCTCATGGCAGTAAGTCCACCAGGCTGCGCTGTATACAACAAAAATATAATATAGCATTTATAATTAAGGCAATGTATGACAGAATACGGAATGAAATGGTAAGGGATGAATGTAAACTAAAAGTTGAAGTGCTAAGTAACATAAAATAGAGTACGTTGAGATGGTTTGAGCACATAGAACGAATGAATGAAGAAAGACTTACAAAACAGATATACAGTGCGAATGTGAGTGATTAGTGAGGCACATAAGAGAAAGACTAAAAAAAGTGTGGTTGGTTCAAGTGAATGATATTCCGAAAGAACGAAACGTAGAAAGTCACAGAAATCTTAGAGGTTTTATGAGAAGATGTATGGATGTGGAAGAGACTGTAGATGTGTGTCGAGTTAGAAAGTATTGTGATATGTTCTCTCTGCCTACCCCAATATTTAAATGACGCGTATGTATGTATGTATAATTAAATCGTTAATCATGGAGGTTTAAAGACTATGTATTGTGTTGAGAAAACCCCTGTTTTTTTTTCAATTAATGTAACGGTAATGTAATTTATTTTTATCAAACACTGTTTATTCCTCTTTTTTGTAACGGTATAACCCTACCGGTTTCAAGGCTTTCACCTCATCTTCAGGGGAGATTAGAGGCCTTAGAAATTTCTAAGTCAGTACATCGATCCGAACATCTGATAAACAGTTATATCCCAAAAATCTCTCCGCTCTTGGCCGAAATCGTCCCATGCCTCCCTTACCCCTCAGTCCCAAACCGTTGAAGCGTGTATATCGGTACCAGTTCGAACATAATTAAGTCATGTTTGTGCTTCCCTGAAGATGAGGTGAAAGCCTTGAAACCGGTTAGGTTATGCCGTTACAAAAAAGTGGAATAAACAGTGTTTGATAAAAATAAATTACAATATCGATATGTTAAAACCATCTCAAGATTCTTAAAAGAAATGTCATCCTTCGTTTACTAACTGTTATCGTTAATCCGGCTATTGTTTACTCTGTCATACATTGTAATACGAGATATTTTTCATAACACATTAATTCGATTCCTTTGACTCTTCATTAATATCAAGTCTTCTATACATCAACGTGAACACTAACACACCACTGTATTCTATAATTTATGAGGATTTTACTATTTCTTTATCGGCAAATAGTGAACACTAACACAATACTGTATTCTATAATTTTTGAGGATTTCACTATTTCTTTATCGGCAAATATTGAACACTAACACAATACTGTTTTCTATAATTTTTGAGGATTTTATTGTACTATTTCTTTATCGGCAATTAGTGAACACTAACACTAACACAATACTGTATTCTATAATTTTTGAGGATTTTACTATTTCTTTATCGGCAAGTAGTGAACACTAACACTAACACAATACTGTATTCTATAACTTATGAGGATTTTACTATTTCTTTATCGGCAAATACAGTTCTAATTGCACCTTTAATGTTGTTCCTTGCTGAAATGTGCATTTAAGTATAAATAAAAAATAGTCAAGATAGACGGCAACAACTAATCTCTGCATTTAGAGTGGTCCAGTTGGTATGATGAACTCATTCTATCGATATGTCCAAACCATATCATATTTTCTTTCTTGATTCTACTTTACACATTGTCATATTTTAAAACAAAATTATTCGTTGAATTATAGACTGTCAACATTATAGACTGTCAACATCTTTTGAAATAAATTATCTTTAATATTTTCAATCGTGATTATGAAACATTTAAATAAATAAATAAATATAGGTATTGATAGCAACATAGTATGTACAAAATATATTTAAATAACACTTCTAACACACATAAATTGCAGATAATACATTAAATACAGAAGCTATCAAAAGGTCTGGGTTCATCTAATACCATACCCTCGGCCAAGATACACCCCACCAATATAAAGCGAACCCACCCACGGGGACACCAGATGTTTTTTTCAGACCACACCCTTGAACACGTAGAACAAGAATATAAAAAAAACATAGAAAATAAATATATGACAAAAAAAAATACATTCAAGAGAGAAGACACTTAAAGGTCCGGGCTCATCCCACAAACATTCCCCCGGCCGAGATACACCCCACCAATGTAGGGCGAGCCCGAACGCAAGGGCATCAGGGGGCTTCCATCTCACACCCCCTCATATCTAGATTAAATAATAAATAGAAAGAAAAAAAAAAACGTATGGCAGAAAACAAAATAAAAAGTAAACCCACATATACGAGTATCACCTCAGGTTAACTGTAAGAACGAGAAAAGAAAGAAAAGCCTCAAAGGAGTCCAAATTTGCCTGCGAAGAGTCCAAAACACCCACAAAACTCCGCTCACTCTATCTTGAATCACATCTACTACCATTTGTTATGTTCGCTTTATTATTTATTTACGCATTTGTGAAAAGGTTAAGAACCGCTGGTCTACCATTTTCCCACATGACTTGTTTTCTTGGTTCTATGTTAAACAATACAAAATGTTGTATTTTTACAGCAGGAATATATTCCCTCAAATGAGATTTTATTGTAGAAAATAAACAACAGTTTGCCCGAAGCACGAATGCACGATAAATATATTCTGACTTGCGAATACTGAAATGAAATACACACCACACAGTATTAAAAGTAAAATCCGCCTCTGTGAAAACGGGGTGTACTAGGAACGAAAAATTTCTTACACTATACAGAACAAACTATTAGGCTTGTTGTCATATTACAATCTCTTCCAATCAAACATGTTAAAGAGATCTCAAAGGCAAACTAGACTCAAACATTTTATGACATCGTATTATATTATTTATAGTTAAGGCATTAACATTGTGGAGGTTTAAAGACATTGTAATTTGTTTTATCAAACACTTTTTATTCCTCTTTTTGTAACGGTATAACCCCACCGGTTTCAAGATTTTCACTTCATCATCAGGGGAGCACAAACTAGGCTTATTTGTGCTCCCCTGATTATGAAGTAAAAATCTTGAAACCGGTAGAGTTATACCGTTACATAAAGTGGAATAAACAGTGTTTTATAAAACAAATTATTATGTCGTAATATATGCATTCAAGAAAATAATTAATATTTTTTCTGTAAAACATAATACCAATATATCCAACACGTCATTTTCCTGATGGTGTAGACAGAGAGGGCATAGCGTCAGACTTTCCTATATCATCCACACATTCTTCGACTCCGCTATCTCAACCTTCTTATCCAACTCCTCAGAATTTCTAATTTCCTCTGATATTTTCCGATTTTTAAGTTTTCTGTTTTTCAAATTGTTCACTTGATCATGCCCAAACCATCTACGAATGGTCTTCTTCATCTTACTCGGCACATCGGCCTTAAGTTTTCATTCATTCCTTATCACATAATTCCGTATTGTTATACATTGTCTACCCATGTATTCTTCTCAGTGCACGCATTTCTATAGCATTTATTAAGTTCTAGTCGTTATTTTCACTCCCACATCAAGTAGCAAATTTTGTGACTGTTGGGTTCTAGTAAATATATGATATGTTTTAGTACTCTTTTGACTTTATTTTCTATCACTTAACGCCGTTCAGTAATACTCATAGCTCTTCCATCCTCTGAGAAAGTACGTTCCAAATAACTGAATTTCTTCACTTGCTCCAATCTTTTATTTTTCACTCATGTATGGCATTAACCTTTCCTTTCTCATTATTTTTCACTTACTAGTAAAATACTTGAAGACTAGTAAAATATTATCATGGTTTAACAATAGATGGTGTTATCTTTAAATTGTTAGTATTACTATACAGGTTGGATTTTTTTGTAGGCTAAAATAGTAGAAATATTAATAAAAATGTTAGTAGGCTAAAATAGTGGAAATATTAATAAAATTTTTAGCAGGCTAAAATGTTAGAAAAATTAATAAAATTAGTAGTAGGCTAAAATAGTGGAAATATAAATAAAATGTTTAGTAGGCTAAAATAGTAGAAATATTAATAAAAATTTTAGTAGGCTAAAATGGTAGAAAAATGAATAAAATTAGTAGTAGGCTAAAATAGTAGTATAGTTGTAATTTATTTTTATCAAACACTGTTTATTCCACTTTTTTATGACGGTATAGCCCTACCGGTTTCAAGGCTTTCACCTCATCTTCAGGGGAGCGCAAAGTCTTGTTTGCGCTCCCCTGAAGATGAGGTGGAAGCCTTGAAACCGGTAGGGTTATACCGTCATAAAAAAGTGGAATAAACAGTGTTTGATAAAAATAAATTACAATGTCTTTAAACCTCCACAATGTTAATGCCTTAACTATAAACAACATAGTGGAAATATAAATAAAATGTTTAGTAGGCTAAAATAGTAGAAATATTAATAAAAATTTTAGTAGGCTAAAACAGTAGAAATATTAATAAAAAAATAGTAGACTAAAATAGCAGAAATATTAATACAATTTTTAGTAGGCTAAAATAGACGAAATATTAATAAAATTAAAAAAATAATAAGAAAAGAGTCGTGAGAGCCGCAGTTGAAAAAATTGCCTTACATTATGTCGGTGACATTGTTCCTGGGCCTCGTAGTCGAGGATCTCCTCGTCATTCCAACGTTAATTCAGTTGGAAAGCGAAGCTGTGTCGTGGAGTTTGTATTAAATTAATGAGCCGTTGCACACCAGCAAACTCATCGGCCACACCGATATACTGAATTCGATGGCATACCGTACTGAGACGATTAAAACACATTGGCATGTTTTTTTTTCTTTCCCCTTTTCTTGAAAAAAAAGACATGGCTGAAGTCGTAGGTATCCTTTTACCTCCGAATACTAGACGGAAAAAAACGCCAGTGTTATTCGAGGGGAGTGCACAACCTAGGGTTCGAACCATTACGTTACAGCACGGCCATGCACCTCTTACACTATTAATTATCGAGCTTATTGTCATGTGGCAATCTCTTTCAATCTACCTGAAAATATGTTTTTAGAAGAAAACTAAATTAAAATAATTTATTTTACAAAAATACACAAACCGGAATTGAATCTGTATTTCCCGGGTTGGCCATATTTTAAAACCGTTAGTGAAAACCCCGAATAAATCAGATGTTCATTTACAGGGCACATTTCCGTTGCCTAACATATAAGGTTAAAGCAAATAAGCAACCTTTTGATTTGTGGAGAATTGTGAGGATTCGAGAAGGAACCGTGAGAGATAAAAACAGAGAGAGGAAAAGAGAGGTTTATAATTAACCCAGGAAAACAAACTTTAATATTTGATTAAAGTTAAATTTTATTCAAACAAGAAAACATGAGATATGTCAGAGAATAAAACATATTTAATTAAAAGTCTGAACCGAGGGTTGATGACGTATGTAGATGTTTTTATATTTATTATATTTAATTGAATGTTTGTATTACATTTTCGCTGTGTACCGTTAAATCTAGCGAGATTATTTTCATGTGGCAATCACTTCCAACTAACTGGAAAGATGTTCTAAAGGCCTGAAATGAAAACCAGACTGGATTCCTTCTTTCTTTTAATCTGGATTTTATCGGAGATCAATCCTGATTATGTTTAGTTCTTCGATATGTCACGTTGTTTTAGTCCATGAAAGCTTTGAATTCTTAGATATGTTAAGTTCTTTTGGTTAAATTCAAGAAGAAAATGCTAGTCTCGAAGCAATAATAATAGAAATTGTGGAAATGAATTCGTTCAAATTTAAGAAAGAAAAATCTGGTTGAAAGGATATTCCGAGAAATGTTATATTTTTTTCAATTATCTCTTGAACGTAAATAAGGATAGTACACATCAGATAACTCTTGGATATTTGTTGTACAGTCACGCCAAGTGGACCACAAATAAAGATGTGTAAAATGTAATGCGATATGTTGATACATAAAGGAGTCTTTCATAGTCCAATCGAAGATAATAATATTCGTGGTCTGAAAGTAAGTGGAATAATTCGTGAATATATCAAGGAGTGTAGGAATTGTTAAGTACGGAAAATAATTCGTGAATATATTAAGGAGTGTAGGAATTGTTAAGTACGGAAAATAATTCGTGAATATATCAAGGAGTGTAGGAAATGTTAAGTACGGAAAATAATTCGTGAATATATTAAGGAGTGTAGGAATTGTTAAGTACGGAAAATAATTCGTGAATATATTAAGGAATACAATAATTGTTAAGTACGGACAATAATTTCAACAGAGCGTAAAGGTTTTTTAGTTGTCTTATTTTAAGCCATTGGAGGCTGGTTCGAAACTTTAAGCTATCGAAGGCTAGTTTGAAACTTGAATGCGTCGTTATAATTTCTAATGTTTTGAAGTATATCCAACTATGACATCTTGCTGACGTTTGTTACCTTTGAGAAACACGAAAAATATAAATAAATCATGTATACACATAACATAACAATAATGAAAGCTGATGATATGAAGCTTTTGTAGAAATCCTCTGTAGACTAGTTGGTAAGACCCTAGAAAAAATGGGGTTCCAGTCTAGTTATGTGTGAGATATCCACTTAATTGTTTTCAACTGGCCACCGAGATCGTGCGATTTAACGCCTTTAGACTTCTTCCTTTGGGGCTACCTTAAATCGCAGGTCTATTCGTTTAAACCGCAAACAATTGATGCCCTCAAAGTCAACATAACAAATTCAGCCAGATTTATGCGACAAAATCATCTAAAATTGGACCTCCCGAATACGTGCCACCAAGCAAAGCCGCGGCGGACATTTGAACGACGTTATATTCCATACTTAATGCCATAAAATATTCTTTCAAATAAAAAAAATTGAGTGGATATCTCACACACAACTTGTTTTATTTACATTTAAAAATTGAGCGTCCTTATTGAAAGACCCTGGACTTTCGTATAGTAGCATTGCTCGCACACGCTAAATGTGTACTAGCATTGTTGCCTCTACACATGCGATATAGTATTGCCAACATGTACAATGAGTACCCACAAAAATACATTTTGGTTTATTTGAAAAATCTAAAAATTAAATGTCAAAAATGCATTGAAAAATATTAAGCTTTAACTAAATACTTCATGGTACAATCAAATTCAATAGAAGCCTTTACAAGGCGACATTATTTCTCCTCAATTATCTCACTAAATGTTTAATGTAGGCTGGTTTTTTTTCTGCATACATACCTACGTTGAATTTATTGTAGATTTTTTTACTGTTTATATTGCATTAACATGTGAAATGTTTCGATTTTTCAAAGCATCTCCTGCTACAAGTGAGCTCATCATGTGTTTGTTAAACGTTAAGATCTATTCATCAAAATTCCTCGATAAATCTAATTATTCTTGTTCTTTGTAAGCGTTGTTCCACTAATAACAAATCTAAGTGCTTTACCACTATAAAATGTGTGTTCCACAGTTACGTAAGTCTACTTGGATATATTTTGTAATATATGTTACATTCAAACGAGTATATCGAATTTAAATATAAATATTAAATTATTTGAAATACTTACTTTATAATTATAACTACTACTTTCTTGTATCTATATGTCAGTTTAATATAAAGTTTTGTAATTATGTCATTAATCATAATATAAATAGGCCAAAACCCGTACGGTTGTCGCCAATGAAAGAATACGTGAATTAAATTTTGAATACGCGAGAGAAGAATACTTTGAAACAGATTGAAATTATACTGAACGAGCCAATTTATTTTGAATTGTAATTCATTAAATAATTAATTTATTTCCTTATATATTGAACCTTATAATTACTTGTGTTTACTTCTTCGAAACAGATTGAAATTATACTGAACGAACCGGTGTAAAAGGGGACGATGCCTATTTATTTTGAATTGTAATTCATTAAATAATTCATTAATTTCCTAATATATTGAACCTCATAATTACTTGTGTTTATTTATCTTATGCTCTTTTTTTGAATGAAGACAATTATACGTGGTTTTTTCAAGATGACGGAAACGTGAAAACATTAAAGTCAATATATCTGAAACAAGTCTTCAAGGAAAACTTTATCAACGATTTAAATTGAACAACAGTAATGTTTATACACAAAACATCGTGTATAAAGAGATTTTTGAGAATGAAATCATTCATAAATCAAGATGTACCTTTTTTATTTTAAACTTTAAACATTAATGAACCCAAAAAACTTTAAGCTGATCTTGCTCCATTCGGTATTTCAAACATGTATAATTTGTTTTGAATATTTCACGGGCTGCAACTAGCTTTAAATATTTGTATTAACTTGTCTAATGTGTATTTGTTTGTAAAAGGCGCTGTTGTGTCGTAAATTAAACAAATAAATATATTTGAAAATATATAATAATCTCTTTAATCATACCATCCCCGTATTGGAGTAGGCTGATAAGACATATATCCACACCTCCCTATCTATATGCTATTCTATTTGTTAAAATTTTCCCCTTTTCCCGCATGAAAACGTATCCCAGATCCTCGATTTATCTCTTTCTAAAGCGCTTTTTACTACCACGACCGAGAATTACGGGCTAGATTCCCATTAGTATAAATTTTTGAAAAATATTTTTCTAGTTTACACTAAATACGTCATTAACATATTTTAGGTTGGCAGATCTTGCCACAACAATTAATTACCCACCAGGTTATACTTCATACCAATTAAGTTTTAAATAGTTACTGTATACTATGTTTCAACACAAAACTTCTTTGAAATAGTCATTAAAACAATTTTTTTAAATTACAATAAAGATAAACTTTGGAATTAGCTACCAACATTTCTTATACGAGTATATGAATCGCACCATCGTTGATGTATTTCAAATACCGAATACAAAAACATTACATCTCCTTTCAGTGACAAAGCGTGCTTTATCTGGATTCCCATAATCTTTATTCCAATCTCCCTTTCCTTTTATTGATAATCGATAACCTTGTTGATTATTAAATTTTGTTGCTATTTTTTATTTGGTTTTTATTCATTTTGATTCTGCATGTTTTTTCATGTACATCAATAATGCAACCCCCCCCCCCCCCCCCTCCTTCATCAAAATTTTAAACAATTGTGTGATTTGCTGGAAAATATGGCCACTAGTCAATAAACCCGCCATATTTTATACTGAACAATCAAATAAATTAATCCATCACGCTCGTGAAATTTGTGAAATCTCATTTCACAAATGCCGTCAAAACATGTCATAGAGATAATTAATTTTCTCCTTCAAGAATATTATAAAAAGAAAATTATAATCATATTTTTTAACATGTAATAACAAAGAAATGTAATTCAATTTAAAATTTTAATATATTCAACGATTTCTTAAAAAAAAACATCAAAAATTTCCATCCCCTAATCTGCCTATTTTTCATGCCACCCATAATTTTCATGCGTCAGCCAATTTTCTATGGAGATGGAGGGAGAGAAAAAGTCTTTTGTCGAAAAAATGATCGTCAACATACAGAAAAGCCTTCGCTGAAGTGATTTTACCTCTACACAATGCTTAATCCAGGATCGAGTTTCTGTTTGAAGAACAGATTCCTTATATTCTTGGTGTTTACATTGCTGAAAGCAAATAACAGCTTTTACAAACACAACCCCTCCCTGAAAGTCTTAACTTTTTCAGGACTGAATATCTATTCTTATTATTTTATATATTTAAAAAAATCGCCCTTGCGTTCTTTTTAAATGCGTCATACAAAAGATGGCCAGTTCAAGCTGGAGGTTTTATTCAACAGATGATCTTCTAAGGGAATTCTTCAATATTTTTTTACAACTGGAAACGAATTATGTAAATACAATTTTAATTGATTCCTCCGCTTATTTTAGCCATAGATTCAACTAATAATAAATCTTTATCAGCAGTGTTTGCAGAATCCAGCGTCACGTCGAAAGCATTTTGTCATCAATATTATATTCTGTGAGAGAACACATATCTAATATTCATAAAAATAAATATTTCATACAGCACCTTTCAGAGAGTATGGTTAACTGTTTTCAAGAACGCTTTATCTCGGGAATCGAAGCCGCTTTTAACGACAGTTTAAATATACTCGTATTTCAAAATAAGTATTATTATATATATGAGTTGAGTGTAAGGATAGGAAGGTGAGGGTTGCAACAATTAGATAAGAAACTTCTCCACCTTTGCATATATTTATTTAAAAAAACATATTTTTAAGGAAAACCACAGAAAACTTACCAAGGGAAGACGAACTACGAAGAAAACTTTGTAGTTCTTTTCATATGAAATAATAACACATTCGGCTTAAATATTGTGTAGTGTAACATATGTGTGAAGTATTCATATAAAATCATAAATCTGAATAATACATACAAAAAAGGTTGCGATAGACTTTCCTAAAGCTCCACACGTCACCGTCTCTTACATTTTATGCTAACAAAGATTGACCCAATTTTTAGTTTACTCAATAAAATGAACCAAGTTCTTCTACATAGTTTTCTTTTTATAAATTTAGACCTTTGCTCATTTATCATTAGAACTGTGTCTCTTGGTATGATAACTTTCATATGCCCTTCAATATTTCGTCTACAGGTATTCGATGCTCTATCATGATAGGAACTCTTTTATACCATGACATTCTGCAATGTCTACCCATTCCACCTCCACATATGTCTCAGATACAGGAGTTCCTAACAGTATCTCATAGTGTTTTTCGTCTTTGAGCAAACTTTTTGTTCAATTAATTAATTTTGAGCAAACTTTTTGTTTTTACTCTAAACTAAATTTCATTAATCATGATAAGTATAGATCATACAGCCAGGAGAGTAATTTTGCAATAGTGTGAGTAACACTCTCTGTATTACACAACTTATGTAGTGGTATTGGTTATAGAATGTCAAACGATTGGTTCGCACAAAGCGCACGTTTGTGTTGTTGTTAAAATACTCGGTGATTAGAAAAACACTACCATGTCAAAATTAGGAGTGCAATTTGGTCTAATAGAATGTATAATTGAAAATTTTTCGAAAGCTTAGAATGTACTTTGTTATAACTTAAAGTTTCCTAGAATTTAGTATCACTCCATCCACTATTATTTTAAAACTTTATTATTTGGCATTGTAATTATGATACATGAATATGTTAAATAATCTTACATTCATTTTATTTTTATGTGCAATCTAATTAAAGCTGACGAACATTTTTACTTTAAAATACTTGTACTTATATTTATTTTTAATGTTGAAAAATTTCATTCTTAATTTTTTAATGTTTCCTAGAATCTGCCATGCCTACACAATTATTAATATGTGAAATAAACTTACTTTCATTTTATTTTTTTGATTATTACAATTTAAGGAGATGCCCGGAAGTATCTGGACACGGCTTCCTTATCCCAGCATGTGCACAAATGTAACATTATGGTGGAAAGATAAAATATTTTCCCATGATAATTGAGATTCAATATTCATTTAACAAAGGTCACAGAGATAGTCAATCAGAAAACACTCATCTAACAATCTAGTCTATGGAAGTCGTAGCAGAGATACAACCTTTATTTAAGATATATAATGCTGAATAAAGGTGAATTGCAATTCACCAAATGGAGAGAAGTGTAGAGCCGTAATTAAAAATGTTCCCTTGCCAATTGTATGCCTATGTAATAGAAAAGGCGTAACCAATATTTATCTGTTTCCATTATGCATCTTTCCTCCACTTAATTTGGGTAAACAATTCGTAATTTATTTCAAAGTTTGGTGAGATATCTGTTTCTTATTGGTCCTTCTTTATAATTTTTCGTCTGACGCGAAGAGGAATCTTCTGTTTTTACACCCCAATGTTACACAATGAAAATGTTTTCTTATATAATAACATTGTTTGTTACAGAGCTGTGCCACGCAGCGACCAAGATCCAGGCCTCGTTCAGGGGCCACCAGGTCAGAAAGCAAGCGGAGACTGCTGAGAAGACTGCTGCTGAGATACAAGCTAAGGTAGGACCTTCCTTCGTAGTATAAACCAGGAACTATTATTTAAAATACAAGCGATTTTCACCAGCTGGCAACTAAAAACATAAGACATTTATATGTAATTTACCTGGTATGTGTTTGCTCCAATCTTCAGAAGCAAAGTGGACTAGTTAATGACAGTGGTACTTCTCTTATTTTTTTTAATTTAAAAATAAAAATATCATTTAAAAGTGGATCTGGCAACAAAAACTTTATGAAAATCTCATTGGCTACAATATTTAAGCATTAATACCTCCTCATTACATCCTCACAGAAACCAACTAAGTGGTTAAGTATACGGTCGTAGGGCTTCGCCCGGCATTAGCAAAATGACCTCTAATGGCATACGTCGCGTGCGCGCCAACTTCGTGATTTCGCCCATTAATGCTACCAAACAAGGGGTGGAAACACATACGGGCGATTGTCGTGTGTCATTATCATTTGGATTAGTCATGTTTGTACTACTACCGTGATAATACAAGTCAAATTATTGAATAATTCTAGTAATAGATGTCGCAGTGACTTTTGGCTTCTAGAAACTAAATTGACAAAACGGTAAAAATCTATGTTTTTTTATGTGTTAAGAAGTCATCAGGTTAAAATTAGTTCTGTTTGAGGATATATGTTTAAATAGCCTGTTCAGTTCGGATGTCGTCTAAACAATAATAATATTAGGACATGAAAAAATAAAATAGGGAAAAAGGAGAACACAGTAGATTTGTATTTAATTTTATTTAAATTTTGAACTATAATCATTCAATTGAATGTAGTGTTTGATTTGGTTATTTAAAAAGAAGCTAAAAACAGTACCGGACACATTTTACTAGCTTTAACGAGTGGGGGACATAAAGAAAGAGTAAGAGCCTTTATGAAAATGGTTTTTAGGAGAACACAAGGTAGGACTAAGAGTTTTAGGGAGGAGGTGCAGGAAAGGAGCTTAAGGTGATTCCTCACGCGTCGGATAGCGAAGACAAAGAAAGGAAAATGCAATGGAAGTTGTTGCCATTTTCAGTTGATTTAATTGACCGCCAACGTTTTGAAAGAGCTGTAAATCTTCAGGACGACGTAACAAAATATTAAATTATGCTTTTCGACATTGCATTGTGAATAAAGGTGACAATGCCTAAAAAAGATTGACTATCATTTAAGCCAACTCAAAACGTCAAAAACCCAGAAAAAACATTTTTAACTATTTGAACATAAATTAAAATATATAAAATTATAATAAACATAAATAAAATTTATCTAAACCATGACATGAAAGACAATGGAAGCTCTGACGAAGACAGAAAGAGGAGCTTGCTAGAAAAAAAATGTAGCTTAAGACGATACAAATTCTAGAATATACACAAAAGAGGTGTGACAGGTTTCTCACAGGCAACATGGTCCTGCAACTTACACTAGAAATAAAAGATAATTGAGAGGAAAAGATAATTGAAATTTGTATAGTTGAAAGAACGTGTGGAAGATCTGAAAAAGGTAGATGAGCTCTGTAGAGAAGAAATAGCAAGTTCTAGAAAAATATAAGAGATAAACCGCAGATTGTTCAAATATACGATAATCCTATAATTCACATAGAATTAAGAAAGAGAAAAATGTGGAAACCGATATAAATTTGGACCATAAAATGATCAGTGTATCTAACACGCATGGTTAAGAGATCTTGTAAGGTCTGAAAAAGACAAAGCAGTTATGTAGAGAAAATATAGCCGGTTCTATAAAAAGACAAAGCAGTTATGTAGTGAAAATATAGCCGGTTCTATAAAAAGACAAAGCAGTTATGTAGAGAAAATATAGCCGGTTCTATAAAAAGACAAAGCAGTTAGGTAGAGAAAATATAGCCAATTCTATAAAAAGACAAAGCAGTTATGTAGAAAAAAATATAGCCGGTTCTATAAAAAAGACAAAACAGTTATGTAGAGAAAATATAGCCGGTTCTATAAAAAATACAAGAAAGAAGTAATAGATATTACATATATCCAATGGTTCTACAATTCACATAGGACAAAATAAGAGTAAAATTGGGAAAAGAGGTTTAAACTTGGAACAAAAAATAATTAGCGTTTCTTATTTTGATAAGGATGTACAGTTAAAATATTATGGAATATGCAAAGAGGAACCCTGTATAGATATTGCTAAAAAGTACATAAGTTCTAGAAAAGGCAAAAGAATTAAGTGACACATAGCTCACACAACTGATAGTCTTGCAACCCACATAGGGCAAGGAATATAAAAGAAAGTTAAGCTTTAACTAAAAAAAGGAATAATTCATTGATTTAGTAGTCATCAAAATTATCATCATTGTATTCGTGTATATTATCATCATTGAAGTTATCATAATTCATGTTATTTACTTCTTGACCATAATTCCTTCTACCATTAGGTTCTCGTTGATGCAAAAGTTTTAAAGTATTATCCATTGTCTGACTTAATAAATCGTTGTATACATTTTTAGGTAACGAACCGTGTGGTCCTAGAATTTCAAAGGGATAAATGATTATTTTGTAACATTCCGGTGTATCAGTATAACCATTTCCATCAAGGTTGTCTCGAGTTGTGTGATGTGTCAAACCATCGTTCGAAGAATCGTGGCTTCCAAAGTTTGGTTCATCTGATCCAGCATTATTTGTGACTTCTTTTCTTAATGCTGTTCCGTCGTATAATTCAGTTGGTGCAATTCGATCTCGATTTTGACTAAAATCTTCAGTAACATATTTATTTGAACGAAACTTATGCACGTCTTGAAACCAATTCTTGAAATCATCGTCAGGGACCCCGTTTCGTGAACAGTCACCCGATCGAGTATATGAATATTGATCAATTTTATTTTCACACATTTGAGTGGTATTTTTTGCGTGTTGATTCATAGACATAATTTTTTCCAATAGTGATCCATCCTTATTACGAGTAAGCGTATGTTTGTTAGTTTTTGTACCATTTTTAACAATGTTTGATTCTTTTTGATCTTGATAGTTGTTATTCTTTTTTCTGTCATTCGGATTCACAGTATTATCATTCAGATTCACAGTATTATCATTCGGATTTAGAGTATTATTCGGTTTATAGCTCACAATAACGTTTACATCGATCGTTTTCTTTGCAGGCTCAATTAGATTTAAATTAAGTGTGTTTACACGAACTACAGAACTTTCACGAGAATCGTTCAGCTTGAATAGTTTTACTACATTCTGTTCTTTATTTTGGTCACTCACTCCATTATTACCATCACTTTCATCGTTATTAGTGTAATTCGTTTTGTCAAGATCTAAATTAATATCATAATTTGAAAGAACATTTTCATTGTTTTTGTTGTCATCTTTCGAAGTTTCTTTATTTTCTATAGTTTTTGTTTTAAAATTGTTTTTGGTTTCATCGTTGTTTTTGGTTTCAGTATTTTTAGCGTCAGAATAAGTATTTGTTTGTTGTTTACTGTCAACTTTATCGGTAGTTTCCTTAGAACTGTTTCCTTGCTCTTTATTTTCTACGACCTGTGTATTTGATGTTTCTTGTTCATTATAAGCATCAGGTATTTCTGTTTTTTGAGCTTCATATTCTTCAGCATCTTGTGTAACTGTTTCCGTTGGCGATTTTGTTGTGCTCGAGTTGATATCGCCATCTTGTCGTTTCAATCGTCTCGAATCCACCTAGAAAAATATTCGTTTTTAATTTAAACGTTATAAAATGTACGTTAATTTTCATATTATAATAATTCTGATTAATCTTGCTAATTTTCTTGGAACTTTAGGTTTGATCTACGTAATATATGTGCAAAAACAATAACTCAACAGACGTACAGGCGTCTTCTTTTCACAGATGGCTAACAATCATAGTTCATTATGAGGAATACCCAATCGTATTGAATTAAGTGTTAACATAAGTTGTGTCCTTTTTTTTTTTTCAAATTAAAAATGAGCACTAAAAGTAAAACAAAATAGTTAAGGTTATACGTCATTTGAAAGAAAATTTTTGATATTGTGTTTGCTTTTACATTACATATATGATTATAAGCCTTCAAATTGAAATGTCAAGTAGGCGAAAGTGAGCATTTTCGACACATCCTTCTGTTCGCGTTCAATCTAGAGAATAAAGCTGCCAAAGCTGTTCGCGATATTTGCGAAGTGTACGGTGAAGATGCTATGAATGAAAGGACAGCTTGTCGATGGTTTTTGCATTTCAAAGACGGTAATTTCGACCTGAAGGACATGAAGCGTTCCGGACGACCAGTGGACGTCGATGAGGACCGCTAAAACCATATTATTCATCAAGATCCCATTCAAACCACCGTAGAGCTGGCCTAGCAGATGAATTGTCACATGATTGTATACCGCCATCTTAAATCAATGGGAAAAATCCAGAAGTTCGGCGCTTGGGTTCCACAGTGAAAACAACAAAAATCAACGTTCGACAATTGATATTTTGAAATTTTTATATTCCCGCATGTTTTGAATGAAAACAACAAAAATCAGCGTTCGACAAGTGATATTTCGAAATATTTCGAAAATTGTGTTATTTGCTGTTCAAAAAGAAAAATGTTAGTGCTAAGTATAGATGTAGTTCATTTTAAGACAACTATTTCTTTGGGGGGTGTAAGTGTGCACAGCCAATGCTAAACATTTATTCCTACTGGTAACTTGTGCCTACCGAACACCGATAGGTACAAGTTACCAGTAGGAATAAATGTTTAGCATTGACCGTGCAATTTTCCATTATCACGTTGTTTTTTTTTTTTAGTTACATGAATGTCTAAGACACTGGTGGTATATTTAATAAGATACTGGACTTCCACATGAGAGTTTCGGGTTCGATTCCCATGGTTTTCGAAAATAAAAAACAAGTGATCTGAGTTAGTTTAAAGAGTTCGGCTGTTAATAATACTCGCATGCATGAACATGTATTGCCTGTATAAATCTTGTAATATTTCCAACACGTACTCGTACTTCAGTGGTTCTAAACCCGAAGGGTGGATCTGCGGCTGAAGATAATATTGTCTCTTATCAATGGTTTTAAACATGTCTGCATTATATATTAGAATATGTTAATGGGTATCGTCCGAATGATTAAATGATTATGTGTGACATTAATTCTTCTTTTTCTTAATATGCCAACTGCTAAGGGAGTGCACAAGAAAATTAATTAATCTGCATCTAAACATTCTCAATTCAATGTTCAAACCTTTGATTTATTCAACGCTGTTTGATATTTATTTTTCGACTTCATTTTTATATTGTATTGTATAAATAACACATTCATTATATACAGTACAAACTGACGGGCTCATTGCTATGAAGAAAACACTTCCCACCAACCAAAAATATGTTAAAGAGGTCTTAAGTGAAAACCAAACTGCTATATCTAAATAAATATTTTATGAAACGTTGTATACTTGTTTAATAACATATACTTTAATAATTAATTTTATTGTGGTAATTCTGTCAACATTGTATTTTATTGTATTACACTTTCGTTCTATACTGTACTGATTAGCGGGCTTTTTGCCATGTGGCAATCTTTTCCGACCAACCAGAAAGATGTTAAAGAGGCCTTAAGTGAAAAACCAGACTAGAATCCTTAATAAAAAGAATCTTGAGTTTCAGCGTGATTTGAACCCGTAACCTCAGGGTTCGGATACGGGCGTTTTACCAACTAGGCCACAGAAATCGTATATCTTTCTCAATTTCTAGAGACGTTCAATCCTAGTGTCTGGTTTTTCACATATTCAACGGGGTTTTTTTTCACATGTCCTCACCACAAAAACCCGACTTTTAATTTCAGCAAGATTTGAGCCTTTTTCAGGACAACTCTCATAAAGGACCTCCGTGGTCTGGCTGGTAAGTTATTAGATATTAAATATTTTTTTTATATTTCAAACCGGGTTTTACTTAGTCTTCTTAAATATCTTTCTGGTTGACTAGAAAGATTGCCATATGGCAATAAACCCGTCAGAGTGTACGTTTAAGTTCAATACGATAGTCATAACCTACTTATTTTGCCAGTATTTCACTGTCTTGAAATCCATCTCTGTTTTTGAAGTAACTTGTCATCTCTGTTTTTGAAGTATAGTTATTTCCCAGGACTCAGTTCCATACGGGAGTACTGGTTATAAGTTGTAGTTAGTATAAATATGAACTTACCGTTTGATGAACGACTGACGAAATCAGTAAAAACAAAACCGTATGGAACAGAATGGATTGACCCATGTTGACTGTGTCATATCAAAGGAAGATATGAAAATCGATTCGGCTCAAAGATGTTTACGACATTGATAAGAGAACGAAAAAGAAGTATCGTGAATTTTAGTGACTTCATGTTTTTTTTTTCAAGACGTAATTTTATCGATTTATTTAATATCGGATAAGTGAAGGATATAGCAGATATACATGCGTACATTCATTCATATGCATTCATTGCGGGGACGATAGAGAAAACAGATATCCATATTTCTTATGCAAACACACAGCATTCACCTCTACATTATTTTTACATCTCGTCATTCACAATTTTCTATAGCAGAGGCATCTTCTACTCTACAAAGTCATTGTACTCCCCACATACCTGGGTCTGAAACTTGGGTCTGAGACTATAGAAGGCACATTTGAAGCCTTGAAACGTTCTACCAAAATTTTCTTCAGATCCACTGGAGTGATCATGTCACAAATGTCTCGGTTCTGCAGCGCTTCAGCTTTAAACCTATAGAAGATACAATTGTAAAGGCGAAAAGCGATGGACCGGACGTGTGATACGCATGGGCGATTATAAACTCCATAAACGCGTCTTATACGGGAAAGTAGTGGGCAGGTGAAGGGTTGGTGGGCAGAGAAAGCGCTATAAGAACAGTCTGCAAGAGTCACTGACTTTGTGCGGGATACCTGAGGACTGAGTGCAGATGGTGACCGTGAAGGATGAAGAACATTCTGTCTTCGGGCTGATGGCGTCTCAACAGCTAGATGTGTGAGAAACAGTCAGCGTGTTGCGAACATATATCAGCATTGCCAGGGGACTCAGTAAGATCCGCATATCTGTGACGTCTGCGGGAGAGACATCTGAGAAACAGTCAGCGTATTGCGAACATGCACCAACAGTGTCAGACTTCTCAGCAGGATTAACATGTCTGTGAAGTTTGCGGAAGACAGTGTACATCTAAGATCGGGCTCTTTTCTCACAAAAGATCACATGATTAAAATGGAATAGCAGCTGAAAATTGACGTTGGAGTGGCGAAGGAATCACAACTACAAGGCCCAGTAACGACGACGACGACACAATTTGGGCTTATGATTTTATTTTATTTCATTATTTGGGTTTATGATTTTATTTTATTTCATTATTTGGGTTAATGATTTTATTTTATTTCATTATTTGGGCTTATGATTTTATTTTATTTCATTATTTGGGTTTATGATTTTATTTTATTTCATTATTTGGGCTTATGATTTTATTTCATTTCAAAATCGGATTCGTTGCATGACAAGATGTACGAATATTGCCAAGAAAATCTGTTTTTTTATTCTTGTTAAATGTCAAGTTATTAGGTTAAACTGAAAAAACTCAAATTAACATTTTGCATCTCAATCCCGTGTTTCAACGTTTTAAATGATAACTAGATTTGCATTGAGTCCCGGTCCCGTATTTCAACGTGATAAACTAGATTTGCGTTGAGCCTCGACCCCGTGTTTTAACGTGCTAAACTAGATTTGCGTTAAGTCCCGATCTCGTGTTTTAAAGTGATAAACTAGATTGGTTTAAGTCCCGATCCCGTGTTTCAACGTGATAAACTAATTTTATGTTGAGTTCCGGTCTAGTGTTTTCACGTGATTAATACGTCTTTTAAAAAAAGACTTTCTTTATTTACTTTTGTCTAATTGCTTAAAAGGGATTGCCGCCTGATAATAAGCCCGCCAGGTTGTTAAACAAAATAAATAAAAAGGTGTAACTGCGATGGTACTGGAGCAGATAACTGGGCACAGTGGGCAAATCATCTGGCGTAACATTGATTGAATATCATTAAGTAATATGTATTCCGTGCTATCTAAGGAAGTTCTGTTTTAATCTATCCACGGAGATATATACGAGAATGTGATCAAAATACATCCCTAAAGAAATACTCGGTTTTATGTTAAATACCGTTGCTTCTTGTTATCGTGTAAAACAAAGTTATCTGTAGGACACAACAGATTTATTCAATTCGTTCCCCTACAATAATCACAGGTGGTGTATTCATGATATGAGAAAATTGCGAAAATCCATTTTACTTTATCGTTTTTCATATTCAATGTAATGCTTTGATTCTTTACAAAATAAAATTATTTCTACTCTTTCTGTCCAATTTTATTATCTAATGATACGCTACTGATGTAATACAAAATAATCGATTTATTCCTATCTGCTATAAAAAAATGTATATACATATATTGCAGTGGCGCTACTGAATATCAAACCCAAAATGAAAACAAAAAAAAAAAATATTGTCTTCAAAGAATTATTTATTGTTTCTTGAATCATAGAAAAGACGTTTATTTACGCTTTGTGGTGTCATGTTTATAAACTTTTAATGCAATAAATAAAACACCCATTTGTTATTCACCATTGTTTTATTTGAGTTCATTACCGGTTTCAAAGATCCCTATCTTCATCATCAGGTAAAGATGAACTACTTGTAAATTGAATAACAAAAATCATTCTTATTGTGATAGGTAGAGGAGAGGAGGAGATGAATAGTGGCTTAAAAGGACAGGGGAGTAGGTAAGCATCAAAACATATTTAGCTGAGGACTATAATTGAAATTAACTTTATTATTTATAATGTTGAGACTTCAAATTAAGTCCGGAAGGGGTAACTGATTTTTTTTTTTTTTTTTTTTTTTTTCTTTTCTTTTCTTCAGTATTACCAACAGTAAAGGATGCGAGGTTGAGGTGAAAAGAAGAACTGGAATTGCTAAAAATGTGATGTCAAAGCTGGAAAGTATATGGAAGAGGAGTTATACGAAGATTCGTAATTATAAGAGTAAACATAAGAAGACTCTTACCATCACGGCAAAAATGCGCCTAGTAAAGTCTCTCGTTTTCGCAATATTCATGTATGGCGCGGAGGCTTGGACTTTGAGAGCAAGCGAGAGACATAGAATATATGCATTTGAAATGTGGTGCAGGAGAAGGGTTTAAAGAATTTCGTAGACAGCAAAGCTTACTAAAGCCTCCATTCTCGAAGAACTGAGAATCACCGACAGATTGTAGACAATATGGCTTCGATGAGTTTGTGGCGTTCGTCACGGAATATTGTCGCATACATACGGTCAATGACCGATGAGATGACCTTCGCATTCCTCGACAAATTTAAATAAACAGTCCGAAGTTCATACGCCGGCCATTCAAGTCCAAAGATCACCCGCCGGCCAGTCATCCCGTAGCGAACGGACCGCACTACATACTAGAGAGAGAACGCACCACGCTGTCTCGCCGGTTCCGTAAATAGATTGTTACCTACAATACTACAATTGACCGTTTCTGCATTCACAGAAGCGAGATACAAGCATATCGCGAGCGCACTCCCGCGCCCATTCTGAAATGTTATAAATACCTACGTACTATCAAAATAAAGCATTCACTCTCTCTTTCCGCATTGCAATCTAACGTGTTTTATTATTTACCAACATAATCATCATATACCTTTAAGGGACATTCCCTAAAAGTTCTCCAATTTTGTGGGCACATTTCTTATGGCCAAAGAGATAAATTGGAGAGGTTTGTGGTTACTGCATGCGTGGAAGGACGACGCACTACAGTAAGAGTTGTACCCTTAACAACTGTCTTTTGCGCTGTGAATTGCAGGGATGAATAAAAAGAGTCATCAGAGGCTATCATGGGAGTAACGATGCTCAGTCATGAGCTAAACGACAGGATAAATAAAGATTCAGGAATACAGTTTATTAAAACAGACATATATTAACATTGAAAACCTTTGCAACGTAGCAAATTTATCTCCACGGGATGTAATTGAGTTTCTCGGTCGGAAACTTTTAGGGGTTCAAAAACCCGACTACGGGGCTGTTTTGTAACGTAAAGTCAATTAAATTCTATCTCACGAAACCGTGCAGCCCTAATTAATAAGGGAAATACTCATTCGTTAGGCCTCGCCAGCGGTGGGAAACAAATGCGAGGGGAACACACAAGAATTTTTGCGACACATTTATTCTACAGAATACGTCTTTAAACTGTTATAAATTTTCTTCTAAGAGAGCTTGTATACCATTAATTAAATGTTGTTTATCTTCTCTCTAAAAATAGTTAACAACCCCTCTTGTTCAACAAACTCCGGAATAATACTAAGTTTTTGTCCATAAAATATAATCTAAATGTGTTGATTAGGCCTTTTATTTATGGCAAATTAGTATAATAAAATTTTATTTGAAAAAAATTGTCAGATAATAAAGATAAGTATTTTTATACTACTCCAAGTGTACCTATAGGGTTTAAATCGAAGCATCCTATGCTGAGACATAATCACTAGGTGCCCTCCATAGCTGTATGGCAGACAGAAAACAGAGGTAGTCAATACCCTTATATGACAAAACTTACCGGCTCTTTACTAATACACTAGATGAACAACTGTGAGAATCGCAAATCGATTGTCATAGGGGTGATCTTACTCAGCAATGGGTAGAAAAAGGGCAGATTTAGATTTCATGAATACTATACATATTTATTGTAAATTTGAGACCATCTATTTTACCGGTTGCGACGTATTTAATCAGTGAATACGCCCAACAATATTTTTGGTATCTACAGTCAAGGTTATTTGTGGTCCCTTATTTATCTAACTATAGAGAGTATCGCTCACTCGCACACGGAATCACTTTATTGAATTCTGTCATTGGTTGTCTTTCCATAATTCGAAAAACACGTTCGAATTCTTCGTTTCTCTTTTACAGACATCTTTATAACGTAATTACTGTCCACCGTAGAATATTTTGACGTTGCGTTTTTTACAACAGAGAATATCTTTTGCTAACCGACTGTCCTTCATGTGATGTAGATATCCAAGTCTGTAGATATTCAATAACAACATAACATATACATCATTATATCATGAAGATAGATATAATGATGTATATGTTATGTTGTTATTGAAGCTAGATACAATGATTTATGTGTTGTTATTGAAGATAGATATAATGATGAACATATATGTTATGTTGTTATTGAAGATAGATAAAATGATGTATGATATATGTTGTTATTGAAGATAGATATAATAATGTACATATATGTTATGTTGTTATTGAAGATAGATATAATGATGTATATATTGCTTTGAATAACAAATCAATGAAGTTGTAAGTCTAACAGCAAATGATAGCTGGTTCCAGAGTTCATGTTTAAACAATTAAATTAATATTAAATAAAAATAAATTGACCGAATATAGTTCAACATCTTCTTCATCGCATGTTCAATGCTGCGCGTCCTCGCCTACGTCTGAAACTTGGTGCACCATTTGTCTCCAATCTTCGCAGTTTGAAAGACCATATTGAAGACAGTATTTAAATATAACCTTATCAACTCTTTTATTTGACCCGTCTCTCTTATAGAGGATCTTTCAGTTGTTCATTTTCCCTCAGCTGTCTCCGTGACAATCAGTTTTTAGGACTTTCGTTGTACTGTGTCAGGTGGTTTCGTTTGTCAAGATCGTTTTTTCTGTATGTTATTGAAAGTCTTTCGGTAATCGCTTATTATTGAATAACAGAGACGTTAGTATGCCTTGATGTCCACGGAATACGCAGCATCCGCCTCCTACAGAACATCTCAAAAACACCTTTCATATGTATTTCCTTCTTTCATGTTTCCACTCTCTACTGTGCTATAGAGTACTATAATTGCGCATAACCATGGCAGAAATAAAGAGAAGAGAAGCAAATGAAAAAAAAGAACCCTTAACAAATATTACACCCCGAAGGTATAGGCTTTCAAATATTAACATGGTTCCCTCATCAAGGGTTGCCTTCCGTATCTTTGAGGGGGTGTTTTACATCCTTTTATTGAATTCCCCAAATTCAATTTCCAAGTTCGTTACCGCACTGCTCTGTTGGGAACAACACTGATATGGCTGCCGTTGCCTTTTGTGAATTTTATATCAAAGCAAACAGAATTTAAAAATATATGAAACAATTTTCAATGTTTTTATAAGTATAATTTTTCATAAATTTATAACGAATCAACAATTATGTTACCTGGTTGGTAGGTCGCCTGTTTTTCAATTCGGGGGTTGCAGGTTAGATAAGATTCACGTTGCTACCCAATTTTCAGCAAATTTCAAAAAAGTTTCAGCAAATTTTCACTTCAGGCCTCTTAAAACATTGCGTTATATTAGATTTAAATTGTACACAGTGAAATCTGATGTGCTTATTGCCTTTTGGAAATCTCTTCCAATCGACCAAAAATATATCAAAGAGGTCTTTAAGTGAAAAGCAGACTGAAATCCAAAAATCTGGGTATATAAGAAATCGAGCCTGCAGCGATGGCTGATATACAGACAGACCTCTAACCATCTAGGTTACGAAGGTCGTCTAAACCTCTTTCTAGTTGGCTGGAAGTGATTGACGCAGGGCAAGAAATGCACCAAATTATTATGTGTGCAACGAAAATTTAACAAAATACAATTTTATGATCAAGTTTATGCGGGAGTATCTGATTCTGCTATCAAGCTGGTTTTATATCCGGTCATTTTATCCATCTTCTAGACTTTTTTTTTATTAACTTATACATTAATTCTTTTTCTGGTACCATTTAGTGACCAAAGATCACTCCAAAGACACCTTCGTTTTAATACGACATCCCTTAAATAGTGGTGACTTCTTAAACGCCCTTACGCGCATTATCCTGCTTTTTTTATTGAAGAATATTGTTTATAGCCACCTGAAATACCATTTAAAGAAAACACTTCAACTACGACAGTTAACACCGTGACAACTTCAGTGAATTCATCCATCCTGTCGTGTAGCTCATGACTGAGCATCGCGACTCCCATGATAGCCTCTGACGACTCCTCTCCATCCATTCTTGCACTCGCAGCTTGAAGGGCAGTTATTAAGGGTAGTCCAGTCCATCTCTCACTTGGTCAGTCCAACGTATTGGGATTATTCCTCTTGTGCGCTGTCTTTCCACGCCTCCAGTAACTACAAACCTCTCCAAACTGTATCCGTGGCCACGAGCAATGCGCTCAAATAATCAGAAGACCTGTAATTCTCAGTTCTTCGAGAAAGGAGGCAATAGTATGCCTTGCTGTCCATGGACTTCAAAATATCCTTCTCTAGCACCACATTTCAAATACATCTAGTCTTCATCTCTTGCTAGATCTAAGAGTTCAAGTCTCCGCTCCATATATGAATATTGCGAAGACGAGATACTTTACTAGGCGCATTTTCATCATGCTGGTGACAGTTGTTCTCCTCCATATCATTACCAGCTTTTCCATGGCGCTTTTTGCTATTCCAGTTCTTATTTTCACCTCGGCATTACATCTTCCATTCTTGGTGATAATACTGGAGCCTTAGTAAATACGTCGACATAAGAATGTCGTTATTAAAAGATTAAAAATACTATAAAAAGAAAAATATGAATGTAATAATAGGAAGGTGGTGACTGCGGCTATAAAATTGAAAAGAGATGTGGAACGTCAACTATCAACTATCTCCCCATCTCTTTTGTGGTCTGGTCTTCGTGACCATCGACTTCCTGTGGGGAAACCATGAGAAACTTTCAAGGAAATTCGAGTCTCATTCCACTAATGACACCTCTGCTATCTTCATTTTAGGATGTCTTCGGTTTTACACATTATTCTTCTTTCTGTATTTTTAATTGCTTAACAAATTACAAATTTATTTTTTAAGTTCTTTAAAACAACATTTCCATAATCAGTTTAAAATTGGCAATATAAAACCGTTTATTAGTTAATATCATAAACAAGTAATATTTTTATAAATATTTTACAATTTTCATTGTTAACGTTTTAATTGCAATAGCTGTTTTTTAAACCCTTGACTAAGAAATGTTATTTACATATGCCAACTCCCTATTGGGGTATTGATATATGTTAAGAACATTTACGATAAAAAAAGCGTTAAATTAAGTCTCAACATTATCCAAGTTAATTTGAATATTATTCCTCTTCTAAATACCGTACAAAAACTATCCTTTTGACGCCTACCTCCTTCCCCTCACTTATTAGACACTTATGTCCTCCCTCTCTCATGTACCTATTAAAATTAAAAATTAAAACCAATATATTTTAGACGTAATTTAGATTAACTTTACCTGACGAGGAAGATAGAGCTTTTTGAAACCGGTAGTGAACTCAAATAAAACAGTGGTAAATAAAAAATTAATATTTTATTAAAATTGATCTTAGTTCTTTGTCATGTTGAAATAAATAAAAAAATAACTGTTCAATGATGGGTTAAGCGTTTTGATTAATGATCATAAAAGTGATTAAACCATTTTTAGAAGTAACACAATGCGGATAACACGGTTACTCATTTTAAAAGTTTTTTTATACTTTAGTTCAAATTTTATTACTTTTTCTACTTCTCAAGTAAGCATTGCTTTAAAATTAAATAGTTTATCGTAATAAGACTTGTTTGGTTAAATGCTTTGTTATTTAACAGTTTTTGTGTCCTGGCTAGAAAGATATTTGACTTTCATTTGGGTTTTTGTGTTCAATTTCTGATCACCATTCAATTGGTTTACGCAACTAGTCTTCATGACTTGTGGTTGATCTCACTTCTGCTCTTCTCGGCTGTTTCTCTCCAGTTGGCCACATAATTTACTTTTACAGAGCATTGAAAACGTCCTTCTACAGAAAGCTGAACTTTCTTTTTTTGGGAACTTCTTCCCTAACCTCATTTTGAATATTACTTCGTTTGTGATATACACTCTCTCAATATGATGACGCTTCAAGTCACGGAGGGGATCTGTGAAGCTGTATTTCAATACTGAAACTCGACCGTAGTTGCATACTACCGAATATACAAGCTCAATACTACCAAAAATATAAACTAAAATAGGTCTGAGTCTGTTTTATTTTGTCCGTTAGGTTATTATTTCCTCTTGGCACGATATAGTATTATAGCTACAACGCCCTCTATTCTCCAAATACATCCATGACTTCTCCAGTAAAAGCGTATGTATTGTATCTTCTCCAATAATATTCTTGAATCCTCCAGCAACAACTTTTGCAATGCACCTTCTCCAATAATACTTCACCAGTAACAGCATTTGTACCATATATCTAGTAACAACATTTCTACTATATTTTATCTAATATATAGCCTAGATATCTCCAGTAACAGTGGTTGTAATACATATTCTCTAGTTAAAGCTTTGACATCTCCAGCTTTTGCACTCTATCGTCTCCGTGATAGCGTTTAGCATGGTATCTTTTCCAGTTATAGCCGTGACGTCTCCTGTAACAGTATTTGTATGGTATTGCACCTTCTCCAATAATAGCCTTGAATTATCCAGTAACAGCATTTTTTAATCCAGTAACAACATATCTTCTCCAGTGATATTCTTAATATCTCTAAAAACATCGTTCACTGGATATATTCTCCAGTCAAAGCTTTGAAATCTCCAGTTTTGGCATTTTGGATTATCGTCTCCATTTATAGCTTTGATATCTTCAGTGACAACGTTTAGCACTGTATCTTCTACAGTTATAGCCTTGGCATCTCCTGTAAGTGTGTTTGCATTGTATATTCTACAGTTGTAGCCTTGGCATCTCCTGTAAGTATGTTTGCATTATATATTCTACAGTTATAGCCTTGGCATCTCCTGTAAGTATGTTTGCATTGTATATTCTACAGTTATAGCCTTGACATATTCAGTAAGAACGTTTGCATTGTACTCGTATATTCTACAGTTATAGCCTTGGCATATCCTGTAAGTGTGTTTGCATTGTATATTCTACAGTTATAGCCTTGACATATTCAGTAAGAACGTTTGCATTGTATATTCTACAGTTATAGCCTTGACATATTTAGTAAGAACGTTTGCATTGTATATTTTTCTGAAATGCCTTGACATCTTTTGTAACAGCGTTGCATTGTATCTTTTTTTATAAAAAAGTATTGACCTCTCTAGTAGAAATAAGAGTAAAAGCCATCAAGATCGCTTAATATGTATATAATCAAACTTTATTTTTTGGGAATAGAATTCATATTCCTTGAACAATAAAAATATTCCATGAAACAGCTCAAAGTAAAAAATTAAGGTATTGACTGCGGCTACTAATTGGATACTTCCTTGCATGTCTTTATTTTAAGAAGTTCATTCATTTTCAGGATAATTATGATTTGGAGAAAGATAATCAAAGTACTGAGGGTTCAAATATATTTCAACAGCAACTAAGGGATAAGAATGCTTCACATACAGATGATACACATGAACCTGTAGATTTGCTTGATTCACTCCATACATTGACAGAGATACATGAATTACGAGAAATTTTGAAGAACCCTAATACAACTTTTGATGATATTGCTCGAAAAAACAATAGTGTGGAACAAAGTTTGAGAATATTAATGAAAAATATGTTTTTTATCAAATCTGAAAGTGAAAACAATAATCAGCAAGAACAAAATGAAAACATTGATAAAAGAAGAGACAAAACACAGCCGGTAGAAGAAAACTACCATAAAGAAAAAGAAAAGAGAAAAATATTGAGAAAGAGAAATACAGAGAATTTAGGTGATGAAAACCATTATAATAAATTGCAGTTTTCTGTAAAAACTGCACAATTAGGAAGTGAAAAGGAAGAACTGAAAATGGAAAAAGATTTTTTACGTAACCAATATATACCCACATATCCCAAAAAAAGTGATGAACTTGTTGATAACCGAGTTCCGGAATACAAAGCTGCGTACGATTATGCATCGACATTAAAAAGAACTACAACTACTACGACTTCAACAACGACCACGCCATCAACAACAACAACACCATCAACAACGACCACACTCTCAACAACGACCACGCCATCAACAACGACCACGCCATCAACAACGACCACACCCTCAACAACGACCACACCCTCAACAACGACCACACCCTCAACAATGACCACGCCATCAACAACGACCACACCCTCAACAATGACCACGCCATCAACAACGACAACCAAACTACCCGAGATGGCAACGGAAGTAGTAAATAGGGAAAAACAAATACCTGATAAACCTATTGCATTACCTTATATGTATGATCCCAACACTCCATATTTATATTCTTTGCTTCACGAAGTTGTTAAGCAGTCGAAACCAAATACAATCGTAAGTCATTCGCTTCCAGAAAACTCTGTTAAACATATCTACATACATTCTGTCGAAAAAGAAAATCCAGAAAAAGAAGAATCGCGGAAGTATTTAGAGTTCTTAAGAGGACTGTTTCTAGAAAACGAAGAAAAAGATAAGTTACTTAATCAAAGAACAGATAATTCCTTTATCAATCACCAAAACACTCACCATTATAACAATATCAAACAAGATAAATATGCATTCGAAAGACCTGATAGTTCTAGATCCAATGCAATAAGTGAAAATAAAATCCTAAATATTGTGAATACTATAGACCAAATAAAATATTTACTCAATAAAGTAGAGAACGAAAATAAAAATAATTTGAGGATTATTGGTAGCATGAATGGATATGATAGAGATTATTTGAAATGGCTTAATACGGGATTTCGAGCGATAAAAATAGTCAGACCTTCTGAAACCACATTTAATAACAATGAATCGAAGCGAAATGTGTTATCATATAATGGATATAAACGATTTAAACGTGGCTGTTGTGAAACGAAAAAAATCAACAATGATCGTCCAGAAAATGGGATTGGTGATGGTGAAACGATACTTGGAGACATGGTGACTGATCAAAATGCATATTTACGATCAATACTTCGAGAAAAATTTATATCGAATCCACCAAATATTTCTGCCGATACTAAAACAATTGTTACTAAAAGATTCAAAAACTTTCCGAGAAAAAGATACCCACCCAACCCTCAGGCGTTCCCTCCAGATTCATATGTACCATTATTTTCTTCAAATTCTCAATCATTTCGTGTACCAAATCCCCAAACACATCCATCATCAAATCTTCAAGAAAGCCCTCTAAAAAACAATCAATCTAACTATCTTCCAATTTCTCAATCATATCAACCAATACATTCTCAAACTTCTCAGTCTAATGCTCCAGAAAAGTCTCAAAATAATTATCTTGGAACTTATCCATCAAATTCTGATGCATATCGTCAAAAAAAACCTCAAGTGAATTCTCAATCGTATCTTTCATCACATCTTAAAGAAGCATCTCAAGATGATTCTCAAAAATTTCTGAAAAACACTGATTCTGTAAATCCTCAAACATACCCTTCAACAAAGCCTCAAGTTGATTTTCAAGGATTACCTCAAACAAATTCACAACCATACTATTCATCAAATAATCAACCATATCTTCCTTCAAATCATCAACAATATCCTCTTACAAATCATCGACAATATTCTCCTGCAAATCCTCAAGTAAATCCTTCACCGAATCCTCAAATGCAATCTCAAGCATATCCTTCAAATCAGCAAGTTAATTCTCAATTTCGTGCTTCAACAAATCCTCAAACGGTATCTCAAGTATCTTCTCTATCAAATTCTCAAACTATTCAAGACAATCCTTCAGCAGATTTACAAGCAAACATTCCAAAATATCCTTCCACGAATTCCCAAAAAAATCCTCCAAAATATACTTCCGAAAATAATTCAGCAAATTCTCAGATGTACCCTCCAGGTGGTTCTAAAACAAATTCTCAGGCTCAATATCCAGCTACAAATCCCCAAATAAATCCTCCAGAATTTTCTCTTTCAAATAATCAATCTTATCCATCGAATTCCCAAGCATATCCTACTACCTACCCTTCAAATAATTCTCAAACAAATTCTCAACCAAACCCTCCATCAAATCTTATAACTACTTCTCAAGATTATCTCCCAGCAAATATTCAAGCAAATCCAGCTACAAATGCCCAAGAAAATTTTTCTTCACATAATCAATATAATTATCCACCGAATTCCCAAGCATATCCTACTACCTACTCTTCAAATAATTCTCAAACAAATGCTCAACCAAACCCTTCGTCAAATCTTATAACTACTTCTCAAGATTATCTCCCTGCAAATATTCAAGCAAATCCAGCTACAAATGCCCAAGAAAATAATTTTTCACATAATCAATATAATTATCCACCGAATTCCCAAGCATATCCTACTACCTACCCTTCAAATAATTCTCAAACAAATGCTCAACCAAACCCTTCGTCAAATCTTATAACTACTTCTCAAGATTATCTCCCTGCAAATATTCAAGCAAATCCAGCTACAAATGCCCAAGAAAATAATTTTTCACATAATCAACATAATTATACACCGAATTCCCAAGCATATACTACTACCTACCCTTCAAATAATTCTCAAACAAATTTTCAACCAAACCCTTCGTCAAATCTTATAACTACTTCTCAAGATTATCTCCCTGCAAATATTCAAGCAAATCCAGCTACAAATGCCCAAGAAAATAATTTTTCACATAATCAACATAATTATCCACCGAATTCCCAAGCATATCCTACTACCTACCCTTCAAATAATTCTCAAACAAATTCTCAACCAAACCCTCCGTCAAATCTTATAACTACTTCTCAAGATTATCTCCCAGCAAATATTCAAGCAAATCCAGCTACAAATGCCCAAGAAAATTTTTCTTCACATAATCAACATAATTATCCACCGAATTCCCAAGCATATCCTACTACCTACCCTTCAAATAATTCTCAATCAAACCCTCCGTCAAATTTTCCAACTACTTCTCAAGATCATCTCCCAGCAAATATTCAAGCAAATCCAGCTACAAATGCACAAGAAAATAATTTTTCACATAATCAACATAATTATCCAGCAAATTCCCCAGCACATCCACCAGCAATTTTCCAACCTTATCCTCCAACATATCCTAATATTAACCCATCCGCATATCCTTCAACATATCCTAATATTAACCCTTCCGCATATCCTCCAACATATCCTAATATTAACCCTTCCGCATATCCTCAATCATACCCTCCAGCAAACTCTCAAAGTTATCCTCCAGCATATCCTCAATCATATCCTCAATCATACCCTCCAACGAACTTCCAAGGTTATCCTCCAGTATATCCTCAAACGAACCCTGCAGTATATCCTCCTGCATATCCTCAATCATACCCTCCAGCAAACTATCAAGGTTATCCTCCAGTTAATCCTCAAACGAATTCTGCAGTATATCTTCCAGCTTATAAACCAAATCAAGAAACCGATCCTCCATATCCAGTGCATGGCTTTATTGATGCTGTTGGAAAATTAAGCAAAAATGTGTTGTGAGTATAAATCATTGAAATATTTTTTTAAATTTAAATTGAACTGTGGCCACAACAACCATGGCCCATTGTCCAACCAACTGTAGGGAAAATCTTAAAATGTAACACTATGGTTTAAAAGTTTCTTACCTGGACAAATATAAGCTTGTATGGATTGAAATCACGTCCATCATATCTGAAGCGACGTAATTGTTAAAAATGTATACGTTTTCAGACATAAGTATGTTAATCAAAGACGTGTTGTTTCGTTCAGTTCTGTAATGTTTAAAAATTGAATTATCAAGTGTTTTTCAAAAGAAGGGAAAAGTCTGGTAGAAATTAAACAATGCCAAATGCTGACGTAATTTAATTCATATCGGGCTATTCCCTTTTTTGAAAAAAAAAACATGATAACCGCTAAACAATCCATTTTTAACATTTCAGAATATAAATAAATACAGGTTTATTGAAATCAACATAGTACTATGTAATATACATAATATATTTAAATACACTCCAAAAGCACATATCTAATATAATACATAAATATACATAAACACTCATCTAATAACATCCCCCGGCCAAGATATATCCCACCAATAAAGGGCGAGCCCAGCCGCAAGGAGACCAGATGTTTTTCAGCCCATACCCTTGCACATGTAGAATAAGAAGAAGAAAAAATAGAAAACAAACAGATGACAGAAAAGAAAAAAATCCACAAATATCTCCTCAGATTAACTCAAACAAATATTTGGTAACGATAACTCACCCATTCTTACCGTTTCTTCATATTCACATAAAGGCACCATTTTTCATCACCAGGTATGATGCGGTTAAGGAATCTTTGCTTGTGGCCATGCGTAGCTCGATGACGCGCAAGCAAACCAGTAGAAATATTCGAACGTTGATTTTTGTTGTTTTCACTCAAAACATGTGGAACCCTCGCACCGAACTTCTGAACTTTTCCCATTGATTTAAGATAGCGGTATATATTCATGTGACTACAATTCATCTGCTCAGCCAATTCTACGGTGGTTTGAAGGGGATCTTCATGAATAATATGGTTTAAGCGGTCCTCATCGAAGTCCACTGGTCGTCCGGAACGCTTCATGTCTTTCAGGTCGAAATTACCGTCTTTGAAACGCAAAAACCATCGACGATCTGTCCTTTAATTCATAGCATCTTCACCGTACACTTCGCAAATATCGGGAGCAGCTTTGGCGGCTTTATTCCTTGAACGCGAACAGAAGAAGTTGTCGAAAATGCTCACTTTCGTCTACTTGACATTCCATTTTGAAGGCTTGTAATCAAATAAAATAATATATGTAACGTAAAAGCAAACACAATATCTTGTAGAGCAGAAAATTTTCTTTCGAATGACGTATAACCTTTACCATTTTGTTTCACTTTTGGTGCTCATTTTTAATTTGGAAAAAAACGGACACAACTTATGTTAACACCTAATATATAAATTCATTCCGAATTCGCACATATATTTCAAAATAAACTGCAGAATATTTCAAAATATATCTCAAAATAAATATAACGAAACAACACGTCTTCTATCAGCTCTAGTTGACATACAACTGGGGGTGGAGGTATCAAATTTTAATTTTACATCGCGTGACCATACAATGGGTGTAGTCGGCATAATCTCTCTCCATATATGCTCTACTTGTCCTGGCCAGAATCTTTTGGATCTTAGTGGTATATAAGAATCATCCTTTGGGGTAGATAATGACAATGAATTAAGTGACCATAAGTCACACCAAGAGCGTCGCAGCGTCTCGTGTAGAGAAACTATTTTAACTTTCCTTTAACAACTTCCAGACTCACATCAATACGTAACACTAAAGACAAACTATTCTGCTAAAAAGGTCCAGTAATACAAAATACCGTATCAGAAACTCAACCACTTATTTGCCCTATGGATTACTTTACCCTACAAAAAAAACTCTGGTACCGCCACAGTACCCGGCGGTAAGTAATATACATCGGGCTTAAGAAAGAGACTGTCGGCCATGATCGCCTAACTTTGGCTTTGTAGAGCGTCGTCTTTGTCGCACGATGCGCTACGCTTACGATTGACTGGCAAATTGCAACGAAACACGTGTATGAATGACAGATACGACGCTCTACAAAACCAAAGTTAGCCAATTATGGCCGACAGTCTCTTTCTTAAGCCCGATGTGTATCCCTTACCGCCTGGTACTGTACATATTTTGATACTGTCCGGTTCGAGTATACATGTTTTAGTACCACATTGACTTTGTTTCCTATTGCTAGACACCGTTCGGTATCCCTCTTAACTTTTCGTCATCTTTAGAAAGTATTTTATAATAGTTTAATATTGTTATTTATATAATCATCAAGAGTGCAAACTAACAAATCATCTGATATGTGATAGTAACACATTCAGCGTTAGACATAGTGAAGTGCTAATAGAACATCATATTTTTTTAAAGCACCTTCCAAAAGGGTTGTCTTTAAGTGCTTCCTAAAGCTACATATGCCATCCATATCTCTAGCACTAAGAGATAGACATTTCACGCAACAGGGCGAACAATTGCAAAAGCTTTATCAATATACCTTGCTTTATTTGATCGATTTGGAACAACCAATTTATTCGATAAGAAAAAATCGACTTGAAAGTTTGGATTATCTCCAAAAGAACATATCTCAGACATATTCGAAAAATCTAATAACGACATCGTATTAAGGGACTTGAATACAAAGTGATAATTTTTTAAAGCAATCCGTTCACGACACTTAAACCAGTGTAGACTTATTAAAAGCGGACTATTATGGTAAAATTTATGGCTACCATATATCAGCCTAGCAGCTGAATTGAAAACAGACGAGTCTAATAAATTTGTGAATCAGGCAAACCAGAATATAAAGAAACAATAATCCAGACCCGACACAACAAATGAATTAATAATAGTTTATATTTCCCTTATTAGAAGACATTATTGACGTACAAATTGTGACTTGAGTCTATTAATTTGTGAATCAGGCAAATTAGAATAATAGAATTACAATAATTTAGACGCTATCTGTAATTGCTGAATCACTGAGAATCCACTCTCAATTCCAACGACTATTCCATTGAAAAACAAGGCTGTGCCGTAGTTTATTTTAAGTGAGTGAGCCGTTGCGCACCAGCAAACTCGCCGTCCACACCACTGTACTAAATTCGATGACACGCCGAAGTGAGACGATCGGAGCACACTGGCATGTTTTTCTTTTTTTTGAATAATATATCTGTGGCGTTATGGCAGAAGTTGATATGTCCATTTTTTGTCGTTTTGTGTTTATTCTTCCAATTTATAGAAAATATTTCTCAGCATGTTGTGGCAAAACTTGGTGTGTCAGTCATTATCCAAACATAAGATATATTATTTAGAAAAACTTAAAAAATGCTTATTTGTACTGATTTTAACAGCTTATCAAAGTTAATATTGCTTCTCCTGTAAACTAAGGTAAAACGGACATATCAACTTCTGCTATAACGCCACAGATATATGACCAAAGTTAGAAGTATCATCATACCCCCGAATACTAAATGGAAAAAATACTTGCGTCATTTGAGGAAAGTTGCACAACGCGGAGTTTGAACCGGCGATCTTCTACACGGAAGTCCAGTATACATGTTTAGCAAACACAACCATGTTATCAATAAACAACAAACCGCATACATTTCCCAAACGACATTTGTATGCTACACATTGACCTCAATTGGATTGTAGTACACTTTTGTTGTATACAGCATTACCATGTAACATAGTAATCTCTTGCATGCTTATTACCATGTAACATAGTAATCTCTTGCGTTCTTATTACCATGTAACATAGTAATCTCTTGCATGCTTATTACCATATAACATAGTAATCTCTTGCGTTCTTATTACCATGTAACATAGTAATCTCTTCCGTGCTTATTACCATGTAACATAGTAATCTCTTGCGTGCTTATTACCATATAACATAGTAATCTCTTGCGTGCTTATTACCATGTAACATAGTAATCTCTTGCATGCTTATTACCATATAACATAGTAATCTCTTGCGTGCTTATTACCATGTAACATAGTAATCTCTTGCATGCTTATTACCATATAACATAGTAATCTCTTGCGTGCTTATTACCATGTAACATAGTAATCTCTTGCGTGCTTCCATGTAACATAGTAATCTCTTGCATGCTTATTACCATGTAACATAGTAATCTCTTGCGTGCTTATTACCATGTAACATAGTAATCTCTTGCATGCTTATTACCATGTAACATAGTAATCTCTTCTGACCAAAAGCATACTGGAATCCTTTTTAAAAAAAAACTGGGATCCAACGAAGAGAGAATCGTCTTAACAACTACGCTACGAAGTTTGTCTATTGATCTTTGTTCAATTTACTTTCTGAATTGTATTTTTTCTTTATTTTAGCAGCATGATTAACAACCTGATTGGACTATTTATAAAACCGTCCTCTCGATTGGAACCTGCAGATGATGTTTTGCCAAGCAGTGATTACTTAAATTTTAGTCAAAAATAATCCATTATGAAAGAATTTAAAAAAAGATGAGACAATCGATGCTATCCCACGAATTGAGCAAACTCACCACGATGACGTTTATACTCGTACTTAACGAGTATCTTCCACGATAGCATTGTTCCTCAACTTTTTAAGCTTTACGACCCCTCAGACGTTGGAAAAAAATTAAGACTTCACGACCCTCCTGAAAAAACTTATATGAATAACAATGAATCGGACTGGTTTTTTTTTAATAAATCTCTTCGTTTTTTTTTTTCAAAAAATGTGTTATTTTCTTTTTGTAAACATAAATTATTTTCATTTTCACGACCCTCTATTTTTTCTCCTACAGATTGAAAAACGATGTCCAAAATGATAATGAATCGTTTTTTTTTTAATATGTTATGATACATTTACATGAAGTGGAAGTGTGCTGGGCACAACAACGGCGTATGAAGTAATCCAGTGATACCCAATAGGCAGAACTAGGCCTGTAAGAAGACCATGCGCACGCTGGGTGGACGAAATACGTAAGCAAACACCATTTTCGGGGCAGCAGTGCGCAGAGGATAGGATTTCTTGGAAAAAACTTGGAAAGATCTATATTCTGCAGTGGATGAATGTAGGCTGATGATAATGATGGTAGTTACATATACAAGAGACTATTAGTGGGGGTGTATCTCGACTGAGGGGAAGTTATAAGATGAGCCTAGACATTTTGATAGGTTATTTCTTAAATGTATTTTCTTCGACGTTATCCTGAAATAAACGTGTAATTTCAGGATATACTCGTATGTATGTTCGAAGATTCTATGGTGCTATCAAAAAACCTATATATTTTTTTTCTTCTTCCACTGTTACATACGAACATACCATCACGCGATGTCCCTGGCAAAGAGGATAGTTTTCTAGACTTTACTATCTCGATACACATCATTTTCCTCTTTTACATCCATACACTTTCTTACGCATCTAAGATTTCTCTGATTTTTTACATTTTCTTATTTCAAAATATCATTCGCTTGCTCCAACTAAACTCTCCTTGGTCTACTTTTACCACACCTTCCACTCACATGTGCACTGTATATTTGTTTTGTTACACTCTCTTCATTTATTCGTTCTACATGCCCAAACCATCTCAGAGTAAAATCAATAGGAATAATATAATTTCAAATACTCTTCAAAACACTAATTTTCGCGCGCTTAAACTTGCGTAACAACTTCCGATGAAATTTGATAGATGTATTTATTCTTACAACCGCATACAATTTTTAAAGTTACTAACTTAATTTGTAAGGTTTTACTGTGTAGGACCTTAGAGAATTAATAAAACCTTTTCTACCCCAAATAAGAAACTTGTTTTTGTAACAAATGACAGTATTATAAGTCAAAATTAGTATAATATAGGATTTCCCAATAAAATTTATACACACATTTACGCCGTGTCATTTACGTAAACTGGCTGCAGGAATTTGTCACACTGCGTTCGCAAGAAGTTTAGGGATGAGGAAGGCTTTAATTTTTCACAAGAGGGTGTATCTTTCCGTTACCATCATGATGTGAAGGTTACTATCTAAATAAAAATTAGTGAAACAGATGAACTGGACGTAAGGTAGTTTTAAAAATCACCCACACTCCTCAGATCTTATGCCGATGTACTTCTTTAATAGAGACTCATCACAAGTATAGTTTATGGCACTAAACCGACACCAGTAAATAAATTGAGAGCAGCAATTGAAAGAGAATGCGTCTAAATACCAAAACAAATTATTCATGATGTTTGCAATTGCACGTAATCAGCAGCAGTACATGGACCAGAATGGCCATGGATTTGAACAATTACGATATCCAAAAATATTTATTTTACTGTCGTTCTTTAATTTGAAGTTTTAATCATATAAATATTTTGATGAACACTGAATTTATAATCATTTAAAGTGTGTACATATTTTTTGGGGTAATATGTATGATGAAAAGATGTACCATAAATATAATTGATGTCGTGATTGATATAATTTTCGACCGACGAATGAATGTTTTTATTAATAATCTACAAGTTCACAGGAAATAATATAAACCAAAAAAAAAGTCCTCACAATGAATACTATTCTGTTTGCCATCGAATAAGTTACTTGACGGGTGTTATGACGTCACATCACCATGAGTAAATCACAGTACATTTTCAATGTTTTATTAGTTTCATATAACGTTCATATTTAAATATAAAATAATGATTTAGAACAGCTGGATAAATGTTGAAGAAAATCGTGCACTTAGAAGAATATATCAGGTAGCCATTTATGATGACATTATTAGGAATGAATGTGAACTTAGTGTATTGAGAAAGATGAAAACGAGCACTTTGAAAGAGTTTGAGCATGTAGATCGAATGAATTAAGGAAGCCTTATAAAATAAACATTGAATGGAAATATGATTGGGTTGTGGTAGAATAAGGCCAAGGAAGTATGGTTGGATCAAGTGAATGATCATTTGAAGGAAGGAAACGTAGCTAGAGACGTTGGAGTTGTATGAGAAGATGCATGGATGCGAAATAGGCAAAGAATGTGTGTCGAGATAGCAAAATTTAACATTCTGTCCTCTGTGCCTACCAAGACAAAGAAATAACGTGAGGTCTGTTTGATATTCTAGACAAATTCATACAATTTCACACTTCAATTGACCTTATTAGTTTCTTCAGGAACACTGGGATACCATGAAACGCCTCTATACAGGTCAGTCCTCAACCTGGCACTTCACGTTCTTCGAAGTCGTGGCTGAACCAGTTGGCTAATATTATCATTAATTTTAAGGATATTGAAGAATAGACCCAACGTTCCTGAGGCCTGAGAGAACTCTTAAGAACAGCTCAAACTAGACCCTGATTTACGAATATCAGCCTCTTATAGACTTCGTAAAAAAAATAGAGTCCGTATTCTCTTAAGCCCATGATTTAATGGAACTATTTATCCTTATGCTGCAAATGTCATATTAAGAATCAAGCAAAGGACTATAATTTCCTTTATTTGTGTACTTTTAGGAATTGCACCCAAACCCTCCTGGTGAAAGTCAAACGTCTTAACAGCTAAGCCACGATAGTCGTTATAATATTGGTCTCCCCAACGTTGAATATCACTTGAGTTAAATAACACAGTTAAGATAAAAAATAAAAATCGAAGTTACTGATTAAAATCGTCTTTATTTCAAAAATAAATTTACAAATCTTGACAAATATAGTAATTTAAATTTTATGCTTTTACGCAAAGAAAATTAAGTATTGTCGTTCCATTTTTTACGATCATTGTCTATGGTTAAATATATTTGGTTCTTCTCAGTTCAGTATCTATGCCCATTTTTCTTTCTTGCAATACCTTCTCTAATTATATACTCGTATGTATTGACGATCTTGTGTATGCAAGTTATACTGGCAACGTGAACTTTTTTAAACGTTGTCGAAATTCCATCTCTGCCGGCCTTTCTTATGTCCTCGTCGGTCGTATTGTCATGTCAGTCGTTAGGAAGTAGGCTTTTTGTCTTGTTTCCTAATGTGTTACACTATTCTTGTTAGAAATATCAAACTTACATAAAGGCTAGATAATACGAATTTTAGCTCCTGATTGATGTGATACATGTACAAGTATTGTATATATGTTTTTTTTTATTTTCCAGCAGTTATAATTATAAAAAGACAATTTATATAGAGTCGATAAGAAAGCAAACATTCCTGAAGATGATCTTACTCCGGAATCAAATCCACCATCATTAAAAGGTTTAAATAAGTGGAATAAATTTAATGTCAGGAAAAGTAGGTTGTGATCTGCTCGACTCTATGATAAGTTACGAAAATATATCCTTATTAATTTTATCAAATTTCAAATCCAAATAATTAAAGAAGAGTCTCGATTAAGCGGCATCGCATTAACCGGGGCAGCAAAAAAATCTGATATGCTTTTATAATAATTCGAAATATTATTGAAAATGCTGAAATATTTTTTTCATTCATCATGCAATATGTACCAAAAAAATAAACTGGTAATAGATAATTAAAACAAATGAATTTGTGAGCACGTTATCGACCAGAAATCCCGGTCGATAATGTTGCAAATTATTATGTTGGAGCGTTTAGATTGTGTTTACTTTTGATGCAAGCGGGCGTGCGCATCACAGTAAATTGCTTATTTAAATTACGCGTGTGTTGCGATTGATTTATTTTTGACTATTTTATTGTTAGTACCATTATTTTATATCGTCAGTTTAGTATTTTCGTATCATATAGTTTTACGTGTCTTATTTTCTTATTTTTTTATATTATTTAATGTGTCTTTAACGATTAATCTATCTCCTAATTACGAGTACAAACTGATATTACGGTATTAATTAAGTACCAAAAATACAACCTTTTTTTTTGGTGACGGCCCAGACAATCAATAGTTAAATATATTTTAGTTAAATCAACATAGTTTTAGCCCTCATTTCAACGTTTCGGATTAAAAAGCCTTTTTCAACACAGGAAGAAGATTTTTTCTTAATAAAAACAAGTCAACTATGCCGATAAAGATATATTTTGAATAAATATAGTTAAAAAAACTTAAGTCAGTATTTTCGGTTGTCAGATGTGATGCACGGTGTTAGTGTGGCTGTCTTGCGTGTGGGAATTGTATGGTAGACACAATGAACTTGTGGACGTTTCCTATGGGATGTTCGTTGGATAGAGACAGTTGATCACACAGCTTTTTAGTTAAGTCCTCTTAGAGCAACAGGAATCCTTCTTACTTGAAAATATTCTCAAAATTAGATATCAAAATGTGGTCCACTATTCTCACTAGCCAAAACCAATATATTTAGAACGCCATGAACCTAGACTTTCATCAAAGAAGAATGCTTCTAGTAAACTAACTATCAGAAAACGACATCCAGAACAATTAAAACAACAGCTGACGAACCAGAATAATTTACCCCAATTGAGTTAAACTCAAGATTAAGAATTAGGTGAGGAAGAAAAACAAGGGCAATATTCCACTGTATTAATTCAAATAGGAATGTTGAGGTCTCTGTAAACCTTTTCTTTTGTAAGGATCACTTAACATTGAGGAAGACTGGAATGGTGAAGAACTAAATGACGATGGATTAGAATTTTGGGGATAAAATGATGATGGATTAGAATTTTGGGGATAAAATGATGATGGACGATTCCCTTTCGATAGATATACTGGCGAAGGATGATTCATTTTTGATGGATAAAATGAAGATGGACGATTCAAATTGGATGAATGCGAAAACGATGGACGGTGTTTATATGAAGAATGGAAAGATGATTTTGTGGGGTTGTTGTTTGAATGAAAACGAGAATCTCTTCGATAATCATTCTGTGACGAAAGGCTTCCAGCACTTAAGGTAGCATTTTTGTTTCTTGAAGACGAAGGTATATTCATAAACTGATTAGTGCCCATTCCATTTCCATATGGGGAACCATATCCCATATTTGGCCTTTGAGGGTGTCCAAGTCCAGGAGCAAAACCGATTGACACTAATATATTTCTATAACTTTCTTCTGAGGAAGAAGAAGAAGAGTCATCATCAATTCGCGACGTTTGTTCGTCAGAATACTCTTCATTCAACAAAGAATCAAGATATGAATTGTCATTTGGTAGTTCATTATCATCGAAACCGTTATGTTTACGTCGATTAGTGCTCGGACACACTTTTCTACAATTAACTTTGTATTGCTTCGTTTCCATGACTGTACAGCAACTACAATGGTCCATTGCATACATCTCTATGTCACCGCAGTCTCTATTGCATTTGATCTTGACGCCTTGATCCAATAGCTGGTTACAACACATGCACTCGACTGAATCATACTGTTCATTTACAAATATTGAGTTTGAGCGGCTATTAGATGGTTTTGGTTTTCCATATTCCGGATTACCCAATTTCTGACCCTGAAAATAAATAATATTTTATATTATTTTAAAGCCAGTTTATTTTTTCTTTTGCGTATATCATCCTTCAACACACCCAAATAGGTTTATCGGACATGATGTCGTGCATCATATTCGAATAGGTTATTCGAACATGGTACACTTCAACATATTCGAATAGGTGATTCAAACATTATACCTTGCAACATATTCGAATAGGTGATTCGAACATGGTACACTTCAACATATTCAAATAAGTGATTCAAACATTATACTCTGCAACATATTCGAATAGGTGATTCGGACATGGTACACTTCAACATATTCGAATAGGTGATTCAAACATTATACCCTGCAACATATTCAAATAGGTGATTCGAACATGGTACACTTCAACATATTCGAATAGGTGATTCAAACATTATACCTTGCAACATATTCGAATAGGTGATTCGGACATGGTACACTTCAACATATTCGAATAGGTGATTCAAACATTATACCTTGCAACATATTCAAATAGGTGATTCGAACATGGTACACTTCAACATATTCAAATAAGTGATTCAAACATTATACTCTGCAACATATTCGAATAGGTGATTCGGACATGGTACACTTCAACATATTCGAATAGGTGATTCAAACATTATACCCTGCAACATATTCAAATAGGTGATTCGAACATGGTACACTTCAACATATTCGAATAGGTGATTCAAACATTATACCTTGCAACATATTCGAATAGGTGATTCGGACATGGTACACTTCAACATATTCGAATAGGTGATTCAAACATTATACCCTGCAACATATTCAAATAGGTGATTCGAACATGGTACACTTCAACATATTCGAATAGGCGATTCAAACATTATACCTTGCAACATATTCGAATAGGTGATTCGAACATGGTACACTTCAACATATTCAAATAAGTGTTTCAAACATTATACTCTTCAACATATTCGAATAGGTGATTCGGACATGGTACACTTCAACATATTCGAATAGGTGATTCAAACATTATACCCTGCAACATATTCAAATAGGTGATTCGAACATGGTACACTTCAACATATTTGAATATGTGATTCGGACATGGTACCCTTCAACATATTCGAAGAGGGGATTGAAACATTGTACTCTGCAACATATTCGAATAGGTTATTCGGATATGGTACACTTCAACATATTCGAATAGGTGACTCGAGTATGGCATGGTACCCTTCAATATATTCAAATAAGTGATTCAAACATTGTACCCTGCAACATATTATAATCGGTGATTCGGGTTTGGCATGGTACCCTTCAATATATTCAAATAAGTGATTCAAACATTGTACCCTGCAACATATTATAATAGGTTATTTGGACATGGTACACTTCAACATATTCAAATAGATGATTCGGATATTGCGTGTATAGTTTCAATCATTTGAGTTTTTTCTTGTTTTATGAGGTCATAAGGACCATCAGACAGAGCGAGTCCGGGCGTCTGGCTGCCTTTAAGATGTGGCTCTACAGGCGCATGGCCAAGGTCCATTGGTCAGATCACATCCGAAACGACGAGATATTGAGCGGGGTTGGAGAAACAAGCCAACCCCTAAATAGAGTTGCCCAACAACGATCCAGTTCGATAGGCCATAACATCAGGCACCCAGGCCTGCTCCTTAGTATCGTCAAGGGAATGATTGAGGGCAATAACCATAGAGGCCGCCCTAGATATAGCTACATGGACCAGGTGATTCGGGATGTGCGCTGTGGCAGCTACCAGGAGATGAAGAGACTGGCGGATGACAGAGATGAGTGGAGGGATCGAGTGATTGGTGCAGACCAATCCTAGGATTGTAACCCAGAAGAAAAAAAAGGTTAAAGTTGTATTAAATGTAAATTAAATCGAGCCTCCTGGCTTAAAGCCGCAGAATTAGGCACATAACTCACGGTTCGTCACTGCACAGGATGGTAACAACTGTACGAAAAGAGGCAACAACACTCCAACATGTACATGTACGACAAGCGTGTGAATATTATTACCTAATTAACGTTTTTATAATATTTTTTTTTACATATTTGCAAGGTACTATCGGGTATCGAACCTGAAACTATCGAGTGAAAGCAAGCTTCTTATCAACTATGTCATGGAGATTGTATAGAGGAAGAGATGTAAACTAGGATAATATGTAGTATAGATCTATCCTCTTTATCTACCCAATAGAGGCATAGGGTGAAGTGGATTATAAGGGAGAAATAAAACTTTAAAAAATAAAATTACCTCGCAATAAGTTTGAAAAACCAAAACCAACACGAAAACGTTTTCTAGAAATCTCATCTTGTATCAATAAAGTCACTTGAATGTTTCTTTTACAACAGAATGTGCCTTTTATATGAAATCATTTTTTAAACATTTCTAAAAATGATTATTAACGGAAAATAACAAAAAGTTTTATGGTTTGGTAATTAATTATTGTAAAAATATTTTTGTTAAAATAATGAACCATAAAATTTTAATTAAAAAACGTACTATTAATATTTGTTTAATGTATATTTACATTAAGCATAGTGTTTTTGAAAAGACAAATGCAAGACGATTAAAGATATTTTTGTTTTCTTTTTAAGTATGATTAAAAGAAAGGCAACAGTTATGCTTATAAAATTTAAAGAAAAGACAGCTTATCAGTGGATTAGCTTAGAACATTAAGAGAAAGGTAGGTTATATGTAGATTAGCTTCCAAAATTGTGAGAAAGTTTGCTTATAAACGAACACGCTTAGAATGTTGAGACAAAGGTAACTTATAAGCGTAAATGGTTATATGATTTAGACAAAGGCAGCTTATAAGCGATACTTTTGACTGTCCGACGGCAGCGCTGTTAAAAGATCTCTGTGTAATACACTTGTTCACAAGAAATTGGAGGATGCCTCGATAATATGGTTTGCAGGAGAAATACAGATCTTTCCGATTATAGAATGATTGTAAATAAATTTTACTTTACAGGAAAGCTTTCAAAGAGTCGCAGACGACCTCCGTGGTCCAATTGATCTACCATTCAAATTGATCTGGAGATCCCATACAGTTTTGGAGAGGTAAAACTTCGATAAATCTTTCGAAACCAATATAATTATCTTATAAGAACCTAAGTAGAATATGCATATACAGTTTGGACTCCTCATCAGCTCAAATATAAAAACGACATGGGACAAATACAAAAAAAATCCTCAGATATCTATGGTACAAAGGTACAGATACAAAGGGCGATTATCCAAAATATGCTCACCATGTCGAACTTCTCACGATGTGTAACTATAGAAGCCTTAAAACAAGAAGGCAAGAATCCATCGCGATATTCCTACTTTAGGTTTTTAAGGTTGCTTGAACTATCCCGCGATTCTAGAAGTAACAAGTTTATATGTACCTAATAAATATAGCCGTGCAAGGGATCACCCTCTGTTCTATATACCAACTTACAGGACGAATATCATGGCTAAACACTCAGTCACGCGTGGTATAGAGATATTGAATATATTCTCGGTACCGTCTAGCACAGGGCTTCTTAAACTTTTTTCATTCACGACCCCATTTATGATTGCGAGTTTCCTGGCGACCCCATATAAATATAAAAGAAAGATAAATAAATATTTTTTGATGATTTATTTATTAGGTAACAATATACATTTAAAATATATAGTTTTAGAATTCGATTAGAAACATACAAAAATCTAAAATTAAAAATTGTACAAAAAGTTGTAAAATTGTATTTATTATAGTTACAAAAATTATATGCCCTATTTTTCATCAAAATTGCATTTTTTGCAATAACATAAATAAAAGGGAATTCTGACCGTCTTAGTTCGCTCGAATATATTCGAACGCAGTCGTTGAGTGGTAAGTATTAAATTAAAATTAAAGGAAAAAAATTTAATGAGATGGATGTGCCTGTTTTTTATTGCATAACAAATTAAATCTTGGTGGAATGTTTGACACTGCTGGACGTAAGACCTCTTCAACATTTTTTAGCGATGAACGATATTGGGATTTAATATGTGTTAAAGCTGAGAAAGTAACTTCACATAAATATGTGGTGTTGAATGGCAGAAGAACATTTAACGCCATATCAGCGATTGTGGGAAATTCAGTTATAGTTCTGATCCAGAATTCAGTCAAGGATTGTTTGTGTGCAGGTGTGTGAGTGTGACTCTGCACAAATACACATCTAGATGTTATAAAATCGTGTATTTAAATATTTGACATTAAAATCTATCGCTACCCCAGAATTTTGCTACGCGACCCCATTTTGGGTCGCGACCCATAGTTTAAGAAGGCCTGGTCTAGCAGTATGAGAAGAATCCTGGCTGATATTCTTCCTAACGGATAAGCTAACTAGAAGCAGACCCTCTTTGTGTAACAGGAGAAATCTGAGCAAAGTGGGAAAAAACGCGTCATTCAATTATATATGTAGTCTACATTCTGATGTTGAGGACCATAAAGATTAGAATGATTAATAAGCTGGAATCTTTCGAAATGTGGATAAATTGGGGAAATCTCAGAATATTTTGGTTTCATCGTATCTCAAACGCCGGGGTAGTACGTTGAGCGGTTGTGGTAGGAGAGATCTTAAATATCATGAAATGCTGAAAGATTTCCTATCTGAGTCACAAATTGAGTTAAGAAAATACCACTTCCTTAAACTAATATTGCTGAACAAAATTGTGGGTTGACGTAAAATCGGTAGAAGATGTCTATCCTGGTTACGTCGTCGTTGATGCTGGGTCTCGTAGTCGAGGATCTCCTCTGCATTCCAACGTCAATTCAGTTGGAAAGTGAAGCAGTGTCGTGGTTTTGTTTCTTTATTTATATTTCTTTTCTGTAAGTGAGTGAGCCGTTAAACACCAGCAAACTCATTGCTAGCACCTCTTACTGAATCCAATGGCATACCGAAGCGAAACGATTGGAGAAAACCAATATGTTTTTTTTCTCTCTTTTTTTTAAAGAAATAATATGACTTAAGTCATAAGTCATTTTATACCCCGAATAAAAGCGCGCGGTGTTTTTGTTTCTTTTTTTTATATTATTTTTTTAAGTGAATGAGCCGTTGCACACCAGCAAATTCACCAGCCTCATCGCTGGACTGGATCCGATGATATACCGAAGTGAGACGATCGGAGAACACCAGCATATTTTTTCTCTTTTTTTAAAAAGTATATGAACAGTCATAGGTTTCCCTATACACCCGAATACCAGGTGGAACAAACGCTTTTATTATATAATATATAGGAAAGTAGCACACCAGCGTTCGAACCAGCGACATTCCACATGGAAGTTCAGTGCGTTACTGCGCGGCAATATAACATACATCTGTCATGGTTATAAAGGGTCTTTCAAATTAAGCAGGTTTTATAATAAAAAAAAATTAATACTTGAATAAAACACAATTTGCTTTGATTTAAAAAAACTTTTTATTGGTCATTGAAGTATAATGCATGACATTTAAACACAAAAAACAATATCCGCCACATGTTCACCTCTTGCAGCTCCACAGATGTCCACTCTTTTGTCAAAAATTTCGATGACATTTTGGCATAATTCGCGTTATTGGTGAGCTACACAAATAACGCGAATAATTTCGTCCTTCAGCTCAAGTATTGATTGGAGGTCATTTTTATAGACTTGGCTTTTCACATAACCCCAGAGAAAAAATCCAACGGTGTCAGATCACACGATCTTGGTGGTCAATTAACATCACCGTTTCCGGAGATTACAATACATAAAATAATTCAACAAATCCGCCAAATGTTCACCTCTTCAGCTCTACAGATATTCACTCTTTTGTCAATATTTTCGATGACATTTTGGCATAATTGCGGTTCTAACTCACCAATAACGCGAATAATTTCGTCCTTCAGCTCAAAAATTGATTTGAGGTCATTCTTATAGACCTGGATTTTCACGTCACCCCAGAGAAAAAAGTCCAACGGTGTCAGATCACATGATCTTGGTGGCCAATTAACATCCCCGTTTCCGGAGATTACAATACATGAAATAATTCAACAATTTGAACGCGTTGTCGTATTGTAAACGACTCCATTTTTATAAATGTCATACATTACACTTCTTAAATGTCACAAGAAACAGGCAAGTTCGCGACGCCACCTGTGTTTTATCCAAGAATTAAAAAAACCGCTCAATTTTAAAGACCTCATAGATCACGAAGGTGCTATGATGATCGCGCTTCTGGTAAGAATTGAAAAAAAAACGATTCAAAACGATTAAAAAACGTTCGTATTTTAATAGTCCGGAAAAAAAACGTTCCGGACTATTAAAATACGAACAGACAATCTTAAATAATGTAGGATTCAACATTTTTCTTCTATCTCACAAGATTGTAAGATTCACCACGTCCAACAATAGACCTGAGTCCAAATTAAGTTTATGGTATCTTCAATTCAAAGTTCATAAAATGTGTGTATATCATAGTGGGTTGTGATGGGATCAAACTAACATGAACTATGGTGACCTTTTATACAAGGGATATAATCCTGACCCTTATAGGAAAAGGGGAAAAAATGAGGAAGGAAAATAGAGCAAAATAGGATACACAATTGTGTAAGATAAAGAAAGAAAATATTTTTTGATTATTTAATCATCTTTAAACGTAAAAAACCAACCTGCTTTTTCGATAACCGGTTTTAATGACGTTTTTTCTATTAGACTCGACGAAGTACCTTTTCGATTATGAGATTTTCTCTGCAGAAGGGCTGATTTTTGGTTCTCATATGGCGTCCAGTGGTTAAAACAAATCATGGAACAATCTACCGAATATCCTTTGACCCTCATATGCAAACAGCAACTACAAGGAGTCGACTGTGACAAGATCATATTATTGAGAGATCTATCAAATTCGCTGTTGTCCTTTATAAGTGCAGAATGGTCGCAGAATGAGTTACACTCGATATCAACCCTCGAGTACTTGAGCTGTCCACAACAGAGGCAATCTTTCTGAGCATTGACATTGGGGAATCTAATGTTGCAATAACGTAAACAGTCAACGTTAATGTTTTGAGATTGAAGGTATACACATTGCACACAATAGTCCATTAGATTTCTGATGCCATTCAAGTAGTTTTCTGTCCTTTGGCACATTTGCAAGCAGACATACATGTACTGTTCTGTCTTCAGTAACATACAATGTTCACAGCGGCGTATCAACGACCCCTCTTGGACAGAGTTCGTTTTTGCTGAAACAATAATTGCTGTCCTCGCATTGGTACTATCATTAGACTTGTCGACTCTCTCTTCACGAATTATAGTTTTGATATATTCAGCCTGCAACAGAAAAAATATTTTTTTAAAATAGGCAATCCACCCAAACTAGGATGATTTTTGCCACTAAGTTAAATCATTATGCAATTATATGAGTCAATACAATAAAATAGGCAATCCACTCAAACTAGGATGATTTTTGCCACCAAGTTAAAGTCATTATGCAATTGTATTAGTCAATACAATAAACCTTATTTTTAAATGACAATTCAAGATAGTTTATTATTTCAACTGATTAAGCTAAAAATTTTGTCGATATTTGATATACGAGTACAATATATGGTAATTGGAAAAATTCTATGAAAAAAGAAGAAGCGCTACATTCATTGGGCATGGTAATATATAGCTTTTAGTAAATCAAATTTGTCTCGTAAAGGATAACCGAAAAATACATGGTGTATAGTTTCATAATCCAAACCACACTCACAGCTGGGATTCTCCACAATACCCATTCTGTAAAGGTGACTAGCCACCACGCAGTTGCATTAAAACATTTATTCATTCATTTTTATGATGACATGATGGGCAATACCTACATGATTATTTATTTAATAGGTTATTTATTAAAATTGAAAAAAAAATATTTTTGTTACAAAAGTATTATTAAAAAATCAATATTCATAAACAGCATAAGGTTATCGGAGTAGGCAGAGAAGACACAGCACCATTTTTTTCTATTACGACACACATATTTCGCCTCTTCTGTATGTACACTTTCTTATACAACTCCTATGATTTTTCAGACTTTTTCCTACATTTTCGACTTACAAAATATTATTCACTTGATTCCATCATTTTCCTTCGCCTTCTTTTATCATCATACCTTTCAATCACGTTTGTAATGAATATTTTCTTTGTTAGTTTTTGTAATCATTCCTTTCACACGCTCAAACCATTTCAGAATGCTCTTCATGAACTTACTTAATAAATCAGCCTCAAGTTTATTGCCGTGTGGCACTCTCTTCCAACCAACCAGAAAGATGTTTTTATAGGCTCTAAGTGTTAACCAGACTGGAATCCTATTTAAAAAAATCTGGGTTCCAGCGGGGATCGAACCCGCAACCTCCGGATCGGCAGACAAGCGTCTTACCACCAGGCCACGGAGGTCGTCATCTTCGAAAACTTATATATTTATTCGAGAAAACAGTCATCACAGTTTTGGGGGGGATTTTTTTCGAAAACTTATATATTTATTCGAGAAAACAGTCATCACAGTTTTGGGGGGGATTTTTTTTTTTGGAGTCTGATCGAATTTTTAGTATATACGAGTATATGAGCTATAAACATACAATATACTATACCTCACCTAGAGATGTTACTACTACTACTAATTATACTACTACTACTACTATTAATTTCTACCGCATACCGAAAGGGTTATAAAGATTTTTTTAAGTTTATAGCAGTTTTTTTACCAAATATGTTTATATGGACATATCCAGATGCGAAAAAGTACCTAACCTAATAGCCACAACCACTACCTTCCTACCGTTACAATCACTTTGTTATTTATATATTTTATGATAAGTCAATAAGTGTGAGTTTGATTTCTGAGTTAGAGCGCCCTTGATGAGAGTCTGTTCTTTAAACGTTGCTGTATAAATAGCCCTTTATAATTATTAAACTAGACAATTCATTTGTACCATGCACTGTTTCTTAAGAGTTTTTTTTAAATAGTTCAGAACTGTTATTTTATAACATGCTGCGTGTACATATAATACTCTCCGGACTAACTAATAGTCCTGAAATTTATAATAGTACATATTAATTTTCCAAATAGGACAAGTACCTTTTCTTGGGTGTACCATCGAGAATCAAACCAAAAACCGCGAGGGTACAAGTCAAGCGTCATACCAACTAAGCCACGGATTTGATCCACATATAATATAATATAATATAATATAAAGACCTCACATGAAAGAATACAAATTAAAAGGTTATACAGAAAATAATATCGTATTTCTCGAATAGATGTCGTTAGGATAAAATTTAAGTGCTAATTTTATTTCAAACGTGCTGAATGTATATTATAATGGAAAGTAATACTTGAGTGAACTTGTTTAACCGTTTAATTAGACCGTTTTTTTAGCGTATTTTTGAAGATGAAACAATACTATATATGTTGTTTTTTCTGTATTAGTTAATTTTTAATAACGCAAACAAAATAAAAGTATTGACAATGAGTAGCGATAATCCAGTTAACAATCATGTGTGTCAAATTTGGTTTAAAAAATCTGTAATGGTGATACAATACTCGAAGATGGTGTCCCCCTCTGTATGGCCGATTACAACTGATGACGACCAAATCAATACTTTAATCGAGAATAACCAGTGTTACACGGCACGAGAGATTACTGAGATACAGGTAATACCAAAAATTAACGTTCACAAGCATTCGAAAAATTTTGAGTTTGAAATTGACCTAAAATTATGAAATTATGTATGTTCAGACAACCCAATAGATTGAATTTAGTACCTTAGTGAAACTACGAAGGATCACGATACATACAATCCCTAGATATAGATATTTCATCTTTCTCGACTTTGCTTTTACCACTGGATCTTCATATAAAAAGTTAAACCCCTTTTATAACCTCTGTTCTTATCGCCTTGTCAACACGCTTGTCAATTTGTATTTATTTTTTTAATTTACGAGGTGTTTCTCAATAAAGAATGCATTTATTTCCTTACCAATAGGCAGCAATAATAAAAACACATTCATTCCAATTACATTTGAAAAAAATCAAACACGGACATCCGTGGCATAGTAGTAAAGCGTGTTACTTTAATTTAAATGTTTTTAGTTCAATTCCCGATCAATTAATCAATCGATTTCATATACATGAAGCTGTTTTCTAATCAAATGTATTTAAGGAAAGTTATTATTTAAAAAATTATGAGAGACTCTGTCCATGATGTGAGAATCTTTATTGTCCATGATGTGAGACTCTGTCCATGATGTGAGAACCTTTATTGGCCATGATGTGAGACTCTGTCTATGATGTGAGAACCTTTATTGTCCATGATGTGAGACTCTGTCCATGATGTGAGAACCTTTATTGTCCATGATGCGAGAACATGTATTGTCCATGATGTGAGAACATTTATTGTCCATGATGGGAAACTCTATCCATGATGTGAGACTATCCATGATATGAGAACCTTTATTGTCCATGATGTGAGAACCTTTATTGTCCATGATGTGAGAACCTTAATTGTACATCATGTGAGACTCTGCCCATAATGTGAGAACATTTATTGTCCATGATGTGAAACTCTGTCCATAATGTGAGAACCTTTATTGTCTATGATGTGAAACTCTGGAACCAATTACCAACTATTATAATATTAGACCCGCTTTGTCAATGACATGTTTTAAAACGCGAATAAAAACTCTTAATTTGAGTATGCTATTTAAAGTGATCTCCGTGGCTTAGTTGGTAAGACGCCTGTCTCCCAGCCTGGAGGTGGCCGATTCAAATCCCGCTGGAACCCAGATTTTTTTAAAAAGGATTCCATATCTGGTTTTCGCTTAAGACCTCTATAAAACATGTCTGGTTGGTTGGAAGAGATTTTCACATGGCAATAAGCCCGCCAGGTTTTACTGTATACAACTTAATTGTAATACAATACAATAAAGTGTTTCATTTCCAATTATATTTTTCTCTACACCATCCCTTCCCTTTTCCTTTGATTTATTATAAATCACTTTTTTTCTTACTTATGATATTGTATATTATTCATGAATTTCGTACAGATGAATCAAATTTAAATATAATTTTTTACCACGTAATTACCTTTATTTTATTTTATTTGGTTGGTTTTAAGGAATTATCACCTGGTCTCACCAGATTGTTAGATAATGAAGTTTTAAATACATAAATAAATAAGGTACAGCACCCGGCGGTAAGTAATGCACATCGGGCCATCGTGCGAAAGAGACGATGCTCTACAAAACCATTTGTATTATTTACAGCCAGGTACCGGTACCCGGTGATAAGTAGTACACATCGGGTCATCGTGCGACAGAGACTACGCTCTACAAAGACATGTGTATTACTTACTTTTTTTTGACTCGACTGTAAATTATAAAATGACTTGAAATACGCCTAACAAAAAATATCATTTCTCACACTATATATTACTTTCATCGACATTTTATGGATGGATCTTATGATGTATAACATCTGTTGATATATTTGTGTCATTAACTCTTTGCTGTGTAATAGATATTAATGTTTTAAACTGTCTCTTCGAGCTAAATGGAGCCATGTCTAAGTTCTCTGACGGAGGTTCCATGTTTCTATACGTATTTAGTCCAAACCATTAAGAAGTTGGCTTGAAAAATCACTGAAGCTCTTAAGTGTCACTATTCAGTGTTGACCAAAATCTGATTTTTATCGTCATGTATTTTTTTAGACTATTATTTTAAACTTGACAAATGGCGACTTTATTGCCACATAGCAACATTCGTGCCAATTGATGGACAAAAGTCACCTTGTTAAAAATAGCCTAGCTGGTAAGACAGTTGTCTCCTTATCCAAGGGTTGTGGATACTTCTTCAGTTGGAACCCAATTTTTTTTAAAAAGAATTCCAGTATGGTTTTTACTGAAGATATCTCCAACACCTTTCTGATTGGTTAGAAAAGATTGCTAATTGGCATTGAGATCACCAGAATGTACTGTATACAACAAACGTTTGATACAATACAATACAAAAAAAGACAATGGCAATTAATTGAAGAGTGCGTTGAAGAGGTAGGTTGAGGAAAGCGTGGATGGACCAAATGGACCAGATTTTGAAAAAAGGTAAAATGAGAATTATGAATAATATAAGAGTGTGCATGACGAGATGTATGAATGTGAAGGAGGCTAAAGTTGTGTGATTGTATTGAAAAGCTTGGAGATATATTATATCTGCCTACTCCGCAAAGGGCACGGCGTGATGGTACGAGTATGTATGCACGAAAATATCTAAAATACGAGTACATCGTCACCAAAAGAATGACAAAGGAAAAGGACGTGAAAAAGGGAGTTATAGAAAAACAAAGAAAAAAATATTACATTTTCGACTTGATATTTATTAAGAATTACCACCTACGATAATAAGAGGCATTGTGATGAAGTATTTTATAATGTCCTTTATTATTTCTTGTTATTTGACTTGTCTGCTTTGCTGAAACTCTTCAGATCAGGTGCTATCTCAATTGAATCTAAATATGAATCATCAGATTCCTTACTGGCACCTGTTTGATGATTAGATCCTTTGCGAAGAGAAGTTCCTAATGGAGAATCATCAATGTAATCGTATGAAGGTAAATATTTGTTGAGATATTGTTCAGAAGTAGGATAATCCCGTTTTGAAAAGAAATCCACATATTCGTAGTCGGGAGTTGGGAAAACGTAAGGTTTCTTTTTGTTTTCTCTGTTACCTTTCGATCTTGATGGGACATTATACAATGGTGGTTGGCCATAACCATAAGTAAAAGGCTGTTGATATTGCTTTTGATATCCTGGAGAATATCCCATAGGATTTTGATAAGGATATCCTGTAGGATTATGGTAACCAGATACAATAGCTGACCTCTTGGAATTAAATTTTGAACTTGATCTCGGAACATTATAAAATGGTGGTTGATTAAAACCGTGCATCGAAGGGGATTGAAATTGACCCTGATATCCGCTAGGATATCCCATCGAATTTCCTGATGGATATCCCATTGGATTTCCAGAAGGATATCTCACAGGATTATTGTAACTTGGGCCGTAAATGAGTCTTGTAGAATATTTTTTTGAACGTAATGTTGGAACATTATAAAATGGTGGTTGATTATGACCGTACATTGAAGGAGATTGAAATTGATCTTGGTATCCATTAGGATATCCCATAGAATTTCCTGAAGGATATCCCATCGAATTTCCTGCAGGATATCCCATCGAATTTCCTGAAGGATATCCCATAGGATTTTGTGGAGGATATATGCTTGGATTATTGTAACCAAGCCCGTTAATAGACCTAGTAGAAACAAGATTTGAACGTGATGCTGGAACACTATAAAATGGTGGTGAGAATCCAGGAGTATTACCCATGGGATTTCCATATACATGTCCCATAGGATTTGCAGACGGATATTTCATAGGATTTTCTGTTGAAATATAACCTGGTCCAAACATATACCTCTTAGAATGACGTTTGAATGTTGATAATGGGTATTCCAAATTAAAAGTGCTCGGTAGAGAACTAGTACTAAATATATTGTTTTGAGAATACTTTTTATTTCTTCCCGGATATTGAGTTCGTTTGTTATATGAAAAGTTATTAGGTCTATTCTGTCTCGATGGGTTTTGCTCATGCAATTCATCCATCGATCCTGGACGTTGGTGGTACGAAGGTCTGGAATGTCTTCTTTTTTCTTCATGATTATTGCCATTTTCGCAAAAAGCAACACATCCTATTCTGTAACCCATAGATTGAAGTTCTAAACAACCAGTACATGTAGGTTTAAGCATAGAAAAATTTATATTATTTTCCAGGCGACAAGCTCTTTCGCAGTTAGATATTTGCCTTCTCGTCAAGTACATACAGTGTTTACAGTTATCCCTCAAGATGGCTGACTGATCCATGTTTATTTGATCCCATGTGTTTTCATCAACGTCGAATTCTTCTGAAGAATGAAACCGAGGATCGAGATCGTCTTCATCATCTTCAGCCTGAAAAAATAATAAAAAAAAACATCGAAGTAACATTTACAGATCTTCATACTGATATCTAACTCGTCTTTGTTGCTGGACTTCGTAGTCGAGGATTCTCCCGCTATTCCAACGTCAATTTAGTCATTCTCATTTTTTCAATCGCATTTCAAAAGGCTTCAAGTAATGCAAATTAAATACCTGATTCAATAAATAAATAAAACAGATATTCCTAACTTTTATGCAAAAACAAATTAACAAATTGTAATTTATTTTTATCAAACACCGTTTATTCCATTTTTTTGTAACGGTATAACGGAGCACAAACAAGACTGAATTATGTTCGAACTGGTACCAAGAAACACGCTTCTAACGGTAAACATTCGAACTGGGAACTGTGGGTGGAGGGAGAGAGGAGACAACCTCAGCAAGCAGTGGCGAGATTCTTGAATCATATGTGTTTGCCAGATGTTCGCCCCGATGCACTGACTTAGAATTTTTTTAGGGCTCTTATCTTTCCCATTTCAAAAGAAATAAATTGGAATTGCAACCAACCAGAAAGAAACTAAATATTACCTATCGAGAAAGTTATTTCGTATTTTTAGATCTAATTAATTTTCAATGTATTTAGATTTTTTCTTCATTGTGTTCATCTGTTTACAATATGTTCAGTATCGCAGCATTCTCCCGTATCGTACCGAACACTACTTATTTTACATCAAAGCCTTGATTTGGTCGACATCAATGGTAATCGGCCTTCCGAGTGCCATATCACTATTACGCATTTTTAAATTCATATTTGACAAACACGTCCCTTACGTCAGTGTCGCCATACACTATGCATATATGTATTTGGTATGTGTTGCATTTTTTTCTTTTGATGTAGTAAATGCATCGAGCACCAAAAAAAAAACAATTAAAACTTTAAAATGTCGTTAAAAAACTTCTCAAACAATTTTGAGATACCTTTAACAATATTATACATTCAGTACGTTTTTAATGAAGTAAGCAAGAAAAATTGTGCCCTTACAACACATATCCAGAAATACGAAACTACTTTCCGGACAACATATTATATGTATAATGAGTCAAGTGAATGGCTATGATGCTGTAAGCGATCGTGTGTGTCAAATGTGGTTTAAAAAAATGCGTAATGGCATAGTGATACGACATTCAAAGATGGTCCCCGCTCTGAAAAGGTTTGGACTGAAGAACGTCTTCGCGGCCGGGCGAGCCCTATATTAGTAGGATGTATTTCTGTCGGGGGATGTTATAAGACGAACCCAGCCCTTCTAATAGCCTTTGTGATCTTGAGATACATGTGCGATTTCGGATTGTATTTATATACTATGTTGTACATATTTTGTTGCTATCAATAAACGTTCTCGTATATTTATTTATTACCACTAATGACGACGAAACCAAAGTGTGGATCGCGAATAACCAGGGTTTTAGGGCAAAAGAGATTGTTCAGATACTATAAATATCGAGAAACACAGTTCACAATCAATTGATGGAAATTTATGTTTGAATTTCACCTAAAAATACAAAATTATTGTAGTTTTCGGACAACCCAACGTATTATATTTACAGGCTAGCGTCTCGCACAACCTTTTCTAATGCTATGTTGAACATAAGACACGTCAGTGTATCTCCCTATCTTAGCCCATCGTAAGTCTCAAATGAAACAACTGATACATCGTTGTAAATCCAATTTATGCATACATTTCATCACACCTTATATTTTGCCATGTAAACAGAGAGGACAGATCTTCAAACTTTTCTTTCCAACCACATATCTTTCACCTCTTCCATATAACATATAATACATGTACATCTCGTCATGCACAAATTTATATCAATCATACAGCTCGCTTAAATTTGACGACCTCCGTGGCCTAGTTGATAAGACGCCTGCCTTCTAGCACAAAAATTACGGGTTTGATTCCAGATGAAACTAACATTTAAAATCATTATTTCTGGTTTTACTTAAGGGGGTATTTTACTCTAGAAATTTTCAGACAGCCACCATTTTACGATTTTTTTTTTCGGTACCAACTATAACGACATTATTTTTTATTAAGAAACTGTGTATAATTTTGGTTTTAAATGTACTAAACGGTTCCAATCATGTCGACTAGTTTACCCCCCCTGTTTTACGATAAGATATAACAGCTAATAACATCTTGAATTTTCACTTTTTTTTTTCAATTTTTTTTTGTACATTCTCAAATCATCAATAAACAAACCGTAAAAAATGTATATGAAAAATATATATATATTTTTTTATTTAGTTCCGAAATTCGGTATTTACGCCCGAAATTCACGCCTCTAAAGTAAAATACACCCTGAAGACCTCATAAACATATTTCTGGTTGATTGGAGGAGATTGCCACATGGCAATCACCTCACAATACTGTACTGTATACAATGAAAGTGTTATGCATAATTCACTACGACCCTAACTGCTGTTATATAGAATATTCTATTTTTTATTATAAATTTATTATTTTTTATATTTTATTAATAAGATCTACGCTAGACCTTATTAGTTTAATAAAAGTGGGTTCAAGTCCCGAATTAGCACGCAATTGAGAAGAGTTAGCTCTCTAAACAGCGCTTTCTATAATTTACATTTACATTGAATAAATTTTCTTTCAAAATCTGATCTACTTATCAGTCATGTTTTCATCGGTCTGCCTCTTCCACGCACGTCTAACTTTTATAAATTTATGCTCATTTAGTCATTCTTTCGTCATTTATTCTCTCCGTATGGTCAAATCATCTTAAAGCTCTCTTCTTCGTCTTCTTCAAAATATCCTTTTTATCCATGAATTAATTTCTGACGTTTTCGTTACACATATCACATATTTTTTTATAATACACGCATCTTACTTTTGCATTTCTTCTTTCAAGTTTCACTTTTATATGCCATAGTGGGCACCAAATCATTAAAATATTTTGTCATATTGACTTCTTTTGAAATACCATTTGTATAATTAAATGTAAATTTAAAATCAAATACCTTTGTATAATTATGTAAAACCAAAATCCAAATGTAAATAATTAAAACGCCTCTCATTTTGCTCTCTTGAGTCCCTCAACTGACCTATTCGGTTGATTTCTTAAACATTTTATAACTTTTAATTTATTGATCAGCTGTTTTGGTTTTGTTCTGTAATCGTTTAATTTCATTTCGTTTTTATTGGTTTATTAATAAAACTTTGTTTAGTAATTCTTAATTATTGTTTTTTAACAATCAAAACATTCGTGTTATCTTTAATTAATTCAAAATTTATTTAATCGTTTCCATAGTCTAGTTGGCAAAACGCTTGTTTTCCAACCCAAAGTTTTTATTATATAATATTATTGTATAATATTACACTTTCATTGTACACAGAACTACCTGGCAGGCTTATTGCTATGTGGTAATTTTTTTCAACGAACCATATAGATGTTCAAAAAGCCTTGAGTGAAAACAAGATTGGAATCTTTTTTCATAAAAATCTGGGCTCCAACGTGGATCTAACCCGCAATCCCCGGACTGTAAGACAAGCATCTTAACAACTAGGCCACGGAAGTCGAGGGTTCGATACCTGTCGATAACAACCAGTCTGTTTTTTACTTGACTCATTGAAACAATTTTTCTAATTGGTTGTTATCCCGTGTATTCTTCTAAGTGGACGCATTTCTATAGCGTTTATTCAACTTTTTTCAGTATCTTTTCACATCCACGTTTTACTTCCATATATTTGATAATAAGTTAAATAACTTAAATGTTTGAGTGTAAAAGGAGGACATCCTCGTTTTACACCTAAACATTAAAGTTGCTACAAAAATACTGTTGTGGACTACCACCTTAGTAGATTTTGATTCTCCTCGGTTCGAGTGGTATATATTTTAGTGGCCCGTTGACTTTTTTTCCTATCGTTACACGCTATTCAATATCTCTCACATCTTCCATCATCAGAATTAATACTTCTCAAAATTTTATATTTTAGTTTCGTTAATTATGCCATGAATAATCTTCTAAAATAATTGCCAAATGGCAATGTTATCCAACCATCGAAAGACAGGAGATCTTATTAAACAAGTTCCATCGATCTAGTCATCCTACGTAATTATTGTATTATAACAAATGTTTTATTATACAATGATGACTGACTGATGTCCTAGTTGATAAGAATCTTGACTGCTATTTGAGAGCTTCGGGTTAGAATGCCGATGGTACCCATCAAATAAATATAAAAAATGAGTCCCCGTCTGATAGAAGAATTCGTGTTGTAACAATACTAACGCACTTTAGTCGCGTGCAAGTGTTATTGCTTCTACATATTGGTTAGTATTGCTAAGATGACAAACTGGAATTTTCTTACGTACTCTATTGGTTTTTAACCCGAAAACTCATTTTAAATATGCTGAAGGATACTATCCGAATTATTAAAAACTTGTTATTGAAATATACGGAGATGTTATTGAGTTTAGCAAGCTGTTTTTAAGCATTTTTTCAATATTGGGTCTTCATAGAGATGAAATTCTGTTGTATTTTAGCCTAAGTATTTTTTTTTTCATTTGTTATTTTTCATGTAATGTAACATGTGTATTATAAATAAGAAGATTTCTTTGAAGGAAATTGATAAGTTATCTTTTTTATTTTAAAGTGTTACTGTTATGTAAAGGACACTCGAGTGTCATTTAATGCAGTGCTCCGCAACCTTTTCTCACCTACGACACACCAAAATTCTTCCTAGAATTCCGCGGCACACCAAAAGCTAAAATATATAGGTATTAAATTGATACACAAATTTTACAATAAATTTTGGTTTTTTAATTGAAAAGTATACATACATTAAACTATAACATATTTATTTTTACGCAATCTTAATAATTATTATAAAATAATAATTAATTAATGTGATACCTGCGCTTGTTTCAATAAACACAAAAGTTTTATATTCGGCTCGATTTTTGTTATAATAATTATTCTATACTATAAATTATTTAGTTATAATAATTATTCTATACTACATTTTGAAAAATAGACAATATTATGAAAAATAATTTGTTATTGTGTATTAAATACATAATGAAAAATTGTAAAATGTCAAATACATTGAATTTGACCGCGGCACACCTGTGTCCGGCTCACGGCACACCAGTGTGCCACGGCACACCGGTTGCGGAGCGCTGATTTAATGCATTGATAAATAAATATATAATTATTTTATTGACAAGTCCCGAGTGACAGAACCCTTCAGATGAGTTTGGTATCTAAATGGCACGTAATAATTGTTTATTGTATTATCATTTAATATGTCATAAGATCAGAGGCAGAATTACTTAGTCGGTATGATGCCTATCTTTCAATATGCAAATTGCGGGTTTGATTTACGTTAGTACCCTGATTGTATAAAAAAGGGGGTCCCGTTTGGTTTTCACTTTAGGCATGTTTACTGTCTTCCTGGTTGGGTAGGAAATATCACCACACGAAAATAAACCCATAAGGTATAAAATTCAATGATTATAAAATACGAGAACAATACCCAACGCCAACGGTCTGGTAGGAAAAAAACTTGTATTTCATAAATTTGGTTTTATAAACTCTTGGTATTATAAACTCTTGATTTTACAAACTCTTGGTTTTACAAACTCTTGGTTTTACAAACTCTTGGTATTATAAACTCTCGGTTTTATAAACTCTTGGTATTATAAACTTTTGTTGAAAGCGTACTCTCCGTGTAATTTGGACGGTTGAATTTTACTAACATTTCATTATCCACCATATCAAGTGGAACTTTTCAATTGGTTACTAGCAAATTTGATAATACATATGTTAAATAGAAGTATACTCGAAAGTTCGCTCGAGCGCTACTGTAGCTGCTAGACTTGTTAATGTATGTTTTTAAATGGCGTTATCTTAGACTAGCTGCTTGCTTTTGGCTATTCCTGAAACTGTGCATAATGTTCTAGTATTTTGCAGTCTGTTTTTTTAATTGGTTTAAGACAAATACAGTGGTTTTTCCATAATTTTAAGGTGGTTATTTTGTGATTGCAACCAGCATATTATTATTGCGTAACATACAAATTGAATTGATTATCTCTGTTTTTGGTAAACATTCATTTTTTAGGGTATTTCAATCGGATATATATGTGTGTGCCTCAAACTGTCAGATGTGAATGGCATGTTTAGCGTCATTAAGTTAGTGACGATAAATAAAAAAATATATATTTATACATGAACTCTACATACAAGTACATATACTACATTTTTCCAAAGTCGAATATGTCACTATCAATATCAAAAGATCTATAAAACAAGGTTTATTTGTAGTTCATCTTCCCTTGGTAAGCTATTCGCGGTTTTCTTACCAAATATATTTTTTTCTAAATATATGCAGATGTCATTATCTGATAGCCGAAGGCACTACTTTCCTTTCTTTAAACTCAACATTTATTTATTTATTTTACTTATGTATTATTTATAGTTAAGGCATTAACATTGTAGAGTTTAAATACAGTGTAATTTGCTTTATCAAACACTGTTTCTTCCGTTTTATATAACGGTAATAGTCTTGAAACCGATAGGGCTATACCTTTCACTTCATCATCAGGGGAACACAAACAAGTCTTGTTTGTGCTCCCATGATAATGAGGTGATAGTCTTGAAACCGGTTAGGTTATACCGTTACATAAAGTGAAATAAACAGTGTTTAATAAAACAAAGTACACTAAATTTATTTATTTTGTTTATTAATTTTGTATTAATGTTGTAGAACTCCATTTTAAAACAGAATTATTTGACATTTAAACGTGAAAATTTCTACACAATAACTTTTATTAAAGTGACAGATCTTAGCATTATCAAACCATTGATAATGCTTTTTGTAAAGCGAAATAAATCTTCCACTTTAATTTAAGTTACTGTATAGATTTTCTTCACATTTAAGTGTTCAATTATTCTGTTTGGTATTTATTTTGTTCAAATTTTGGGTTAGAATGCCCATGAGGAAAGTCAGTTCTCTAGACGACGCTCTATAAATTGTAATTTTCTTATTATATTATTGAATAAAAATTTATGGAGATATATTTTATCTGCTTATATGTAATATAAAATTGCGCTTATTCAATTTTGTTCATTGAAATAAGAATATTTCGCTGCTCAGAAGATGATTGCGTTTATTCGAAGCAAGTGCGACGATTCAATTTGGAACTCGGGTTTGTTTAAATTAGACAATGTCGTTTCTTTCCCAGAGGTGGAACTGAGTAAGGTACATGCCGATGCTACGTGGACACAGTGAGAGCTGAAATAGTGACCCAAGACAAGGAAAAAAAGCGTGGAAAGATTGTTAACTACCCAAATTGTTGAAAAAACTTGAACTATAATGGTAACAAAAACTCGCATACATATGTACAGTTACTATCAAAATACAGTAAAATCTCGATATAACGGACTAATTCAGGCAAAAGGGTGTCAGTTAAAGCCGAAGGTTTGTTGAACATTTACAGGATAAGTAGGTTTTCCGAATGGGTTTAACAAAAAAAGACAAATTATTTAGTTCACCTGTTTTTGCTTACGTTGATACGTTTTTGTAATTTATTTATATCAAGTAATTTGTTTTATCAAACACTGTTTATTCCACTTTTTTGTGACGGTATAACCTTACCGGTTTCAAGGCTTTCACCTCATCTTCAGGGGAGCGCAAACAAGACTAAATGCTGTTCGAACTGGTACCGATATACACGTTTCAAGTTGCTGGAATTATAGAGTCTGAATAAGTATTTTTCCTATATATATCAAAGTCAAGTGTATCATTTTTCCGAGATTTTGTTAGGTCCAAGAAATTTTATTTTCCGTCCTGTTCTGTTTCTAGTGTAAATTTTATAAAACTTTCTATAGAATTTAAATATTTAAGAAATTGGTGTAATTGTCTATCGGTACCCGTCCAAACACAAAGAATGTCATCTGCATACCTAAACTAGCACAAAACATTTTTAGTTAACTTATACTTACTCCTAAAAATACATTTTTCAAAACAGTTCATAAATATTTCACTGAGGAGGGGAGGCAACAGTGAGCCAATAGTTAAACCATTTGTTTGTTTTGTTGATACGTTTGTATAATTAAAATTTAGTATGTATGAATTGTTTGTTTTCACAGAGAATTCTTCAATATATACATATTATTGCTTATGTACTCACCGTAGTTTTGACACTAATATACAAGTATGTGATCTAAATTGAAACAAATGAACAAAAATTATTCCGAATATACACTTAAATTACGTTTAACTAAACAAATAAACAATGTTCTTAAAAACAAAACAAAATTTAGCCGAATATTGTTTACGGGTGGTCAAATAAACAAGGTGTTAGTTTACACATATGACGTACGGACTGGAAATTTGATCCGTTAAATCCGAAGTCCGTTAAATCGGGGTCCGTGTAATCGAGGATTAAATGTACTTTCCTTGAGATGATTTATGAACACTTATTACAGAGCTACTGTTATTCCTGGAAACATTCCTTATAATCATCTTTTGTAAATATGCAAATAACTTCTGAGAATATTACAGAGATTTTTGTATTTTACAGTATTTAACCCCGTCGAGCTTATTATCATGTAGCAATATTTACAAAACTTGATATCAAATGTCTAAATGAAAAGTAAAGACTTATGGGTTTGGGACGACAATGTTCACAAAATAAATAATACAGTAGATTAAGGTGACAATGAGAGCTATTAAGAGAAGAATCTCATTGCTGGACCGAAAGACGGATGAATGGACAAGCCAGCAGATCAAAATTGTGGGTGTCACTGAGAAGATTGTCATTCAGAAATGGAACTGAAAAGAGAAATTGTCAGATGTGCAGATAATAGGTGGGTCCTGAAAGTGCTGGAGTGGCGAACGAGGATCGGGAAAAGAAGTTTGATATACCCTCTAGCTAGAGGGTCGGATGACATCAGAAAAATAGCTAGGAGCAACTGAAAGCAATGTACCCAGGATAGAAACGAGTGGATGAGGATATTGGAAGCCTGTATCTAATATTGAAGTTACCGGGTTGATGATTATTAAAAATGATTATTTTTTCCTTTATATATTTATTTATTAAAACAGTCAAATGATACTTTTTATACAAAAAAAAGAGTCATGGAAATTCCTGAATTTTAATAATAAAACTGAAAAATCTCATTTGAAAATGTATTTTTGATTTTATAATCGTTTTATTCAATAATAGTTGTATAACTAAAACAGTTTATAGTTTAAACAAATAAAATAAACCATTAATCGTGCTATTGAACGTGTTTTTTTTTTACCTTTTCATTTTTGTAAGAAACATAAATATTTATTGATAAACTAGGGGTGTTTTTTTATTTATCCTCAGATACTCTAAGGGGATGTTGGTCCAAAAAATATTGTGCAAGCCTAAAAGTTTTTAGACGAAACTATTTACTGATCATAAACTACAAGATAACAGAATCCAAAGTTTTCTTAGAGCATTTATCTCTAACACAGCTCTAACTATTAATAAATGAACATCGATAACTTCAGGAGTCGGTCATCATTTGGTCAACTTAAACAACGATTGATATGTGATCTTTAGATTCTGGAAGTCCAGGGTTACTTTAATTTTTGTTTTTTGAAATGCACTATCAAGGAGGTTAATGCTCTTCAAAAGAGGATTATCAAAAGTGAGCTTTAGGTTGAACCATAAATTATAAATCCATCATTCTTTTGAACCTTTCATTTTAAAGAGAACGTTAATATTTATGTTTCTATGTTATATGCAATATGACTATCATCATCGCAGTGAAGTAAACAACCGATTAGATGGTACCGGCTCTCTTTGTCACCTTATCATCTTTCTTCAAACTATGGTCTTTATCAGTTCCTAAAAAATCCTTTCTTGATTCTTCTTTGCTTAAAACCTTGTCTTTGAGACCCATTTCTTTTCCAATCAAATCTTGATTATCAGCGATTATATCATCACTAGCTGAATAATGAACTAAATTATCTAATTCTTGCCAACTGTTGTCTTTATCTGGTTCAACAGGTTGAATTCGATGTTCTTTGTCGCCGTTTAGATAAGATTCAGTCATTACAGAATGTGTCTTCGACTTTTGATTTGTCCCAGGAGATAGATTCAAATCTACATCTAAATTGTTTCCACTTTTAAGGAACAATTTTGATTCGTCATTAGATACTTGACCCATTTTAAGTTCTTTTTCAAGTTTTACAGCTTCTTCTATGGGTCTATGTTCATTATTTTCTTCCAAATCCGTTAGTTGATCTACTTTTAAACCATTTTCAAACTGTTTAGGTAGGTATTGATTTGCTGTACTCATTTTTTCATTTTGATCACTTTGGATATTCATATTTAGTTCGGATTTTAGGTCTTTTATACTTTCTTTATCATCAAGCCTTGAGCCACCTTTATCTATATTGCTCATTTTAACAGATTCGGTAGATACTTCAGTTTTAAAGATGTGATCATTTTGTTTTTTAACTTTTTCTGCATAATCGTAGTTACTTTTTAAATTTATTGTACTTTCTGTTGGATCAACATACAGTCGTTTTTGAACAATTTCAGTAGTGTCTCGCAATTGTGCTTCATTCAAGCTCCAATTATGATAACTCTCCGTCTTTTGATCTACTTCAAGAGGTTTATTGTTGTCTTCTAAATTCTTATTCGTATCTTTTGTTTCAATTTGACTCATTTTTGGAGTGATTCCTTCACTCTTGGTTGTTAAACTGAATATCGATTCATCGTGCTTCTTCATTATAGTTTCAATTTTATCATCGTGAATTTTATACGTTGGTTTCAAATCTGTTTTCTTTTCAGATGACCCATTAACAAATGTTTTGCGTTCTTGGCCAATAACACTTGTCTGTTCCACTTTTTCTTTCAAATCATTTTCAATTACCGATATGGGTTTTTGTTTAGTATCATTTTTTGTATCAAATCCCAAATCTGTTGTTTTTTCTTTAATACTGTAATTAGAGACTGACTTAAGATTCCGATTTATTTCTTTTAACGTTGTGTCTTGAACAACTTTATTTTTCAACTTTAAAACTTGTTCTTCCGTAGTCGAAGCATCTTCTTCGTGTTGTTCTTGTTTTTTTCTAGCGTAATCAATTGTTACGTCCTTAAGATCTGTTGAATTAACAATAGCACCGTTTAGTTCTTTATTTTTTCTATTACGTATTTCTAATATTTTTTCTATTTCTTTTTGTGTTTTAGGATCAAGAATTTTTTGAGGATCGGCAACTTGCTCTAACTTAACCTTTTCAGGATCGGCAACTTTCTCTAACTTAACCTTTTCAGGATCGGCAACTTGCTCTAGTTCAACCTTTTCAGGATCGGCAACTTGCTCTAACTTAACCTTTTCAGGATCGGGAACTTGCTCTAGTTCAACCTTTTCAGGATCGGCAACTTGCTCTAACTGAATCTTTCCTTTGACATTTTTACTAATATCTAGTATATTTTTATCGTCGTTATCCAAATATGTTATCTCGTCTTTTGCAAGTTCCTTCAAATCTTTAGATTTCTCTTTTAAGTCTATCGATGTCTCATTTGCAAATTTACGATATTCCTTTTTTATTCCAATCTCTTTTTTACCTTCAATATTTTCAACATTTTTACTAGAATTTATCTTATTTCTTATATTAGAATCATATGAAAGTTCGTTTTCATTCTTCTGTTCATTTAATTTAAAATTTTCTTTTGATGATTCTTGAATATTTTTACTATCAAGTCTTTCGAAACGGTTTACATTATCTAAAGAGTTTTCTTTATTTTTTGTCAGCAAATTAGTTTTTAATATATGTCGTATGGTTCCATTGTTAGTTTTTTTGTCATCTACAACAGTAAATTCTTGTTTAGATTTAACTTCATTCATAGTTTTTGAGTTCAAAACAAGCTTTTTGCTATTCGTTTGGATATCTGGTTGAAAATCATGTTGGTTGTTATTATTTTGTCTATCCTTTTTATCAATATTAGTGTCTGTTGTTTTGCTGTCTTTGTTTTCTTTGAATTTTTTACTATTAAAGTTCATTTTAGTGTTAAACTTTAATTTTTGTGAGTCGACATTTTTTGAAGTATGCGATTTATTTTTTTTCAAAGCTTTATTCCTTTCATACATTTTCTTTACAAACTCTTCGATATCTTCAGACGATAAAGTTTTCCAATCGACACTTGCAGTTTCAGTGCTCTCGTTCAATTCAGACTTTAAATTATTTTTTCGATTATTCTGTTCTGTTGAACTTTCCCTAATGTTTGGAGATGTGGGTGTTTTGTTTGATTCAATGTTATGATTTTCAGTTTCTCCCTGTTTACCAAAATATTTTTCTTCATCTTTCTTCAACTGTGCTATTTTTCTGTTCTTGAAATAAGAATCATCTTGGATATTTCTTTGTTCAGTTTCTATATTCCGATTAACAAAATAATTAAATGGTTGTTGTTCATATAAATGGGTAGGTGAGTTATATTCTATTGAACTCGGATAAGAAAGTGTTGGACTCAGAGGTAAAATATCTTTAGTATTATGTCCGTTGTTTGAATATTTATTAAAAGGAGAAGTGTATATAATAGTTTCTGGATGCGATGGACTATTTGAATATTGTAATAAACGTTGATATGAATCATAATTTGGAGTATCATACGAATCCACTTGATCAGGAGATCTTAATTCCACAATTAATTCTGGCATTTCAATGAGTGGATTTCGTACTTTTTGAAATCCACTTGTAGAACTCTGTGTAAGAAATAATTGTCCACAATTATTTTGTTGGTGTAGATCTCTAAAGTTAACTGTGTTTAGTTTACTTTCTTCTTCTTTCGTTTCATTTGTAACAACAACTGTCTCTAGATTGGATTTGCTATCATTTTTTGAAACATTTTCTGCAGTGGGTTTTTGACTATTTGAAGGGATAATTGTAGTACGAGTATCTACTTCACCCTCAGGTTTATCAACAGGTACACTAGCTGGTGGATTATTTAGAACACCAGGTAGATTATTGATATTATCTTGTGAGTTTTTTTGAGGAACTGGCGGATTTTCAGGATTCTTAACTGGAGAACCTTGGCTAGCTGGTGGATAACCTTGATCAATTGATGAATTTAGGATGATTCCCGGTGGATAACTAGGACATACGCAAATTGGTGGGTTGACACCATTTGGTTTATAGTTCTGCAAAGTACCGTTCTGTAGCATTCCTTGGGTTGCATTTCCTTGGTTATTTTTTTGACCAGAAGGATCCAGTGTTTCATCAGATGAAATTTGGGGGTTTTTATCTTTTTCGTTGTTAGGAGATGTTGTTTGTTTTGGATTGGGAACATTTGTCAAAGAATTTTGATTTGGTGGTAGATATTGATTTGGTGGCGGATATTGATTTGATGGTGGGTATTGATTTAGTTGTGGATATTGATTTGATGGTGGATATTGATTTAGTTGTGAATATTGATTTGGTTGTGCGTATTGATACGGTGGTGAATATTGATTTGGTGGTAGATATTGATTTGGTGGTAGATATTGATTTGGTGGTAGATATTGATTTGGTGATGGATAGTAATTTGGTTGTGTATATTGATTTGGTAGCGCATATTGATATGGTTGTGGATATTGACTCAATGGAGAATATTGATTCGTTGGCGTATATTGATATGATGGTGGATATTGATTTGGTTGTATATATTCATTTGATTGTATATATTGATTTGGTGGCAAATATTGACTGGATGTGGGATGTTCGTTTGTTGTTTCATATGATGGTGGATGTTGATTTGGTTGTGTATATGGATATAGGGGTGGATATTGATTGGGTTGTGTATATTGGTATGGTGGTAGATATTGATTCGGTGTTAGGAATTTATAAGGTTGCGTATGTTGATGAGCTGGTGGATATTGATTTGGTTGATTAGGATTTGGTACATGATATTGATTTAATGGTTGATGTGGAATTGGTTGGTTGTATTTATTTAGTGTTTGGTAACGATTTGGTTCTGGGCCTTGATTTAATGGTAGGTTATGATTCAGTGGTCGATATTGATTTGAATCTTTGTCGTAATTAGGTGGTGAGAACAAACTTGATGGCATATATAGATTTAAATTGGATAATGGGTATGGATTAAATAGAGAATATTGATTTGATGGTGGAATTTGATTTGAATCATGATTCGGAATGAATGATGGATATTGATTTGAAATAGGTAATGGGTATGAATCAAATGGTAAAAATTGATTTGCTTGTGGGATTTGATTTGGATATTGGTTTGGAATAACTGCCAGATTGGATGACAGGCCTGGATTAGATGGTGAATATTGATTTGGTTGTCGGATTTGATTTGGATATTGGTTTGGAATGACTGGCAGATTGGATGACAGGCCTGGATTAGATGGTGAATATTGATTTGGTTGTAGGATTTGATTTGGATATTGGTTTGGAATGACTGGCAGATTGGATGACAGGCCTGGATTAGATGGTGAATATTGATTTGGTTGTGGGATTTGATTTGGATATTGATTTGAATTTGATGATGGATATAGATTTGAATTGGATGATGTGTGTGGACTATCTGGTGAATATTTATTTGGTTGTGAGACTTGATTTGGATCTGGATTTAGAATGGATGGTAAATATTGATTGGGCGATGGATGTGAATTTGTTGGGGAATATAAATTTGTTGGTGGATATGAATTTGTTGAGAAATATGGAATTGTTGGCGAGTATGCATTAGTTGGAGGATATGAATTTGGTGATAGGTATTGATTTGGTGGTAAGTATGGGTTAATTTGATTCATTTGTGGGTATGAATCTATTAGTGGGTATGAATTTATTGGTGGGTATATATTTGTTGATGGGTATGAATCTGTTGGTGGGAATGAATTTGTGGGTGGGTATAAATCTGTTGATGGGTATAAATCTGTTGGAGAATATGAATTTGTTGGTGGGTATGCATTTGTTGGTGGGTATGAATTCGTTGATGGGTATGGATTTGTTGGCGGGTATGAACCTGTAGGTGGGTGTATATTTGTTTGTGGATATGAATCTGTTGGTGGACGTGAATTTGTTGGCGGGTATGAATTTGTTGGCGGGTATGAATTTGTTGGTGGGTATGAATTTGTTGGCGGGTATGAATTTGTTGGTGGGTATGACTTTGTTGGCGGGTATGAATTTGTTGGTGGGTATGCATTTGTTGGTGGGTATGAATTCGTTGATGGGTATGGATTTGTTGGCGGGTAGGAACCTGTAGGTGGGTGTATATTTGTTTGTGGATATGAATCTGTTGGTGAATGTGAATTTGTTGACGGGTATGAATTTGTTGGTGGGTATGAATTTGTTGGTGGGTATGAATTTGTTGGTGTATATGAATCTGTTGGTGGATGTGAATTTGTTGGCGGGTATGAATTTGTTGGTGGGTATGAATTTGTTGGCTGGTATGAATTTGTTGGTGGGTATGAATTTATTGGCGGGTATGAATTTGTTGGTGGGTATGAATTTGTTGGTGTATATGAATCTGTTGGTGGATGTGAATTTGTTGGCGGGTATGAACCTGTTGGTGGGTGTATATTTGTTTGTGGATATGAATATGTTGGTGGATGTGAATTTGTTGGTGGGTATGAATTTGTTAGTGGGTATGAATTTGTTGGTGTGTATGAATTTGTTGGCGGGTATGAATTTGTTGGTGGGTATGAATTTGTTGGTGTATATGAATCTGTTGGTGGATGTGAATTTGTTGGCGGGTATGAATTTGTTGGTGGGTATGAATTTGTTGGTGGGTATAAATCTGTTGGTGGGTTTGAATTTGTTGGTGGGTATGAATTTGTTGGTGGGTATGAATCTGTTAGTGGATGTGAATTTGTTGGCGGGTATGAATTTGTTGGTGGGTATGAATCTGTTGGTGGGTTTGAATTTGTTGGTGGGTATGAATTTGTTGGTGGGTATGAATCTGTTGGTGGATGTGAATTTGTTGGCGGGTATGAATTTGTTGGTGGGTATGAATCTGTTGGTGGGTTTGAATTTGTTGGTGGGTATGAATTTGTTGGTGGGTATGAATCTGTTGGTGGATGTGAATTTGTTGGCGGGTATGAATTTGTTGGTGGGTATGAATCTGTTGGTGGGTTTGAATTTGTTGGCGGGTATGAATTTGTTGGTGGGTATGAATCTGTTGGTGGATTTGAATTTGTTGGTGGGTATGAATTTTTTGGTGGGTATGAATCTGTCGGTAGATGTAAATTAGAACTTCCGTTCGAATAACTTTTTGAAACATCGAAACACACACTAGACAGATTCACTGAAGGTGTTGATACGTTTGAGTTCTCAGGTGTTGTGATTGTTGGTGGGTTCGGCGTCGTGTTTCCTTGCTTATGCGGTTTCTTTTTAAATGGTCTATTAGACCAAATAAGGTCCCATATAACACTTTCTTTAAATAATGTATCATTATTCAACTTTTGATTGTTCAAAAACGTTATATTTTCTGTCAAGTCATTGAGAGTTGTTGAGGTTTTTGACGGTTTTTCTCCTGGTTTGGAATCTTTTTTCGGAGAATCATTGTTGCTTTGGTATTTATTCATATTTTTATTATGTTTATAACCATTGAGTTGCTTTTGGGGATTATTTAATGTTCTGTTCCAACTTACGTCTTTATTGGCATCAAATCTAACAAGTTCTTGAAATGAGTTCATACGATCTCTATTATAGTCAAGTTTTTCTGGTTCAAATCTGAGAAAATCTTCAGAACTTGGAGGGTTTTGCAAATATGAATATGGTTGTTCCATAACATTAAAGTTATTATACTCAGAACTTAGAGGATTTTGCAAATATGAATATGGTTGTTCCATAACATTAAAATTAGTATACCCAGAACTTAGTGAATTTTGCAAATTTGAATATGGTTGTTCCATAACATTAAAATTACTATACCCAGAACTTAGAGGGTTTTCCAAATATGAATATGGTTGTTTCATAACATTAAAATTACTATACCCAGAACTTAGAGGGTTTTCCAAATATGAATATGGTTGTTTCATAACATTAAAATTACTATACCCATGATATTTTCTAAATGGTTTCTTAGTATCACGATAATTGCTATTGAAGTATTTATCACCGACGAAATAATTGGGATTTCGATAAAACTGGTATTGAGGTTCAAATTTGTTTGGACTCAAATAATTAATGCTATTCTTTCGATAGTCATAATCATTATAATCAAAATAATCAGGTATAAAGTTAACGTGTTTTCTCGTTAAACTGTTTCTTTTATATCTTTTTGTATTTTTGCCCAATGAACTAAATTTACTATTTGGATTAAAATCATTATTCTTATGAGGCATTTGTATTAAAATATCGCGTCTATTTTTTTTAATCTTGACATTTTAGGGTAAAATTCAGTATTTAATTGACGTTCCTCATTATGTGTCAAAAAGTTTTGATTATAATCTTGCTGAGGTTTTGGCCTTTGATAAAATATATCTTGGTATTTTGGTGGGCATATGTTACAAGGGAAATTGAGATCTATTGACAAAAGCTTATTGCAACAGGAGCATTTATCTATTGTTGGCTGACGAATCTTTTTAAATTCATAATTTCTTCCGCTATTTTCACCATTTTCACAATACACTGAACAGTTTAAATTTTTCTGTTCAACTTTCATAGACTTACAACATTCGCAATACACTGGCGTTGATAAAATTTCTTCTTTGCATACGAATATACAATGAGCAACTATTTTCTTTTCAAGCATGTACTTGCAATAAACACAATCATCTATCGTGTGATCAACGATATCCAAATCTATGACAGCAACATTACATTTTCTTTTTATTAAACATTCTGTCACGCCTTTAACCTCGTCCAGATAGATGCAGTATGTGCAGTCTTCAACATTCCTGTCGATATTCCCATAATGATCAGATATGATTATCTCTGATGGTCTTTCGACTATCTGTAAAAGAAGATAACAACTCGTTTAGTTTATATCAAGAAGCAAAGATAATAATTGTGTCGTGTATGATTGAGATGATATATTATTTGCTGCTACATCTCAAATATTATCTATGGAATGCAGGTGTAGGGAATACCCACGTCCCTAAAATATTGTCAACATGCAGGGTCAACGACCGATGAATCAACCTCTGGATATGTACAAATGTCACATACCAGAACGTCAATACTGTTTACACGCAAATAATATTTACATCGCATTCCACGATAGAAAGAGAACATATCACGCTGTCTCGCCGTTTCGACAATAAATGTTCTACCCACTGCATTATCCGCGGCGTCTGCGACCACCTCAGCACGCGCAGGAGTGAGATCGAGATATACCGCGGACGCATTCACGTGCCCCGTTCTGAAATTCGATATATACCTACTTATCGATAAATAAAGGGCACTTGTTATTATTCACTTGACCATTCATCGCTGTTTACTATTTATTGATTATTCACTCTCACTTCCCGCATTCCTGAATCGACGTATTTTATTTTGAATACAAACAAATCAAAATCATCACGACGTATCAAATTAAGCATCCCGCTAAATTGATGACCCCGAACGAAAGGAACACAGAATTTGACCAAAGCGAATACAGAGATGTCAACATCAACATCATCAGCACGTCCTACTAGGACACACGCTAAACAGGTATGGACACAAATCTAAAAAACATCACGGAGTATCCAAACGCTGGAGATGTGGTTGTTCAGAGATATCCTAAAGATTTTTAGAACAGATCGCGTTACAAATGCAGAAATACTTGCTCGTATATGTATAAGGACTGAGAACTGCCTAAAATTGTGAAGATTCGCAAATTGAAGTATAATATATCGGTCACATATTTATTTTATTCATTTATTTAAAAAATTTATTGCAAAAATAATCTGACGGGATTATTGCCAGGCGGAAATCTCTTCCAACCAACCAGACAAAAGTAAATGAAGCAAGTTACGTGGTCGCATAAATCATTCAAATGACTATCCATCCCCACGAAATCCATAAACAAATACGTGAGCATATACCCACTGACCCCACAAAGACGGACAATCACCCGAACATTATTTTTCATATAAAGTGAGATATCATCAACCAAAAGAAAAAGAAAAAAAGAAGCGATGGTGGAGAGGAAATGAAAAGAAAAATTAGGAATGAAACACGTGATTTTACTGACTAGAAATTAAGAGTTTTTCAGTCGCTTCTTAGAGTCGCTCTCGCATAATGAAATACATAAGATACATTTATCGTCGTTGCTGGCCCTCGTAGTCGAGGATCCCCTCGCCACTCCAACGTCAATCTTAAACTGCTCTTCCAAGTCGATCATGTGATCTTCTGTAAGAAAACAGTCTGATTCTAGATGCGCATTCCCTTCTACAGACATTTCGTTGTCGTCGTCGTTGCTGGGCCTCGTAATCGAGGATCCCCTCGCCACTCCAACGTCAATCTTGAACTGCTCTTCCAAGTCGATCATGTGATCTTCTGTGAGAAAACAGTCTGATTCTAGATGCGCATTCCCTTCTACAGACATGTCGTTGTCGTCGTCGTTGCTGGGCCTCGTAATCGAGGATCCCCTCGCCACTCCAACGTCAATCTTGAACTGCTCTTCCAAGTCGATCATGTGATCTTCTGTGAGAAAACAGTCTGATTCTAGATGCGCATTCCCTTCTACAGACATGTCGTTGTCGTCGTCGTTGCTGGGCCTCGTAATCGAGGATCCCCTCGCCACTCCAACGTCAATCTTGAACTGCTCTTCCAAGTCGATCATGTGATCTTCTGTGAGAAAACAGTCTGATTCTAGATGCGCATTCCCTTCTACAGACATGTCGTTGTCGTCGTCGTTGCTGGGCCTCGTAATCGAGGATCCTCTCGTTATTCCAACATCAATTTAGTTGTAAAGCGAAACTATTTCATAAAGTTCGTTTTAAGTGAGTGAACCGTTGCACACCAGCAAACTCACTGGCCACACCGCTGTACTGGATCCGATGGCACACCGAACTGAGACGATCAGAGCACACCGGCATTTTTTTTTTCTCTTTTTGAAAAAATTGATATAACCCTAGTCTCAGATATCCTTGTACCCCCGAATACTAGGCGGAAAAAATACTTGTTTAGTTCGAGGAGATAAGCACAGCGCGGAGTTCGAACCGATGACTTTTCGCACGAAAAACCAGTGTATTACCGCGCGGCCATGAACCTCTAAATTAAATTATAATTATCAGTGAACTGTTACCTTGTTTCCAAAATATTTTTTTATACGGCTTATCAATTTTAAAGTAATATGTTAGCCAAATGTATGTACCACAAGCAAAGGTTCCTTTACCGCATCATTACTGGTGATGAAAAATGGTTTGAAAATGGTGATAAAAAATGTTTAAAGGGGATCTTCATGAATAATATGGTTTAAGCGGTCCTCATCGAAGTCCACTGGTCGTCCGGAACGCTCCATGTCTTTCAGGTCGAAATTACCGTCTTTGAAACGCAAAAACCATCGACGAGCTGTCTTTTCATTCATAGCATCTTCACCGTACACTTCGCAAATATCGCGAGCAGCTTTATTCCCTCAATTGAATAACACAATATCTTGTAGAGTAGAAAATTTTCTTTCTAATGACGTATAATCTTTACCATTTTGTTTTAATTTTGGTGCTCATTTTTAAATTGGAAAAAAACGGACACAACTTATGTTAACACCCAATATTTATATGAAAGTAGTAAATAAATATTTTACTAATGAAATATAAAATAAAATAAATAAATACCTGTCCAAAAGAAGAAATAATTAAACCACATAAAACGAGTTTAATTAAAATTTCGTTCATAATGCATAATTTAACCCAAATACTTAAGTAACGGGCTCTCCAACTAAGAAAACAGAACACCAAAACGGGCAGTTAAATCTTGTTTTTAATTTGATAATTTTAACGAGGTAAATATTTTTTTTGGTTTATTGATTTTTTATGTTATTTAGCAATTAAAATTGGATACTATAATTTCTTTAAAGAAACAGCATTAAGACTAGAACTGCATTGTTATTATTTTTTTACAATTACAAACCAATGTAAGACTCGCTTCGTTCTTGGCATGATTTAAGAAGCGACTGAAAAAACTTTTAATTTCTAGTCAGTAATAAAACGTGTTTCATTCCTCATTTTCTTTCCTCTCCACCATTCCTTGCTTTTCATTTGGTTGATGATATCTGACTTATATGAAAAGGAATGTTCGGATGATTAACTGTCTTTGTGAGGTTTATGGGCGTATACTCAGATATGTGTTCGTGAATTTCATAGGGATGGATAGTCATTTGAATTTTTTTTTTGCGACTATGTAACTTTTGTCTGGCTGGTTCGAAGAGATTGTCACCTGGCAAATGAAATAAATAGTCGCTTAAAAAAAAAAAGACTCCGACTCCGATTCCTATATTTACCAACAATACGACTCCGACTCCACAACTCCGACTCCACGACTCCGACTCTACAACTCCGACTCAAAAAAGCTCAATTTTAGCAGGTTGTTTCCTACCTTTGCATATAGCCATTTTTTTCATGTTATAGGGATAAAAATAAAACAAGATCAAACTTTAATAATTATTTATTAGAATGTATTCTTAAAAACAACATTGCTTCTATTAAATCTGTATTCGTAGAGGCTCTCAAATCAGAATTGAGAATTTTAAGAGCGGAAAATAACCGCTCTACGGATACTTGGGTTGGGGGTAATGCTGTAACGATCAATGCTGAATCTTTTACGATTTCTAGATACCGCTGTATTGCCATTTCAACATTTAACTTATAAGTTCGGTGAATTTTTTCCATTATTTTCAATGCATCATAAAATTCAATTTTAAATTTTGAAATAGAGTCTCCTTCATCTATATTGGGACTGTGATTCAAACGAGGACGTTTTAGTTTATCTTATTCATTGAGATATTTTTCAAAATTGTCTTCAGATTCAGCGGTGTCGGATGAAGATGATGATACTTCGTGTACGCTGTCTGCTGTCGTCTCTTTTTCTAGTCGAAGGCCTTTCATACGAACGGTTAATTCAAACAGAGCGTTTTTCGCTCTATTTATTTGTTCTTCCGTCAATATGGATCGAACCATGGGGTTAACATAGATCCCAGCCAACAGACTTTTCTTTCGACGTGAGAAAGAAGGAGACAAACACATTTTTGTAGACTTTATGCATTAAATGGATCTCGGTGATTCACCATATCGGTGCGACTTGCGCCTGCAAGTTTAATATTCGTGCACAATACACATTCATTATAATAATTAAAAAAAAATGTATTTTAAATTTTAACGAAAAATTAGTCGGAGTCGCTCGTTTTTTACGACTCCTACTCCGACTCCGACTCCGGCCCAAACACCGCGACTCCGCGACTCCGACTCCAACTCCGACTCCGACTCCACAGCCCTGAATGATTTATTTAAAGTTCTACAGACATTTATTTCCGCTGCTTTATGATATTTTCCCCTTGCTAGGCTATTATAACTATGTTATATGTAAAATAAGATAATCAGCAACCAGCTTAAGTATCCTGAAGTTTGATTTTTCATTTATACATTTTTTATACCATACAGGCTTAAATCCAATGAGATCAAATGACACGAAAAAATAAATGGCTAATCTCCTCAAGGGCGTAGTAATTTTTTAATTTCCATTAGTGGGCCCGAATCTAATGGTAGAACTGACTGTCCTATTACTTGGGATTAGGGCCCACTGTTATTGACAGAATATGCCTTCGAAGATTCCTCGGTGTACTACTATCACCAGCATGTTGAAAATGCACATAGTTAGGTCTCACATCTTCGCAGAACTGAAAATCACCGACAGATTATCGACAATATGCATTCGACACGTCGTCCAATTCTTTGGGCACATTGCTTGTTGCCACGCCTCCAGTAACAACCAACCTCTCTAAACTATATATTTAGCCACAAGCAATGTGCCCAAAGAACCGGAGGACTCATCGAAGGAATACATATATTGTCGACAATCTGTCGGTGATTCCCAGTTCTTCAAGAATGGAGGCGTTAGTTCTTGCTGTCCATGGAGTTCATAATGTCCTTCTCCAGCACCACAATTCAAACGCATATCTTCTATGTGTCTCGCTTGCTCTCAGATTCCGTGCCGCACATGAATATTGCAAAGACCAAAGGCTTAACTAGGCACATTTTCGTCGTGATGATGATAGTTCTACTTCTTTATATATTGAGTTCTACTTTTTTATATATATATGAAAGTTCTACTTTTACATCATTACCTATTCTAGTGATCATTTTTACCCCAGTTATTTCATAAAGTCGCATTCATTTGATCAGTGGAAATGTGTGAATTCCTGATAACTCTATAAGACTCACGTATAAAGGAGTCTGGTAGTTATCAGGAATTAACTATAACATCAGGAATGAATAAATCATCTCATGCGGCTTTTAATAAAATGAGAAGCGTATTCTGCGATGATAATCTAAACTTGAAACTTCGACAACGGTTAGTCAAGGGCTACGTTTGGTCAGTGTAATTGCATGGAGTGGAATCATGGACCCACAAAGTTGGTAGTATGGACCGACTGGAAGCATTCGAAATGTGAATGCACCGGAGAATGCTACGAATACTCTGAATGGATATGATCAACAACACAAGGGTTCTTGAAAGAGCCAAAGTTGATAGAGAGTTGCTGACTAATATTAAAATCCGAAAGAGCAAAGTACAAATTACTGCACCTGATCATCCAATGCAAAATAGAAGGCCGAAGAGGTGTTGGCAGAAGGCAAATCTCCTGGCTCCGCAATATACGTGATTGGACTGGCATAAGGAGCGCTGGAGATCTTTTTCGGGCTGCCGGGGACAAATATATATACTCTCAGGTGATATTCAACGTTGGAGGGACCTGACATGACACTGGGAAGAAGAAGAAGATAAAGGAGTCTCCCAGGGATGAATGCATTCACCGATCCAATATCTTATGTTATCATATAAAATGAATATGTACAGAATATTCCATCTCGATCGTGTGCCGTGCACCCTGTGGGGCACCTACTAGTGTCCCACAGGGATCCACGTTCTCTCCGATAAATTGAGATTTGCAACTATAAAACCCACATCTTACGAAGTATACACATTGTTTCTTACACAGTTTATGCATTTGAACAGCATGATGAAAAAAAAACGATTTTTTTTTCAGATTACGTAAAATCTACTGACTATTGAATGTACTTATTTTTCATACGTAACATAATGTAATGTTACGTTATACTTTGTTGCGTAACGTTATGTCCTTTAATTTGATTTGCTCTACCCGGGGGTGCCGGGTTTAATTCCCGATGATTACATATTTAACGACACCTATAAACATCTGGTAAATACATATATCCCAAAAAATTCTCCAATCCTGGCCGAAATCGTCCCATGCCTCCCTTACCCCTCAGTCCCCAACCCGAATGTCCCTAACCATTGAACCGTGTATATCGGTGCCAGTTCGAACAGAATTAAGTCTTGTTTGTGCTCCCCTGAAGATGAGGTAAAAGGCTTGAAACCGGTAGAGTTATACCGTTACAAAATTGTGGAATAAACAGTGTTTGATAAAACAAATTATAATGTCTTTAAACCTCCACAACGTTAATTAATGCCTTAACTATAAACAATATATGTCAATTTATTATATAAGCTGCCCGGTGAACTGTAGGAATACACCACTATGAAACTGTCGACTTACTCTAAAGGTTGTCTGGTCAGCTGTAGAGATAAATCACTATGAGTATCATTAATATTCAGCCCTTGCTCTACACCTGCTGTGTACTGAGAAAAATTAAGCTATGAAATATTTAATAATAAACGGTTTATTACATAATATTACGAAAGTTATTCATAATCATCCCTCACACACGTAGTGGAAACTAAAGTGAACATATTTTTCTTTGTTACAGGTAAGAAAACCTCTATGTTTCTTGTTGAATGCACAAAATGATCAAGATGTACGAGTAAGTATTACATTCTTTTTAATTAAGTTATATATTTTTATCTGTACCTACCATTCGAGAACACAAATGCTGTCACTCCCGTAATGCAAATGGATGGAGAAACATTACCAAATTGTGACTCCTTTAAGTATCTTGGGTCACTCATCCATAGCGATGGAGGATGTGCAGCACATGTAACACGTAGAATTAGTGTGGGTTGGATGAAGTTTAGACCAATGACGGGAGTTCTATGTGATCTGAAAATGCCAGTAAAGTTAAAAGGAAAAGTATACCAAACGATTGTCAGACCTGCACTCCTCTATGGCTCCGAATGCTGGACGATGTATAACTCTTACTCCAGGCAACTAGAAACTGCTGAAATGCGCATGCTAAGATGGTCAACTGGTGTGTCCCTAAGAGACAGGAAGCTTAGCTGTTACAGACATCAACGGTATGATGGAGGAGAGGCGATTGAGATGGTGTGGGCACGTTGGACGCAGAGCACCCTATCACATTGTGAACCAGGCGATCTCCATGGATCTTCCTCGAATAACACCCAGAGGAAGACCAAATAATTCGTGGGTGGTGCAAAAAGATAACCTGATGCAGAGGCACGGTCTGGGGGACGTAGTCCGAGACAGAAGAGCATACAACCTGAGGACGAGGAGAGCTGACCCCAACAGTCTTCACAGACAGTGAGTAGGGATGGAGCCAGGGAGAAGAAGAATAAGTTATATATTTTTATCTTAAGTGCGTTTACATCGTTTTTCTGTTTCTAAGTGTCATCACCTAACTAAATTAAGAAGTAATCATAATTCAACTTCAAATATGGAACCTGGCACTTTTTCAGTTCAACTCCTTAAAGTTTTTATAAAAAAAAGTTCTTATATCAGTTCTAAAAAGATAATTTCAGTAACTAAGTTGCCTAAACGCTGGTCTTCTACCCGGGAATTTGCTGTTCAATTTTCGATAGTACGCAAAAAAAGTGGTCCGAGTTTTGTTTCAAGAGTTCATAAGATAAGAATACGCGCAAATACTAGAAGTGTGCTAGTGGTGTTATTTGTTAACGTGCTATAGTATTTCAAACACGTGCAATGGCCAACTCTGAGTTATTGGCCCACTTCAATCAACCCAAAGATTCGAAGGCCGAGACCGAAAACAATGTTATCTCCCGGGCACGCTCTTTACATGTATGAATCATCAATATCGATATGTCGAGGGTTACCATTACAAAGAATGAATGAAGTTCTAAGTCTGCCTCTTATCTTTGTATCATACAACTTTTGAATGGATGAATGGTTTTACTCTATATTTTTTCTAGGCCACTAAAGTGTCCGCTAGGGCTGTTTTCTAGGCCACTTAAGTGTCCGCTAGGGCTGTATTTTTTCTTCAGATATTTTTAATAAATATGTACAATATATCATTGTATTATGTTATACTTTTGTCGCATAAATTATTGTGTCTCTGGAGAAACTGTCAGCTTTAAAGGGAGACAAACAAGTGGACGATTTCCATCAAGGTAAATACACCAAAATCCATAAGATCACCGGTACTGAATGCTGCACTCATTGTGCTCCAGAATCTGGAGGACTGGAGACAAATCATTGCTCAGTTTCAGATCATCAGAGAACCTCAGCCTTCATCCATGAGTAACACGAATAAAATACAAAGGATTTAAGTTTCGGCTTGCATATTTTTATTATCATTACAAGTCTGGCACTCTATCCTCTATGCATATATGGACCAGAGGATTACTTGACGGTATGTTCTTGTATGTATGTAATTTAAGCTTTAAACTAATGTGTTAAGTTCAGTGAAAAAGATCAACTTGAAGTAGTTAGAACATGTTAAAAGAAGAGCTTTGAAAGACTGACTAAACATATTTATATTGCAATCATAAACGGGTGTCGTGGTAGAGGAAGTCCGAAAAAATACAACCCTTATGGACACCTTAGTGGCCTAGAAAAGATATAGAAATAATAATTCACCCATTCATAAGTTGTATAAATTTAAATCAAGCTCATATATATGAAGGTGTATGGATAAACAAGATGCGAAGAATGTGTGTCGAGAAAGGAAAGTATGGCGCTTTTTCCTCTATACCTTGTTTGTAGGATTATCTGCCACCTACGAGTATCTCCATATATACCAAGTTATACCCAGTGTGTGACAGTTCTCCGTCACGCCATCCAATTATCTCACCTTTGGTCTCCCCACTCTCCCATACCTTTTTGGCGTGCATAAGGCCTCGGCCACACAGGTAGGAGCTTCGCTTGGTGCTTAGAGCTACGCTGCGAGCTAGGTGACATATCCTAGCGAACCAACGACCCCATACTATCGCAATGGCCACACTGCACGCTTCGCGCCACGCTACGTGACTATTATAGTCACCTAATAGCGTAGCTCTAAGCACCAATCGGGACTCCTACCTGTGTGGCCGAGGACTAAGGTATTAGTTCTCAAACCAGCGCAGGGTGTAAAACTCGTCGATAGACATTTGTTTCCATGCTCCATTGTTACAAATTGGACCATATATTCTATAGAGAGCATTTCTCTTAAATATGTCATTAACTCTTTCATCTCGTTTTTTAAGTAAGTTTCTGGAGAGTAGGCGAGACTTAAGTAAAAATAATATGGTCAAAATAGTATATATTTGCTGATAATAGCCATTTGCCTTCCTTCACTTGTGTTATTATTAGTCGAGTTTGTTTGAAAGTGATCGCCACTTGACATGATAAACTCCCCATATGATAAACTCCCCATACTTTGCAATAAAATTTAAAATAAATAAATAAATTGTTCTAACTGAATAATTTTATTATTCTTTTAACTAAATTTTGAAGATTTATTAAATGTTGCATCATTAAATGGATCAAAGACCATTGTTCATCTATATCCAAATCGCTGATATTGATTTGATATTTTAAACCAACATCTGAAAAGCTCGTACTTCCAGGAATTATAATGGATGCGGTATTTTCTGGAATAGTATTTTTAATTAGAGGCATTTCCAATGATTCTGGTGGTGCACTGTAGTCAGAAAGTAAAATCTGGGTGGTGTTTTTACTAACTGAATCTGCCACTGAAAGTTTTGTACTCTCTTCATAACTTTTTCCAAGATTATTTGAAAAAAAAATTTGCTCTGAATTAAATCTAGTCTTCATGTTATCTCTCTCAATAGGGTCTGATATGTTGTAGTTAGAAAACGATATTTTGTCGTTTACAGCGAATGTTCTAGTCTCGTTAGATTTTTTTTCAAATAAGTCTTCAACATTTCCGTCTGTATTTAGTATTTTCTCAATAGCATCTCTGTTAATAGAATTTGAAACATTGTGGCTTGAATAATTTCGTCTCTCATTTTCACCAGTTTCAAAATAATTCTGTTTATTGTGGCGTGACAAAGATTTATCTTCACTTTCGTTTATTTCAAATGAAGTTGGCTCATTGTGGCTTGAAAAAGGGTAATTCTCTAGACTAGAATCCGGCACATTGTGGCGTACTAAAGACTTATTCTCATTTTCATATATTTCAAGAGAAACTGACTCATTGTGGCTTAAATTATACTTATTCTCTGAATTTGAATTCGGCATATTGTGGCGTACAAATGATCCATTCTCATTTTTATATATTTCAAGTGAAACTGGCTCTTTGTAGCTTGAAAAAGTGCTATTCTCTAAACTTGAATCCGGCATATTGTGGCGTACTAAAGATCCATTTTCATTGTCATACATTTCAAGAGAAGTTGACTTATTATGGCTTAAATAAGACTCATTCTTTGAACTTGAATCTGAAATGTTGTACTTTATTAGAAGTTTACTCTTCTCGTTTTCTTTTTTATCGAAATCCGATAATTTGTGGCTCGAAAAATACCTTCTCTGATTTTCATCCCTTTCAATAGAATCTAGAATACTGTAGTTCGCTAGAGATCTAATTTCATTTACACCTTTTGAGAGAGAATCTAGTTCACTGTGGCTAGATAAAGAACTTCTCTTATTTTTGTCTATTTGGTGAGAATCTGGTACTTTGTGACTTGATAAAGATTCATTTTCATATTTTTCAAGAGAAACTTGCACATTGTTGTAAGAGAGATATGCACTTTCATTAACATCTCTTAAGAGAGAATCTAGTTCATGGTGGCTAGATAAGGGTTTACTATTATTATTATCTATTTCAAGAGGATCTGATACTTTATGACTCCAAAAAGAATCTTTCATATCACTTTCAAAAGAACCTCGCGCATTGTTGTTTGAAAGAGATCTACTTTCACTAACATCTCTTGAGAGAGACTCTAGTTCATTGTGGCTAGATAAGGATTTACTATTATGGTTGTTTATATTAACAGGATCTGATACTTTATGACTCGAAAAAGAGTGATTCATATAACTTTCTTCAAAATAATCTCGCGCGTAGTCATTTGTTAAAGGTATTATTTTACTTTCAGTTTCGTTGAAATCTGAAATATTTTGATTTCGTAAAATGCTACTTTTGTTGGCGTCTGTTTTGATAAAATTTGTTACGTTGGGATTTGTTGAAGATTGACTCTGATTTTCTCCTTTTGCATCAGTCGTTTTGGCATCTGGTTCGATAAAATCTGTTACATTTAAGTTTACAAAAGTTCGACCTTCGTTTTCTTCTTTTATATCTTTCTTATTTGCATATATTTCAATAAAGTTTGTTACATTGAGGTTGGTATTAGATTGACCTTCATTTTTTCCTTTTTCATCACTTTTATTTGCATTTGTTTTGATAATATCTGTTTTATTGAGAATTGTAAAATATCGACTCTCATTTTCTCTTTTTTCGTCACTTTTATTTGCATCTGTTTTCATAAAATCTGTTTCATGGAGGTTTATATAAAACCCCTCATTTTCTCCTTTTTTGTCAGTTTTATTTGCATATATTTCGATAACATCTGTATCATTAAGGTTTGTAAAATGTCGTCCCTCATTTTCTCTCTTTTTATCACTTTCATTTGCATATGTTTTGATAAAATCTGTTTCAATGAGGTATGTATAAGATCGACTATCATTTTCTCCTTTTTTGTCACTCTTATTTCCATCTGTTTTGATTAAATCAGTTTCATTGAAGTTTGTATAAGATCGAACCTCATTTTCACCACTTTTCTTTGCATCTGTTTCATTCTCATTTTCTCCTTTTTCATAATTCTCATTCGCATCTGTTTCGATAAAATCTATTCCATTGAGGTTAAGAAAAAGTTGACCCTCATTTTCTCTTTTTGCATCATTCTCATTAGCATCTGTTTCGATAAAATATGATACATTGAGGTTTGTAAAAGTTTGACTCTGATTTTTATCTTTTTTATCACTTTTAATAGCACCTGTTTCGATAAAATCTGTTAAATTGAGGTTTTTTACAGATTCGCCTTCGTCTTCTTCTATTTCATCAAAATCTGGTACAATGCGGTCTAAATTTCTATCAACAACATAATCCGACAAATTATGGCTTGAAATAAGTTGACTTTTAATATCATCACTGCCTATAGAATCAGGTGTATCGGATAAAATCTGATTTGAATAATAATTGTTTTTGATGTAATCTGGCGTATTTAAGATTTTTAAAGGTCTTTCATCATCGTCAGTTATTTCTGTAGAATCAGGCGTATCTTCGCTTGACAAAAATACAGTTTCATTTTCAAGTCTTGAAAAAATATCTGGCAAGTTTTTCCACGGAAACAGTTTCAACTCTTCTGCACTAGTTTTTTCTAAAGAATCTGTTACAGTCGAATTTGCATTTTTTTCTATAAAATCTGGCATATTATGGAATAAAATTGGTTTTGCGTCAATAGTTTTTCTATCGAAAGAATCTGATTTCGATTTATTCATATCACTCGACAAATTTAAATATAAATCATTTTTAATATTTTTTTCATTTTTTAATATTTGATCAGAAACATGTTTAATATTCGGTAATTTTTCAAATTTATTTTTAACCTCTGTATCAAACGTTTCTTGTCCTGAGTTAAAATTTATCGTATCACTATTATTTCCTTGATTTTTAAAAAAGACATTTTTCGGTTCCTTTATGTAGAAAATATTCCTCGAATGTCCTTTCGAATTTCGATTAGATTTTGAATAATGATTTTGAATATTTTTATTCATATCTTTCGTAGGGTTCGTTTTATTTTGTGACTGATTTTTGTAAACGTTTTTAGTTTTTTTCGCGAGATTCTTATATATTTTCCACTGATTTTTTTTCGAACTTTTTTGTATTTCATGAATTAGCATTTTATTTATCATTTCGGGATCTCTAAAAAAATGGTGTATACGCTCTGGTGATTCTGTTGTTTTTGTCATATTCTTCATAGGAATCTCTTTCCAGTTTTTATTATTGATAACCCCTTGTTGTTTATCCTTGTTTTTTTTATAAACATTTTCTTTCCATTTCCTTGTTATATGTGTATTGTCATACGATTTTTTATTTCGTTTTGTTTCATTGTTTGATACTTGCGTTGTTGGTTGTCTAAATGCCCACGTGGACCACTCAAAAATATTTCTTCCTGTCAATTCATCTGTTTTCTGTCTGTTTCTCATTTTAAGTTCGCTATTAACTTTGGTCGTATTCAAATATTTAACTGCCAACTTTCTTAATTCATCTGATTTATTTCTGAAGTCCTGATGGGTATATTTTGGTATAATTACTTCGTGATTAGAAGAATATTTATAGTTTCTCGAAAGTGTTTGTAGATCTTCCAAGTCTTTCTCCGTTGTATGTGGTCCAGTTATATTGAAATCTTCATTGTGGATGTGTATACTCTGATCTGATGAGTCTGTCTCCAACAAATCATATCCCTGAAACAAAAATAAAATATTTTTAAAAAGATGTTGAGATCAAATAGCTTTAAAATAAATGACCAAACTGGACTGTAGAACGTTTTTGTTGAACTGAACGTCTTACTTGAAGATAAGTGATCCAATATTTTATGAAGATGTTGAGATCAAATAGCTTTTGAATAAATGACCAAACTGGACTTTAGAACGTTTTTTTTTAATATTTTCCAGCTAATCAAAAAAATAACATAAAATTACATTTTTATATCGTTTGAAAAAATTACATTAAAAATTATACAAAGAAAATTAAATTAAATATTATAGATTTGTAAAATAAAAGAAGATACGAATCATTGGACAATTTGAAAGTTACAAATATTAACATTATTTTTTATCTACGGCTAGTAAATTAATGATGAAAATAAAGATAATGGGGAATAATAGAAGTAGAAATGAATTATGAAAATAAAGATAATGAGGAACAATGGAAGTAGAAATGAATGATGAAAATAAAGATAATGAGGAACAATGGAAGTAGAAATGAATGGTGAAAATAAAGATAATGGGGAACCATGCAAATAGAAATGGGTGATGAAAATAAAGATAATGAGGAACAATGGAAGTAGAAATTAATGATGAAAATAAAGATAATGGGGAACCATGGAAGTATAAATGAATGATGAAAATAAAGATAATGAGAAACAATGGAAGTAGAAATGAATGATGAAAATTAAGATAATGAGGAACAATGGAAGTAGAAATGAATGACTAAAATAAAGATAATGGGGAACCATTGAAGTAGAAATGAATGATGAAAATAAAGAGTTTGAGGAACAATGGAAGTAGAAATCAATGATGAAAATAAAGATAATGGGGAACCATGGAAGTAGAAATGAATTATGAAAATAAAGATAATAGGGAACCATGGAAGTAGAAATCAATTATGAAAATAAAGATAATGGGGAACAATGGAATTAGAAACGAAGGATGAAAATAAAGAGTATGAGGAACAATGGAAGTAGAAATCAATGATGAAATAAAAATAATGGGAAACCATGGAAGTAGAAATGAATTATGAAAATAAGGATAATGGGGAACCATGGAAGTAGAAATCAATGATGAAAATAAAGATAATGAGGAACCATGGAAGTAGAAATGAATGATGAAAATAAAGATAATGAGGAACCATGGAAGTAGAAATCAATGATGAAAATAAAGATAATGGGGGACCATTGAAGTAGAAATGAATGATGAAAATAAAGATAATGAGGAACCATGAAACACACTAGATCACTGAAAGGAAATCGAATTTTTTTTTTGAGTCTTGAAGTGAGGTGGCAGCTGTTTCAAGAGCGTAATACCATGGACAATAAAATATTATTATAAAATGTATTGCTTAAGCATAGAAATGTGACGATTCGTACAATGCCGTTTATAGAACAGACTTCTCATGGGTGCTCTAACTCGGGATAAGGACTCGTTATTATTGACCGGTTAACAATATAACAAAATAATATTCACCATAGAGATAGGAAGATGCTATCTCAGGCATTAGATTGGAGACTTTCATGTGTCTACACATATTTAGAAAAATATATTTGGTAAGAAAACCGCTGAAAATCTACCAAAAGGAGACGAACCTCAAATAATCCTTTGTAGATCTTCTGGTAGTGACAGTTACACATCCGGCTTTCGTTATTGATTAAACATAAGTTTTCATAACACCTTCTGAAAAGGCTTGTCTTCAAAATCTATCTTTTGGAAAAATACTAACCCCCATAATTGATAACGCATCTTGAATAAGAAAGTATTTTCTACTTGGTGAAGCTACCCTGAAAAATTATATTTTACTTCAATTCACTAATGTAGCTGTTTCTGGACTCAGTGCTCTACTGGTATGTCTATCTTGATGAGGGTCTCTCCTACAAGAGCTTCTCTATTGAAAGCATCTAAACATCGTTAAATTTTTGCTGGACTTTTCCCTGTTTTTGTACAATCTTGATAACCGCATGATATTCAATTTTAACATTTCAGAATATAACGAAACAATCCGTCTTCTACATATAGACTCTAGTTTACATATTACTTAGGGTAGAGGTATAAAATTGTATATGTACAACGTTTTATCATGTGACCAGCTTGGTATCAGTCAAAACAGTCATTGACTTGTTCAGGTCTGAAACGTTTAAACTTTGTAATTTGTTTTATCAAACACTGTTTATTCCACTTTTTGTAACGGTATAACCCTACCGGTTTCAAGGGTACTCCTTACCGGTTGGGTTGGGGACTGTGGGCTGAGGGAGGCATGTCAAATTCTTACATAGTAACGGAAATAAATTGGACAGATTAGAGTCCCTAGAAATTTCAAAGTCAGTAAATCGAGGCGAACATCTGGTAAACACATATATCCCAAAAATCTCTCCGCTACTGGCCGAGATCGTCTTATGCCTCTCTCAGCCCTCAGTTCTGAACCCAAATGTCCCCAACCATTAAAAGCGTGTATATCGGTACCAGTTCGAACATAATTCAGTCTTGTTTGTACTCCCCTGAAGATGAGGTGAAAGCCTTGAAACCGGTAGGGTTATACCGTTACAAAAAGTGGAATAAACAGTGTTTGATAAAACAAATTACAATGTCTTTAAACCTCCACAACGTTAATGCCTTGACTATAAACAAAACGTTTAAACTTTAGTTGTAAGCAGCTGCATTGAAAACAGTCTGCAGTCAAGAATTTTACGAATTAGTAATTTATATATTTATAAAAACAACACAGTTTTTCTCACCTTTCCGTATGCGTTGATAATCACTAATAGAAAAAATACCAGCAAGGCGTATTTTTTCATTTTTTATTAACTTTCCGATTCCGTTTTATGATTCCGATAAAACGGTACACTTAAAACATATAATGAAATAAATCTAACTACCGGCAAAGAAAAAACTCGTAAATTTTGACATAACGTTGAAAAAAATTTATTGAATTGGAAAGAAAAAATGAAAAACTGTTTAATTTTTTTTCTAATTCTACATTTATTGGTACGTTCTATATTACAATCAACCAAAAATCACCAAGATTTAAACTTAAATTGGTACTCGTATATAGATTCTTTTATATCTCATTGTCTTTATTTAACGATAGTTTAAGTATAATCTAGAGCAGGGTTCTGTACTAGAAATAGTCCATGGTACTCTACAATCAACTGCTTTTGACATGACTTCCGATTCTTTCAAACCTTTTACCTCTTGAATATTTCAATTAGTTGTAATCGCCCTCTTTATAATTAAACTGCTCTTAAATTTCTGGATCGGCTAATTATAATAACTTCTGACTAAGATGTGCTGATTCTCATTTCTACTTATAAAGCGTCTTCACTGAAAAGCTTATGTTAAGCGATGGTTTTAGTATACTCTGGAACAGAGTACTGTACTGGAGATGGTGGAAGAAGTAAGAGTCAATGGTACTCTGCAATCAACTTCTTGTGCATTGCTTCCAGTTCTATCAAAAATACTTGAATCTTTCAACCAGTTATAATCGCACTCTTTGCAACTCTTTGTTCTTAAATTGTTTATATTATAATTTCTGGATCTGCTAATTACTATAACTTCTGACTAAGATGTGTTGATCTACATATCTACTTATGAAGCTTCTTTATTTAAGCGGTTGTAGCTATAGAGCTATATTCTGGAAGTATATTCTGGAATTTAGTATGTACTGTACTGGGGATAGTTAATGGAATTCTGCATTAACATCACTTCCAGTATTTTTAAACCTCTGAAGTGGCCTCTTTCAAAATGTTTAAATATTTCAACCAGTTAATATTTAGTGAAACGCGACATGCTTTCCCGTAGTCCTTATTGCTTAACTGTAAGGACTGCTTCATAATGTCGTCTTCAAAAAGCAGTGATTCGATCTGCATATCCCCGATTTTTATGCAATTATCTGCTACAGAACTGTCTGTTATTCTGTCCACTAAAACAATAGGTTAAATGGGTCATGGAAGACAGCCTAGCGTTACTTCCTTTTCTACTGAAAACATATACTGTTATAAAACGTTTGTTACAACACTCGTTTAAGAATTTTATTGCAGTGCAAAGAAATCTACGAAGTCCATATTCCTCATACTAGTTGTTCTTTTAAGGCTGTATAACGGGAGTTCTTCAAGAATATGAAACTGTCGAAGACATCCTCAACATTTTTCCTGGTATTCTGAACTACTTAGCTAAGATTAAAAGTTGACCCATAGTTCCTCTTTCCATTCAATAGCCACATTGATTCTTCTGGATCTAGAACACTAATATCCTCCAGCGGCTTCTTTCCAATAATCAGAAATACGAGTATCACATTGTTATGCAAACAGAATTAAAGTCCATTTTTGCTTAAAATGACTTTTTGAAAAAAACATTTATGCCTAAAAGTTATATGGTTTCGCTGTTATGAAAAGACAAAAAGTCATATAACTTGATTTTACATCGCTTTCCAAAACTTAAATTGCGTTTATCTCAAAACTCAATATTTGGACTTAAATGCTTTTCGCAGAACAACGACGATACCATGCTGGTTTACTAGAATAATTGAATAGTTGCCAACTATGCATGTAACACATAATTCTTATGAAGTTTGTATGTCATATATTAATTCTGCCTTAAAAATAATTCTTTAACATCCCATAGAATCAGTATATTGATCTTCAAATATAAGTGAAATTTTTTTTTATAATGTTTTAATTATTTAGTCCAAAAAGTGCATGACTCCGCTTTAATGCACTTAATTAATGTATTTGCTGTACATTGCCCTCTATGCATTGCCGCGCTATGCATTGTCCTACAATAACGTGCGTATTTTCTGCCTTGTGTTAAGATGTATCAGGGTGCACATGAAATCAATCATATCTGTAAATTTTAATTAAAAAAATCGATTTTCGCTAACACGCGACACTTGCCAAATTGACTAAATCCTTAGAAGGGATATAAATCAATTAATCAGGTGTCAGTTTAGCCGTAAGAGTTCCCTGAAGATAGAACATTGCTTTAACCACCGCATTACGTCTCTCTTAGTCTTCCAATATCCCGAATCCCCGTGCGGGATATTAAAAGTGCGATAGGAATATTGATAAGGCTTCAGGCGTAATGCAGTATGTTTTGTCATGTTTATGTATAAGGCGCACCCGGCAGGGATCTGTCGTCTCTTCAATTCGGGAGAGGCGATGATCCTGGCTAGGACATGTTCTGAGAGTACCCGATGATATTTGGCCGAGGAGAGCGCTGTTTTTCTGTCCATTGAGGTCCCGACAGCCTGGAAGACCTTCTCTCACGGTGTACCGTTCCTATGACAAGGAAGTAAGAGCGTTAGGAATGTCGTGGAGGGAGATTACGAACACCGCCCAAAACCGCTCTGAATGGAGAAGACTGGTGGCCTCCCTATGCTCCCTTGTGGGGCTTTAAAGGCTGAATTGAAATTGAATTGAATAAATTAACATTTATTTTTATAACACCTGTTGAAAATAAATGTCTGTAATTCCTTGCTAAAACTGCACACATCACTCATATCTCTTACTCTAAAAGGTAGACCATTCCACATCACAAAACCAGCAAAGATAGCTCTATCATAATACCCTGCCCTGTTGGATCCATTTGGAGCAATCAATTTATTACATGAAGATGAAATCGATTTTAAAATTCTGCTCTTCTCTGAGGAACATCTAACATATTTGACAGAGTCGAAAGATGCAATAGAGACATGGCTTATACTTTGTCTTAATTTTTTTTGCTCTCGATATCTTTTGATTATGCTAACTTGACATAATCAAAAGATATCGAGATCTGCTTACATGATCCATCCATGCAAACCTTTTGGACGATATATCACTGATAATAATTGATTATCTGGTTAACTTCTAAGATTCTGCATTAGATCTTTGTTTCCACTCTTCTATAGTCTATTTGAACTCAAATATTGTTGTTAGTGTTTGGTTTACGAAGCTCTATACATTTGTTGTTCTTTGCAATATCATGACCTACCCTTTGGATCCATACATTGAAAAAGTATGGAAACAAATAAATATGCTGTCGCATTTTTGTTGTGGAATAGCCCAACTTAAAATGGTTTTTTACCTTTTTTCTTAAAGCTGGACAGCTCATTCCGATCAAATAAATCATATATACAAAACAGGGATTCTCAATCAGTGCAGAATGAATTATATATAATAATATTCTGTATTATGTGTCAAACTGTTGTTTTCTTTCAAGCAGTTAGTATTAGATCTTAACATATGTACTGTTTGTTAATTTATTTAGTTTATAAATAATCTTAAACAAATTTCAACGTTCAATTTAGTTAATAAACAATTCAATTTAGTTAATAAATAATCTTAAACTAATTTCAACGTTTGATTAAGTTTATAAATAATTCAATTAAGTTTTTAAATTATCATAAACTAATTTCAACGGTCAATTTAGTTTATAAATAATCTTAAACTAATTTCAACGTTATTTCATTCAAGTTTTAGACTTTTACCTTTGGGGACTGCATGTTAGAATATTTAACAATAAATTATTCAATTTATACCATGAATAGCCGCTACACGTGTTTCTGGCTCCTACCCTGAGACTCTCAGGTGAAATGAAAGAACCGCCTTATCCTAATTTCCACCTAATTAAGAGTCATCTTCAGTTTGATTCCACCACCACCCACGATGTTATGGGGGAGAAAATATATCCCCATCCAGCGTAATCTACACAAGAAGATCGAAAACTGCTTTATTTTTTTTTTATGAGCGCGATTACATGTACTGACGAACGTCGAATTTACTATAGTTACATATATAGTTTTACTTTAAAATGTTTTTCAGAGTTGTTGGCATATTGTTAGCTTAAATGGTGGTCAATGTTTCTTAGAGTCAGGAATTTTCTAGCTATATCACATCAATAATTTTACAAGTAAGAACCGAGATTTACATTATTTTAAAATGTTTTTTAGAGTTGTTGGCATATTTTCAGCTTAAATGATGGTCAATGTTTCTTAATCAGATTTTTTCTGGATATTTCACATCTATAATTTTACAAGTTAATACCGAAATTTACATTATTTTTTTATGTTTTTCAGAGTTGTTGGCATATTATTAGCTAAAATGATGGCCAATATTTCTTTAGTCAGGAATTTTCTAGCTTTTTCACATATATAATTTTACAAGTAAGAACCGAAATTTACATAATTTTTAAATGATTTTCAGAGTTGTTGGCATATTATTAGCTTAAATGATGGTCAGTGTTTCTTAGTCAGGATTTTTCTAGCCATTTCACATGTATAATTTTACAAGTAAGAACCGAAATTAACTTTATTTTTAAATGTTTTTCAGAGTTGTTGGCATATTGTTAGCTAAAATTATGGCCAATGATTCTTAGTCAGGATTTATCTGACTATTTCATCTTTCTTATTTTGGAGTATTCATTTATTTATTAATAAACCCCCATTGAACTGAAAAGTCTATTTGAACTTATTTGAATATAGCCGCACATCTATTAAATATTATTTTCTTTATTTTTGAGGCACATAATACAGTTTTTCGGATACATAAACTCAGAAACTGATTATCCCCAGCAACGTCGAAGGTAGGCGGAATATGGAATCTCCAGCCCGTTAGACTGCCTTGATAAAATACGTATGACCAGTTATTTTTAAGCTACAGAGTGTAAATAAATGAAAAGGAAAATAGTTGTTAGAAAAGTTTGCATCAACATACTATATCTTGAATAGCTCATAATTCTCAGTCATGAAAAAAATACGACAAGAAAGGAGAAATGATCGTATAACTCTTTTAGAGTTAAAATCTTAACGATGCATCTACAACTTTAAAGATCTTGAATTATTTACCCTCAACCATGCAAATCTTCCGGTTTTTATAGTTAAGCCGGGACATTGTCCATATAATACTGTATAGGCCTACCTTAAAGTCATGTTTTACTTGGTTTTACCTTATGTATTATTCAATTTTGATGGTTTGGTCACTGCCAAGTCGTGCTAATCGATTTGTCCTGATGATGTTCATAAGACGAAGTTGACATTAGAAAACTCTAATCTCCACGTTGCTTCTGTGTCTTCAGTTAGGTTCCTGCTTTAATACCAGTTCTTGGAAATAGGATTATTCGATACTTGGTGGAGTTATATCCTTAGACAGTTTTATTATATCCTTGACTTTGTTAAATCCAGACTGTGAAGCTTAGTTATAGATTTCTGTGTTTATTTGATAATTTCAAATTCTTTAAATTAAGGTGCTTTAAAATTGGTTAAATCGAATTGTTGGTAAGCAAAGCAATTCGTGAAAGATTTTTCATTTTCATTAGGTACCCCAAGAAAAAAGAAAGAGTCGCCATTCAGAAGTGGAACTGGGCGGGACACATTGCCAGATGCACAGATGATAGATGGGCCCAGAGAGTGCTGGAGTGGCGCCCAAGACAGGGAAGAAGAAGTGTGGGCCATCCTCAGACACGGTGGTCAGACTGCATTAGAAGAGTGGCCGGGAGCAACTGGAAACGATGTGCCGAGGAAAGAGAGAAATGGAGGAGGAGAGGGGAGGCCTATGTTCAACTTTGGACGGAGATGGGCTGATGATGATGATGACCCCAAGAAAGGTAGTTTTTGAAAAGGAAGAATCATGGGTTTTCATATTTGTCATGATTGATTGGCATATAATGGCATATAAGGTGTAGGAAACTTTGGAATCGTCTGTATGGAAATATGATTTCCTCCGCCTGCCAGAAATGGTTGCATCGAAATGCTTATGCCTCCACCTCCCATACTTGGTGATGTTATCCAAATTTTATTACCTCCCATTAACGGTGGGATCCAAATATTGCTAACCCCACCTCCTATAAATGGTGGGATCATAATATTTCCTTTCCCAACATTCTGTTTATGTAAGGTATTACCGCCCCACCCTATATTTGAAATATTTGTGTTATTACTAAATTCTCCTCCCAAATTAGGACGTTTTGAACTATTACTACTTTCACCTCCCACATTTGGCGGCTTAGCAGCATTGTTACCTACACCTTCCTTATGTGGTAGTTTCGGTTTTTTACTATCTTCACTTCCAATATATGGCGTTTTCCAACTGTCACTGCCTCCATCCCCCAACATTATAGGATATTTCCAATGTTCTTGTCCCCATGGTACATTCGGTACGGGTAACCAATGTGGCCACTCTGGTTTTGGAATTTGTTGTTTTAAAACTGATCCATATTTTATTGGGGGTAGATTATTGTTCTTTGTATCTTTATCAGGTTTCGATTCAGATGTATTCTTAGAAGACTCACTTCTCACCTTACGTTGGTCCGAATATTGGTTCATATAGTGTTCTTCCCAGGTTCTTTCATCAATATCGTTTGCTACAATCCCTTCAGCTTCATTTGAATCAGACCTCCCAAACATCGACAGAAAACTGGCATATTTCCCATTTGTTATGATATCTTTACTATTTGGCAAGTTCTCACTTTGCTGAAGATTAAAGTTCTTATTTTTCTGCTTTTTACGAGACGGAACTATCCATTTGTTTTTATTTCTGTGATTTTTACGAGACGGAACTATCCATTTGTTTTTATTTCTGTGATTTTTACGAGACGGAACTATCCATTTGTTTTTATTTCTGTGATTTTTACGAGACGGAACTATCCATTTGTTTTTGTTTCTGTGATTTTTATATGAATTTTGAAATTCTCTATATTTCTTATTAAATACTTTACGATGTGGTTGATATATTACTGACTTGTCTTTCTCGTTCTTTGGATAATTTGATGATGCCTTATCAAGATTTTTCGGGATTTCATCGATCCAAATAAATGTTAAAGTATTCTTACTTTTCTTTCTGTTTCCATCTGAACTTGGAGATCTTGAAATAGTGTGGCCATCTCTGACGATAATTCGTTGATAAGGAAAACTGATATCCTAAAATAAAAGAAAAAGCATACTTTATTATTTATTTTGGCTTTACTATTCGGGTCGCCTTTTATTACAAGTATTTGAATTGTAGTTAACCAAGAGTTAGGTTGTTTAAAAGTTGGATATATCTCGTGGAGAAGGATTAATGAGTATTCGGATCTGAATCTTAGAGGAAGCTGTTACTGGAAAGATACAGTTGAGAACTGATGTCGATAAGATCAACATTTATGATGGGCTGTTACACTGTTAGTTGTCATCATTATCACAAGACAATTTCGTCATCACCAATAAACAATATACAATCAGTTGTACTTACATCCGTATGTTATAATGGCTGTTATCATAGTAAAGGTTGAATATTTATTTTTTATGACATATTTATGGTATAGTTTTGTTAATATTGTTGTCTTCAATGAAGTAAATTATTGTCACGGTCGTTGTTGGACCTCGTAGTCGAGGATCCAGTTGGAAAGCAAAGCTGTGCCGTGGAGTTTTTGTTTCCTTTTTTTAAGTGAGTCGTTGCACACCAGTAAACTCACTGGCCTCACCGATGCACTGTATCCGATGGCACACCGAAGTGAGACAATCGAGTCACACCGGCATGTTTTTTCCTCTTCTTTTTTTAAAGAATATGTGTGATAAAAGTCTCAGGTATTTTTATAAATCCAAATACTAGGTGAAAAAAATGCTGTGTCATTTGAGGGGAGAAGCACAACACGGGGATCGAATCGGCGATCTTTCGCACGGAAGTCCAGTGAGCTACCGCATGGCCATGCACCTCGGTATGCACATTGAATTATATGAGTATATTGTAATATAACCCATCATTCACTCTATTGCCTGCTGCTTCTATTTTTTATATCTAACTTCGCATGAGCATCCGACGTCGCTCTTTACTACTTGTTCAAATAGGAAAAATATTAAAGAATTGAAAAAATTACCTGTCCATTGAGAGTTGAAAATAAAATGATATTTATTGCGGATAAAAACAGTGTACTTGTCATAATCAGCCAAAACAGTGTACTTGTCATAATCAGCCATAAGTATAAATAATAGTTTGTTATAAAATAGCTTATTTAATCGATTTTAATTACTCAAACCAAAACACCATTGTTCTATAAATGTTAAAGTTAATTATTTTTCAATTAATTATGCTTTTGCGACTTGTTTAAGAAATAACTTTATTTTCTCATTAATTTTTTTGTACATATAAACAAGCCTTACGTTATATACCGTTTGTTATGAATGCCCACTATACGTGGCCTGTATTTATTATTATTTATAATTTCGTAATCAGAAATTTTGACATTTCTGTCCTAGATACCAAATACTCAACTGAAACATTCCACTCTTTGCATGTATAACCTTACACACACACACACTTCAATATCAATCTCCACAAAATTTAAATATGTTGAAGGGTAGTATACGAAAGATGGAAACAGGTAAAAAAATAAAACGTCAAATTGGACCAAAAAATTTATTTTAATTTAAAGCAATTTTTTCAGCTGCCTTTTATTTGGATAAAATAAGATTTAAGGGTTAATTTCATTTGCATAGCGAAATTATAAATAACTTTATGGAAATAGATTGTATTTGAAATGAAATACGAAATAGACAGAAAAGGTTTATCTCACAATCTTTCTTATTCAAGGCTTAGATCTCATTTTTTTAATTAACTAAAAGGTTTGTATAATATATAACGAGTTTTGGCTGTTTTTTGGAAAGTATTTTAAATGCTTTTCGGACTCATTTATTATTTGTTTAATTATTTTATATTCTTTTTATTTTTTAAAAGGGAATCCACTTAAATTAAGATGATTTGTTAATTGGCAATCCACTCAAATTTAGATGATTTTAAAAGGCAATCCATTCAAATTTTGATTATTTTAATAGGCAATCCACTCAAATTTAGATGATTTTAATAGGCAATCCACTCAAATTTAGATTATTTTAATAGGCAATCCACTCAAATTAAGATGATTTTAATAGGCAATCCACTCAAATTTAGATGATTTTAATAGGCAATCCACTCAAATTTAGATTATTTTAATAGGCAATCCACTCAAATTATGATTATTTTAATAGGCAATCCACTCAAATTTAGATTATTTTAATAGGCAATCCACTCAAATTTAGATTATTTTAATAGGCAATCCACTCAAATTTAGATGGTTTTAATAGGCAATCCACTCAAATTTAGATTATTTTAATAGGCAATCCACTCAAATTTAGATGAACTTAATAGGCAATCCACTGAAATTTAGATGATTTTAAAAGGCAATCCACTCAATTGTAGATTATTTTAATAGGCAATCCATTCAAATTTAGATGATTTTAATAGGCAATCCACTTAAATTTATATGATTTTAATAGGCAATCCACTCAAATTTAGATGATTTTGATAGGCAATCCAATCAAATTTGGATGATTTTTAATAGGCAATCTACTCAAATTTAGATTATTTTAATAGGCATTCCACTCAAATTTAGATGATTTTTGCCACGAAATTTAGGTCATTATGCTTTTATATGAATCAATATAATAAAACTATTATTTTAAATGACAATTTTAGACAATTTCAGTTTAAGTTAGAAAATTGAACTGTCGATCTATGAGTGGAAAAGTCCCACGAAGAAAAAAGAACGACAACATTCATAGAACGTGGTAAAGATATGGTTTTAAGTCAATCAAATATGTTTCGCAAAGGACAACCGAAAAATACATGATCTATAGTTTCATCATCTAGACCACACTTGCAACCGAAATTATCCACGATACCCATTCTGTAAAGTTGACTAGCCACCACGCAGTGACCCGTCCGCAAATGACACATGAGAGACACTTCCATCTTGTTCATTTTTATATTAAACCATGGTTTCAAAGGAATGGATTGTTGGATTGATTTATATCTTGAGCCCTTATTTACATTAGTTATATCCCAATCCAACATCCAGCGGTGTATTATTTTATTATATTACTATTTATTTTAAGGTATTTTTTGAATAATTTTGGTACGCTTTAAAAAGATTGCCTGTGACTAATGTATCGATTGTCCCACTGTTGTTGTAACTGTGTTGTTCACAATTATAATAGGTTGCCTTAAATGTACAACTTTGTCAAAACATGACTTAGCAATTATTAATCTTACACTTGCTGGGCCTAATGTCTCGATTGTCCCACTCTTGTTGTGACTCTGTGATGTTTACAATTATAATAGGTTGCCTTAAATGTACAATTTTTATCAAAACGTGACTTAGCAATTATTAATCTTACACTTTCCTGGGCCTAATGTCTCGATTGTCCTACTCTTGTTGTGACTTTGTGATTTTCACAATTATTATAGGTTGCCTTAAATGTACAACTTTATCAAAACATTGACTTAGCAATTATAAATCTTACACTTAACAGCCGCATTCAGTTGGTGATTCAGCCTGCAAAAACTATTCACTCTCCTCGTTTTTGTCAATCTTTTCCGATTTTTGTTGTTTTTGTCGTTTTCTATATTGTGGATACATCCCGAATAGATTATAAGGATATGGAATATGTGAATACCCAAATTGGTATGGTGGTACAAAGTTTGGGATATTGTGATGTGGTCCCATAGGGTTGAAACCAATTTGATTAGGTCCCATAGGGTTTAGACCAATTTGATTAGGTCCCATAGAGTTAAAACCAATTTGGTGTGGTTCCATAGGGTTTAAACCAACTTGATGAGGTTCTATAGGGTTTAAATCAACTTGATGAGGTTCCATAGAATTCCAATTATATTCTGGATATTGTGGCTCGATTATATCTGGATATCTCTGTAAAATCTCTGGTGTTGTAGTTTTTATGGTTGTAGTTAGTTCAGTAGTTGTCGTTGGTCTATACCTAAAAGCAAGTTTTATCTTATTCCAAATATTCTGCCAAAAATCTTTCTCAGTCCATTTTTCATCATCCAGTTTATCAGGCATTATTTCAAGTAAAGTTTTAACATTGTCTGGCATATTATCGATTGTTTTATTTGTTACGTCTTTAAGTGGAACTCTACTTAAAATTTCATCCTCATAAGGGTCGTCTAAAAGGTTTTTTAATTCAGTTATTAGATCACGTTTATAACGTTTTTCAGTTTCTTTTCTTGGAAAAACTTTCAAGTATTCAAGCAAATCAGAATTATTTGAAGAAGGATCCATGTTTTGGTCGTCTAAAATTCGATCTTGAGATTTTATAAAGGTTTTGCCATCAATATCAAAAATAAATCTCGGTAATCTGTTTGATGCTGTAGATTCTGGTTCATGGTCCATTAACGACAATACATTCAATCTCGGTAATATTTTTGATGCTGTAGATTCAGATTCATGGTCCATTAATGACAATACATTCAATCTCGGTAATATCTTTGATGCTGTAGATTCTGGTTCATTGTCCATTAACGACAATACATTCGATCTCGGTAATATGTTTGATGCTGTAGATTCTGATTCATTATCCATTAATGACAATACATTCAATTTTGGTAACCTGTTTGATGCTGTAGATTCTGATTCATTGTCCATTAATGACAATACATTCAATCTTGGTAACCTATTTGATGCTGTAGATTCTGTTTCATGGTCCATTAACGACAATACATTCAATCTCGGTAATCTGTTTGATGCTGTAGATTCTGATTCATTATCCATTATTGACAATACATTCAATTTTGGTAATCTGTTTGATGCTGTAGATTCTGATTCATTGTCCATTAATGACAATACATTCAATCTTGGTAACCTATTTGATGCTGTAGATTCTGATTCATTGTCCATTAATGACAATACATTCAATTTTGGTAATCTGTTTGATGCTGTAGATTCTGGTTCATGGTCCATTAATGACAATACATTCAATCTTGGTAACCTATTTGATGCCGTAGATTCTGTTTCATGGTCCATTAACGACAATACATTCAATATCGGTAATCTGTTTGATGCTGTGGATTCCGGTTCATGGTTCACTAACGACAATATATTCGTTTGGTCTTGATTAGAAGGAATGTCGTTGCTGCTTAAGATTTTTCTCATCGAGTTTACATTTTCTTTATTATTGTTGGAGTATGGTATTATTTTAAGGTTTAACACATTTTTAAGATCTTCTATAGTAGAATCACCTGAAGGGTTCGTTAAAATCGGATTTAGATTGTATCCATCTTTTGCATTATTTGGATGTTTTAATATATAACTTATCAAAGTTTCATTTTTTGAAAGATCTGTCGATACTTCTTCGTAGTTGATTGGATTTCTTAGAACTTCTTCCAAACCTAGTATATCATTGTTGACACTAACCTAGAAAAAAGAAAAGATTGATTCAGACGATTTTTTTAAATGTGGTCTCAGAATAAATAATTCACCAGACAATTTCTGAAAACCCCAATTTAACACCCTTCTTTCATTGTAGAAAAAAAAACGAATATTCGTTTACTACAAAATGCACCCATCCTGATAATTTCACAGACTTCCCACGTGAACCCAAAAAAATAAAAGATTTTTTAAATTGTTATTTGTTTTATCAAACACTGTGTATTCCACTTTATGTAACGGTATTACCCTACCGATTTTAAGACTTTCACCTCATCATTAGAGGAACACAAACAAGGCTGAATTATGTTCAAACTGGTACCGACATACACCCTTCTTCTTCTTCTTCCCAGTGTCATTTCAGGTCCCCCCAACGTTTAATATCACTTGAGAGTAGACATATTTGTCCCCGACAACCCGAAAAAGATCTCCAACGCCCCTTATGCCAGTCCAAACACGTATATTGTGGAGCCAGGAGATTTGCATCCTGCCTGTTAACACCTCTTTGGCCTTCTATTTTGCCTTGGATGATCATGTGCAGTAATTGGTACTTTGCGCCTCTAAGTATTGGGTGTTAACATAAGTTGTCTCCGTTTTTTTCCAAATTTAAAAATGAGTATCAAAAGTAAAACCAAATGGTAAAGGTTATACGTCGTTCGAAAGAAAATTTTCTGCTCTACAAGATATTGTGTTTGCTTTTACGTTATTTATATTATTTTATTTGATTACAAGCCTTCAAAATGGAATGTCAAGTAGACGAAGTGAGCATTTTCGACACCTCCTTCTGTTCGCGTTCAATCGAGGGAATAAAGCTGCCAAAGCTACTCGCGATATTTGCAAAGTGTACGGTGAAGATGCTACGAATTAAAGGACAGCTCGTCGATGGTTTTTGCGATTCAAAGTCGGTAATTTTGACCTGAAAGACATGGAGCTTTCCGGACGACCAGTGGACTTCGATGAGGACCGCTTAAACCATATTATTCATAAACGATATACGTGTCATGGTTTATGAGTGAGTGGTCTATGACCCAAAGGTTTTTTTAATAGAGGTAGGAGGTAGAAATACTTGATGCGGGAATAATTTATCCAATATTTACAAATGATCTTTATAATCAACTTATGTGTATAAACGTATACATTTATTTTATAATATTTTTAATCTATCAATAAAAGTGGTTTCGATTCCTGAGTTAGATCGTCCTTGAAAAGAGTTTGCTCTCTAAAGGGCGCGTATACATATATATGTCATCCGTTTGTTATTATTGTTATCTAATAATTTATTTTGAAATGGAGTTCCACAAATCTATTTATTTATTTAACACGTCATTGTAAATACAATCTGGTGATTTTATTGTCAGGCGGCAATCTCTTCTAGCCAACCAGACAAAATTTAATAAACCAAGTTACATAGTCGCAGAACATATGCAAAAGATAATTCATATTTATGTAATATTAAAGTAAAAGTGAAATATCATCAATCGAATGAAAAGGAAAGGATGGTGGAGTTATACATAGTTAAGATTGAAACTTTTAACTAACCATTCTGAATGAATTAAGAGATTGGCACATGGCAATAAACCTACCCAATTCTGCTGTATACGACGAAAGTGTAATATATTTATTTGATCTCAACGGTCAAATGACGTTATTAATACAGATATTGAAAAACAGCAATTAATATTACTTCCAATGACATGTAAGCAATGTTATACAATGAAGAAACATAACTAAGCCAATAACATACAATTCAATCAATTTATCTCGGCAAGAACAACTCCCTCACTTGACTCCTTTATGATAAGTAGCTAATGTTATATGAAAATCCATAAAATGATCATATTGATTACCCAATCTGTATAGTCTTGTTATACAAGAGTTGTACTAAAAGTTAGTGGCAATCACTTCACTATGAAACAGATAATTTTGCCGAATGAGCCTACAAGGAACGTGTAATATGATACGAACATAATAGGTCTCAGTCTAGTAAAATAGTTTGTTTGGTAACTATATTCGAATGCACTTTATTTCTGCATTGTCTCTTCTAGTGTGAAATAGTATTGCCAACATATGTGACGACAAACATGTACCTAGTCAAGTGGTTCCAAACCCGAAGATTCGATAAAAAGGGACTGAAGACAATGTTATTTTTCGATCACTCTCTTCAATATATCCTCATCGCCAATTCAGATACTCGTATGTTGAAAGATCGTCGTCGTCGTTGCTGGGCCTCGTAGTCGAGGATCCCATCACCACTCCAACGTCAATCTTGAACTGTTCTTTCACGTCGATCATGTGATTTTCTGTGAGAGAACAGCCCGATCCTAGATGCGCACTCCCTCCCTCAAATGTCACAGACATGTGGACCCGTCTGAGCCGCCTGGCCATGCTGATGGATGTTCACAGCACGCTGGCTGGCTGTTTCTCACACGTCTGACCACTGAGACGCCATTAGCCCGAGAACATACGGCTTTTCACCTCTCACGGTCCTAGGCAACCTGCTCCCAGTCCTCAGGCGCCCCGCACTAAGTCAGCGACTTTAGCAGACTGTCCTTATAGCTTTTCCTCTGCCCACGATCTTTTCGATTGAGCACCACTTCCCCGTACAAGACGCGTTTTGGAGTCTATGATCACCCATGTGTATCACATGCCCGGTCCACCGCAATTTCTCTTGTACAACCATATCTTCTTGTTGAAAGGTATTTTACGGTTGAATGATAATTTTGTACAAAAATTTAAAAAAATTACCTCCCCTTGAACAAACAACACAAAAATCGACAAAACCGATATAACTGTATGCTGTTTCATTGTAGTTTTATTCTAGAATAAAGCCTTACCAACTTTTAAAGTTAATTTTAAAATATTTATTTTTTTATCGAAAGAAACAAATAACATATTTATATTTTGTGAAATATGTTTAATTTTGAAATGTGTTTTCAAAAAATATTTTGTTATTTTCTCGCCACGTGCACCATATGGCGCAAACAAAAACAAAAAAGCCAGCAGGTCTACAGTATATGAGCGTAAAAATTGAACATGATGGGGGTAGGGGAATATATTTTAACATGATTATACCGTATATAAAAATATTTATCCTTTTACCCATGTCAAGTACAATATATAAAGAAAGACAGAGAAGAAATAGTGCCAGACTTTTTTTATGTTCGCCTCTTCTACATACATACAACTTCGTGTATAACTCGAACGTTTTTTCCGACATTTCAAATACGAGGGTGAATCAAATATAAACAAAACTTTGGTTTAGAGTGCGTAATTTTAAACGGAGCACGCGGCCACCTCGAGGAGTATTTGGGTGAGGATATCAGGAGTGGGGAAAGTGATCAGCCGGCCTCGGAATATTCCGTCATTAGTATGGCACACGATGTCTGAGAAAGAGGTGCACCCGTCGATTGCGCTACGCATAATTATCAATTTTCTTACTCGTGAGGATGTAAAACCGGCCAAAACTCTGCGCAGACTGACGGCACAGTTTGAAAATCAATCGCTGTCAAAGTTTCATGTATTTGTCTGGCATAAGGAGTTCATGAAATGCCGTGAAGGAATTGAAAACGACAGCTATGATCATCGCCCACGGATGAGCATTACCAAACAAAACATTAACGCCATTTTTGTATCACATTTGCCCCATATATTTATTTTCTTAGTCTTTCTTTCCTCCAAAATATATTTTCTCTTACTGTATTGTGTACAAGAAATAGGTAGGGGAATAGGTAGGCGTCAAAAGGGTGGCTTTTGAATGGGAAGCCTATTTTGTGGAGGATTATTATTGAAATCAACTTGATTGTTCGAACAATCAAGTTGATTTTAATAATAATTCTCTGCTTTATATGTTTCCCGTTCAAAACTCATCTCTTTGACGCCAATCTACTCCCTTATCCTTATTAGCTACGACTCCCCTCCCCCTCTCCTGTACACATTATAACAATTAGAATAAATATTTTTTAAACATCATTTAGTTAAATTTCACCTGACGAGGTAGACGCAGGTGTTTGAAACCGGTTGTGAACTCAAAGAAAAACTAGTGTGCAATAAAATAAAAAAAAAAAAGGTTTTATTTTCTTTATTTTAATGATTTTTTTAAACATGACGCCACAAAGTGATACAAACGTCTTTTCTAAGATTCAAGAAAGGAAATGTCTTTTTTGTAATTTGTTTTTATCAAACACTGTTTATTCCACTTTTTGTACCTGATGATGAGGCGAAAGCCTTGAAACCGGTAGGGTTTTACCGTTACATAAAGTGGAATAAACAGAGTTTGATAAAAACAAATTACAATGTCTTTAAACCTTCACAATGTTAATGCCTTAACTAAAAATAATGTTGTAACGATGGTCGTTATCTTTGTAGCGTGTGTTCTATTAGAACGTGCTGATGATTTTGATATCGACATCGTTATCTTCGTTTTAGCTGATTCTGCGTTACTTCTCGTGCAGAGTCATCAATATAGCGGATTGCTTGTCTTTATTTGTCATGATGATCTTGATTTGTTTTCAATAAATATAGACTCAGGAATGCGGATATAAATCGATAAGTGGACAGCAGGTAAATAAATAATACGTCGTGACAGTTGAATGGATGACAATAAAAGTATGTTTATTTCTCAGAGTGCGGACAATTTATACCAATGAATGAACCAGTTCGCGATACATATTCTATCTCGCTCTGGCGCATGGACTGGCGGTAGGTTAATTATTTATATTTGGAGATGACTAGGCGAGTCGCAGATACTATAAAATAGTAAATATTGTTGTTGTTCGTAGCGTGTAACAATCCCTGAATTCTTCATCGGTCATTGCCCCTGTATGTTTATTATTAACAATAATTAATTTAATTCAATTGTGTTTAACAATTCACTTATTCATTTTGACAATTATTTATTTATTTATTTATCTGGGTAGGTATTCCTACAATGTAAAATATATTTCCTCATTTACACTACATCCCCTAACAATACAGAGTTCTATTTTTCATTTAACTCTTGAGCCTTAAGTTCGCATTCATCCCTTATCACTTAATGAAAACTAAATGTTTTCAAAATCTTACAATGGAGAAATATTTATTGTGCAGTTCTCCTTTTCGTTAAACTTTTTTTATGAATTGGTGAGTGCCATTTTTATGTATAACAATAAACTCTTCCAGTGAACAAGTGAAAACCTGACCACAATTATTTTTTTATGAAATTGATTTCCAACGGGAATCGAACCCGCAACCCTTGGGCTGAAAGTCAAGTATCTTACCCAAGTAGATCACGGGATTTGTCATTGTGCTTACACTTGAAGTAAAGTCTTATCTGTATATATACAGATAGCATTTTAGAAGATGCACATCTTATGGAACTGCGCTTAATATTTACTAAGTGAATCCTTATTATTACTGCATATACGTTTAATCAACATAGGCCAGGGATGGCGAACCTATGGCACGCGTGCCACAGGTGGCACGCGAGACGATTTTGCGTGGCACGCGAATGAGGAGAAAAAATAAAAGTGTATAAGAAAAAATAAAAAAAGTTATAGAAATAGTATTAAAAAAATATTTAAATAGCGATGTGTATTTTCTTCGTTCATAAATAATTTCAGAAATGAAGGATATGACGACATTCATGCATAAATAAATCGCATTGTTTAATGCTTCCCGCGCGGTGCTAGTCCCTTGAGGTGTATTTTTTTTTTTGTAATGAACTTCGCTCCCGGCACGAGCCGTTCCGAAGTGTTTGATTTATCGACGACATACGTCGCACTGCGCGCTCTCGATGCGCATTAGATCATCAGCTCTCCTGTGGTTTAGGTGTATAATTGCTACTCTTGTGGATGAATATGATTTATCGACAATTTAAATTCGACGATTTGATGTTTCAGTGACAGAATAACTCTTTACCTGATCGGAGCAGTTTTGTTATCTATTTGTGCTATAAAAACAATCTAATTAATACAGAAACAAACTGTTTATTGGCACCCACAAAGATGGCTGTACCATATAAGAAACAAAAACTTGGTGAAGCCAGCAGTAAAAATTCTGGCAGACAATTTCAAAATTGGTGGACTGAAATGTACGGTGTAATTGAAAGAAGTGACAAAGCAATATGTGTTATATGTTCTGTGTCAGTGGTATCCAGAACATCATCTGTAAAAAGACACTATGAAACAATTCATAAGGAACTTCTTGGCAAAAGCAGAGATGAACAAAAAGAATATATTTTAAGAGCAATCAAAAACAAAAATCTAAAATCGAGTGCTTTAAATAAGTTTGTTAATAGTAATTCCAATTATGTTGCTGCTAGCTTTGAAATAGCCAAAATAATTGCCAAAAATGGAAAACCAATCAGCGATGGAGACTACATCAAGAATGCATTTTTAGAATGCGCACCATTTCTTTTTGAGGATTTTGGAAATAAAGAAAAAATATTCGAACGAATAAAATAATTGCCTATCGCTCGAAATACAATAAAAGACAGAATCTTGAAGATGGGTAAAAATGTAACATATCAACAAAAAACAGATATAAAATTATGTGATTGGATTTCTATTTGTCTTGATGAAAGCACTGATGTCACTCTCTCGGCTCGATTAGCTATTTTTGTTCGATATTTTGTTGGCAATAAAATAATGGAAGAATTAATAAGTTTGGTATCTTTACCAGAAACTACTAAAGGCACAGATGTTTGCAAAGCAGTTGTAGAGGCTCTTTCTAGAGCAGAAATAAATTTGTCAAAAATCGTTTCAGTAAGTACAGATGGTGCACCCAGTATGATTGGCCAAACAGCAGGATTCGTCAATTTATTTACAAAGTTTGTTGGACATCCACTGTTAGCATTTCATTGTATAATACACCAGGAAGCGCTGTGTGCAAAGGATGGTCTTAAATATTTTGAAGATGTGATGAAACTTGTGACTAAGATAGTCAATTATATTGCTGCGCATCCTTTATGCAAAAGAAAATTTGAATCATTATTAAATGAGGTCAATTCGATGTATAATGGATTAACGATGTATAATAACGTTCGTTGGCTTAGTCGCGGCAAAGTACTTCAGCGTTTCGTCGAGTGCTTTGATGAAATTTATATGTTTTTAAGTAACCAGAAAATAATTCAGTATGAAGAATTATCAGATGTTGAGTGGATTTCGAGATTGATGTTCTTTACTGATTTTTGCTCCCATTTGAATGATCTAAATATAAAATTACAAGGCCGTGGCAAAATAATTACTGTTATGTTTGATAATATAAAAGCATTTGAAGCTAAGTTACAAATATTTAAGCGTGATATAATGACCAGAAATTTTAAGTACTTTCCCAACCTAAAAAAATACATGATGGATCTGGAAATCCATGAAAAGCCAGACGTAGGAAAATTAATAGAATCATTTGAAAATGCTTTAGACGCAACAATAGAACAATTTTCAAGAAGGTTTGTTCAGTTTCGACAACTTGAAGAAACTACAAAATTTATTACCCATCCAGACACATATAAGTATCAACAATTAAACTTAACAATGTTTGAATACATGGAATTAGATGATTTTGAAATGGAATTGGTAGATTTTCAGTCGAGTTCGATATGGACACAAAAATTTAAAGACTTAAGAATTGTTTTGGAAGAAATTGAGCGAGATCGATTCGTTGGACCAGTCCAGAGGAATGCCGAAAATGAAGTACTTACAACTTGGCAATCCATCCCGGAAACTTTTTCTTGTCTTTAAAAAAATAGCAATGGGCATATTAACAATTTTTTCGTCGACGTATTCCTGTGAATCATTATTTTCTTCAATGAACTTTATTAAATCAGACATAAGAAGTAGACTTACAGACGAAAGTACTACTGCTTGTATTTTATTAAAAGCTACCAGCTATGAACCCGATATAAAATATTTGGCATCTAGCATCCAACAACAAAAATCTCACTAATAAGTTTTGAGGTTCACAATTTTTTTCAAGTCTATTTTTTTATTTATTTCTCTTAGTTCGCCATTAATAAGTACTTAATTATTTTCCTCGGTGTATTAATTTTTGTTTTTATTAAAAATCTGAAGTAACACAAACATTTGATGCATTTTTATTTCCATGGCATGTGGCACGCGACATATTATTTTATTGAAAAAAAAAATTTTTTGGCACTCAGTCTCAAAAAGGTTCGCCATCCCTGACATAGGCCATAAAATTCCTTTATCAAAGTTGATCCACAGCCTGGCATTTCATGTCCGTTAAAACCGTGGCAAAACCAGCTCCGAGGTGATCTACTACCTTGATCAAAAAGTTTTAGGACCGGCCACCGTGTGGTGCTGTCAGTCACCCGATTGGAATTCTTTTGTTAGGTTACCACATCTATTAATTTTTTTGTTAGGTTACCACATCTATCATTAACACTTCCCTTCAAATTTCAGCGTCATAGCTTGACATTTGTAAAAGTTACGCTGTACTGATTACATCTACCTTTGTTCGTGTTTTCGATTTTTTACAAGTTTGAAAATGGCATCAACTGTGCATCAACGAGTTTGATTTACAGAACCCGTCATGAAAAAATTGATGACGGCTCTGATGGACATACCGAAAATTGAGTACCAGCGGTGTTTCGAGAATGGGATCAAGCGCTGGCGTAAGTGCGTTGCAGTCGATGGGGAGTACTTTGAAGGGGGCCATATCGATTTTGATGAATAAACTGTATTTTCAATTTTATGAATAAAGTCCTAAAACTTTTTGATCAAGGTAGTATTGTAATAGTTTATTTTAAGGGCGTTGGGAGATACACTTAACGGCTCTGAGACCTAATATTTATCTGCCTATCACAGACTACCATAAAACCTTAAAAAATATATAAATCATTATCAATTTGTCCCTCAACCCCATGTGTGAAATGAACAAACCAATGTATGCATTAAATGTAGCATTTATTGTAAAATATTTATATTTAAAAAACACACTTGCAAAGGATACAGCATTAAAACACTTATAAACAAATTTACTATCAAAGTAGCATATTTTTTACTTTATATTCTTCAAATATGGTAAATGGCTACTGGTATCTGGTTACAATTCCTGAAAATTTTCAATTATCAACATGTGTTTAATAGTAATTATCTTTTTTTTTCAGCCTTTTATCTATGAATCTTAAATTGAAGGCAATTTATAGAAGCTCTAAAATACTTAAATTAATACAAAAATTAAGTTTGATAATATATAATTATACGAGTAATGCCAATCAATGTGCTTCTTTGATAATTAGGTCCGAATATTCCCTACAAAAATCCCTAGAATTATCCGTACTGAACACCCTAAAAAGATTGTTATATTATTTTTTTTATTTTAATAGCCACTCCTCCCAAACTAAGATGAACGGTATCACCAAATAAAAGTCACTATCTAATTATGAGTCAATATCATAAAACTAATTATTTTAAATGACAATTCTAGATAATTTACCATTTCAACTGATTAAGCTTCAAAAGTTTAACCATCGATCTATACGTGGAAAATTTCCACGAAGAAAAAGAAGAAACGCAACATTCATTAAACGTATTTTTTTAATAATGCTTTTTTTATTCGCAAAATCGTTTATTTATTTATCAAAATCAATCAATTTCAGACTCTATTGATTTATATCAAAAGAGTCTGAAATTGATTGAATATTAATATTAATTAATTAATATTAATATTAATTAATTAATATTAATATTAATTCAATTTACTTGCTCTTATAAGCAAGTAAATTGAATTAATATTGGCCAATATTGTTCAATAAATCATTTTAATTCTCCTTGATAAATTCCAACGTTTGGAAAGGTACACACTTATTGAATTAGGTTCAGATTATCTAAGAATTCGCGCATTTGCGCAATTTTTCGACATCGCCTTAAATTAATTCATAAAATTGTATAAATTTATCCAGTAGCCCAATCTTTGGATCATCGGATAATTGGGTCCCAAGAGCTTTTAATTTGCCCTTTTACAATAAGTGCACATCTCCTCTGCTGCGGGGTGCGCCGTTCATTTTTCAATTAATTTTTTGCACCCTGGGGCTCCTACGAAATTGGAGATACTGGGCTATAGCCCTTTTAGACTTATAGTTTATCCGGTTCCGGGCTGAGAACACCATTAAGAGATGTTTATTACATTTGGTCCCTTTAAATTAGTTAAAATATGTATTCGATTACTCCGTTTCAAAGGGCATATATAAAAGAGATCTCAAGGATTTTGAGACTTGACGCTGATGGAAGTCACTTGCTCAAGACCATCAAAAATATAGAAACATGTTGCAGATGGAAAAGGTTATTCATGATACTAACTAGCTAAGGGGAACTGGAAAATAGAAGACAGTGTAAGCAATCAATCTCAGACGATGTCACCGGATCATTAAGATTTGATACGTGTGTTTGCCTGTGGATATGGAAAAACGATCTGCAAAGTAACATAAAGATGTGTGAGGTTTGTGCTTGGCTGCGTAAATCTAGAAGTGGTCTGTATTGTCACAGAAAAAAGGGAAGTTCCGCAAAACTGTCTGAGAATTAGAGAAAATGATGCGTCTCCATCGTCTTTCATAGACGGATGTCTGCAAAACAAAACCATGCAACTATTTCCAGAATGACAACAAAAATGACAGCCTCCATGACTAAGTATCTCGTGTTCTCAGGGGTTGCGGGTTCGATTAGAGTTGGACCTGTTTACCACATGGCTAAAAGGGCTATGAAAATGCATGACCGCGCGGTAATGCAGTGGAATTCCGTGCGAAAGGTCACCGTTTCCAACCCCGCGCTGTAAACCCCTCGAATGACAGACATTTTTCCGCCTAGTATTATGGAATACGAGAATACGTATGACTTTGGTCATATCTATTCTTTCAAAAGAATGAGAGAGAAAATATACCGGTGTGCTCTGATCGTCTCACTTCTGTGTCCCATTGTATCCAGTACAGCGCTGAGTTTGCTGGTGTGCAACGGCTCCCTAACATTAAAAGATTCACAGGAGAGCGTCGCTTTCTAACTGAATTGGCTCTGGAATGGCGAGAGGGTCCTCGACTTCTAGACCCAGCTACGATAAAGACCGTTGGAACTGAATTTTTTTAAAAGAAGTCGTCTTGTTTTATCTTGTTTAACATATTTCTGGTTGGCTGGAAGGGATTTTGCATGGCAATATATCTGTCTGCTTTACCTTATACAAAGAAAGTTTTATACAAAATTTTGACAAAGAAGCCTTTTTAATTCAGCTACAATAATATTGATCAAATTTTACTCACACATGAGAGATACTAAATAACTCATTATTTAAACTTTCCCGTTTTACCTTCTACAACGAAAGTGTAATACGAAATGTGGACAAAGAAACCTTTTTAATTCAGCTACAATAATATTGATCAAATTTCACTCACACATGAAAGAAACTAAATAACTCATTATTTGAACCTGTCCGTTTTACTTAATATAACAAATGTGTAATACTAAATGTGGATAAAGAAGCCTTTTTAATTTAGCTACATTAATATTGATCAAATTTCACTCACACATGAGAGAAACTATTTAAATAACTCATCATCACTAGTGTTGGAGCCATTACCATAGACCATTGATATTTTGTATACATTTAATTCACGAGATAGCTGCATTATGGAAACCTTCTTCAAATGTTGTGGTTCTATTCACTTTGTTGACCAAAACACCGCTTCCTTGGTAATATTAGCTAACGTGGAGCATGTTGGGGAGAGATAATATAAGGAAGAACAGGCAATAGAGGACATCAAACTTATCAGCCTCGTTTATCTAGAGAAGAGTGGACTATTAAATAAAATTTAAATCTTTTTTTTAACTTAGAAGTGTATTCTGAAAAACGTCAAATTCATTTACCTTATTTTTTTTCTTGGATCCTCTGAAATACCTTAATCTTTTGGTGCTCTCGAAATTAAAATATGTTTTTATTCTTTAAGTTTTTTTCTTTCGAAGGTTTTCTACTCTTAAATATACTTCAGCATCAAAAGGTGTTTTGTAAAAACGGAATGGTTTCAGTGATTGATGATTTTTTACATGTTTATTGCCATATTTTTCCCTTAAAAGATTCAAAGCTCCATATGATGGATATGAAAGAATTTTTTTCCACTGTTTTTCATCTCTTTTCAATTGATTTGTGTATGAATCTTCATGGTTTTTTCTATCATGCGTGTTAAAGAAGGACTTTATTGGGTTTTCATCAAATTGATGGTCATAAAGAAATAATGGTTTCCTGTTTTTTTTCCATTGAGTGTAGCTTTGACCATAATCATTTTCAGGTGGGCGTATCAGCATAACAGGACTCATGTATAGATTTTTATACTGTTGATTTGACCACTGAGGCGATATTTCTTCATAATTTGGCTGCTGATCTTTTTTATGACTTGATGGGCTAATTTGTGACATTAATAATATTGAATCTAAGGGTGAAATTAACGATGTTTCTGGTTCTGTATACCAATCGGCGTTCTTGGATACACTCGAAAATTCTGATCCTGGAGCCCTCTCATTTAAGAAGTCATCCATTGGATCTTTTGGAGCGGGTGTAGTGGTTGAAGTAATGCAGAAATCCATTTCGCATAAATTATAATAACCTTGGTTTTGAAGATATTTACAATAATCACATGGACCCATACTTTTATCAATTGGCATGAAGTCATTCCAGATGGATGGACGATGCGGCGTGACAACGGGTCTCTGAAATATTTTAAGTTTTAATATTTTTTACAGAGCACTAGCATACTTAATGATATTAAAAATAAAATTACAGAGCACTAGCATACTTAATGATATTAAAAATAAAATAACATAGCACTAGCATGCTTAACAATATTAAAAATAAAATTACAGAGCACTAGCATACTTGATGATATTAAAAATAAAAATAATACACACACACACACAATTCATCTTGCGGAAAGTGCAAAGAAAACAAATATCCACATCCTTTTATTATCCACATACGCCTAAATTAAACAAATATCTATATCCTTCATTATCCAAATACGTTTAAATAAAACAAATATCCACATCCTTTTATTATCCACATACGTTTAAATAAAACAAATATCCACATCTTTTTATTATCCACATACATTTAAATAAAACAAATATCCACATACGTTTATACATCTTGCTTAGTAAAATTGGCTCGAATATTTTTTTCCTCCCTCTGTTTTTTTCATCTCTTTCTCTCTCTCTCTATCTTTCTCTCGTCCTCTCTATCTCCATTTATCTCTCTCTTTCTATCCCCCTTCCTCTATATCACTCCTTCTATATCTCTCCCTCTATCTATCTCCCTCTATCTATTTCCCTCGTTCTCTCTCCCTCTATCTCTCTCCTTAAATATATCTTCCTCTCTCTCTCCATCTCACCCTCCCTCTACGTTTATCTCCCTCTCCACCCCCTCTCTCTTCCTCACTCTCTTCCTCACTATCTCTATATATCTCTCTCCATCTACCTCTCTCCTTAAATCCCTCTTCATCTCTCTACATATATCTATCCATCTATATCTTTCTCTATTTCCCTCCATCTAGTTCTCTCTATCTATTACTCTCGATTTATGTATCTCCCTTTATATCTCACCCTATATATCTCTCCATATATTTCTCTCCCTATATTTATCTCCCTATATTTATCTCCCTATATTTCTCTCCCTATATCTTTCTCCCTATATCTTTCTCCCTATATCTCTCTCCCTATACACCTCTCCCTTTATATGTTCCTCTATCTCTCTCTTCGTCTGACAAATTCAACAGGTGCAATCTTAAGTTCTTTTCGTATTCTGTCATCTAACAACCAAGTTCTAGGTGAAATATAGACAATATGGTACCGGAAAAGTTTCTTCGAGTATAGTTAAGTCTCGAGCTGACTCAGTCAGGCTGAGACTCAAAAGAATAAGAACAATACCAGAAATCATTTTAGATGCGACTGAGGAAAATAATGCTCACATATTTTTTAACGATTGTATTGAAGCTTGATAAAGTCGGTATGACACGAGCATAAAAATGTATGTAAAAATGGTGCAAATTTACAAATCAAACATTTTTCTCTCGTTTTCTCTGATTTATTAATTTGTCTAATATTTACCAATTTTTAACGTCGTCCTCTACTGTCCATGCAGTGAAACTCTGAAACCAGTTACAAACCAATGTTAGACTCGCTCCATCCTTGGCATGCTTTAAGGAGCGACTGAATTTTCAGCTAGTAATATATAACGTGTCCCATTCCTGATTTTTTTCCTCTCCCTCACCCTTTCTTTTTCCTTTGATTGATAATATCCCACTTTACTTTAATATGTATATGTTCATAAATTTCATAAGTAAGAATAATCATTGGAATCTTTTTTTGCGACCATGTAACTTGCATCATTTACTTTTGTCTGGTTGGTTGGAAGAGATTGCCGCCTTGTGATCTCTTCCAATATCTCTCTATATCTCTCCATCTCCATCCACCAGAATGCATTTCCTTTAAGTGTTAAATAAATAAATAAAGTAAACGTCACCTACTTATTCTTTACATTATATCTAAGTTATAATTATAAAATTAAAGACGATGTATCCAATATTTTCCAAAAAATTTACAATTCTACATACGTGTGTCTTACAAAATATGATACTTGAAAATGTTTATATACTGGGTGATCAGAAAATCATTTCTTATTTTTAGATCAAATTTTAACGCAACATCTTTATATTTAGATCCAGTGCTTTTTTTGCGGTGGAGCCCAGTGGAGCGACGCTCCACCACCTTTTTACGGTTTATAAAAGTGAGCTCCGGCACCTTTTTTATTTAAAAAAAAAAAAGCACTGTCAGTGCTTTTTTGCAGCGGAGTACAGTGGAGCGGCGCTCCATCATCTTTTTTACGGTACACAAAAAGCTTGACAAGAAGTGACCTCCGGCACCTTTAAAAAAAAAACGCTGTTTAGATCTAACTTTAATCTGTAATGTTTTTTTTTGTTTTACTTCCTTACGCCATCGTTCGGGCAGCTTTAAAACTCCATCTTCTCAGAACTTTAAATCGTTTTGGATGAAGAACTCCGGATGATTTTTAAAGATTTCTAGAGAAGTGGTGTTTTCCCTTTCTGTATAGATCAAAATAAGTAATATTTTTGTGTTTCATTTAATTTTATGATCAGTTGGGAGCCCGAGGGGAATCCGGAAAATTCTCTGATAATTAAACGAGTCTAAAAGAGATTTCTGCAATACCTTTATTAAAACGAGTATGGGTTTTACCCATGGCTGTAAACTTCATTTTTAATGGGTATGCTTGAATAGAATTCCTCAACAATAAAAGAGATCTACGCACCTGTTTGTATTTATACAAATGGTTAGCCTAAAAAATAGTTAACCCTTTGTTAATCCATAAACTTTTGTTTAATGTAGCGATTAATTATTTAAGCCATTGTGAATTAGATGGTATTCTTTTGTTACAAGCATAAATTTTCTTATATCAATATCTTCCACATCTCCATCTATAAATTAAGGATTTAACTCCTTAATAAATTTTGTATGTACTCGTATAACTAAGTCCCTTTACAGAGAAGCATGAGTAACATTAACAATAACTTAGCCCACACTGTTTCTAAAACAATGCCTATTCAAATTCAACCAGCATATGTTATCATACAGCCAATAGGTTTAAAAACAACCTGGTTAACAATAAAGATACAAAAAGTAAACTGGCCCAATTTGGAGTTTATAAATTAAAATGCAATGACCGTTTATATTTATATATGGGCAATACAAAAAAAACTTCAATAAAAGAGTTGAGGAACGTTTGACAAGTCTTAACAACAATAAATTTCCTAGTTCGCTTACCACTTAATCGAAAAAGAAAAACATTAATTTAATATTGTTTGTGGTTTGCTGATATGCACGCGATCCGGAGGGAATTGCAGCAGGATAACGTAGAAAATTTTAAGATTAAAAAAAGCGTTAAATTTAGTCTCAGCATTATAAATAATCAATACATTTAACTATCCATCGCAGGCAGAACTCTTAGAGATCGGATCAGAAATAAGACGATAAAGTCTGTATGTGGTGTTGAAGACATAGTGAGTTGGGGAAGAAGTAAAAGGCGCTTCTGGAGGGATCATGTAGACCGCATGGAGGATACGAGACTTGTGAAAATTGCTAAGACTGAAAACCCTAGCAGCGGGAAATTACCAGGAAGGCCACCGAAAAGATGGAAGGACAGCTGGACGTCATCATCCCACACAAACAGGTCATACGACCTAGACCAAGAAGAAGAAGAAGTTAATTTTAATAAAACTTATCTGCTAAATATGTTTCCCATTCCAAAACCATATTTGTTACGCCTATCTTGTCGCCTCCCCTTATTAGCCACTAGTCCCTTCCCCCCACTCATATACATATTACAAAAAAAAATATATTTTAGATATTGTATAATTTAGTTCATCTTTACCTGACGTGGAAGACAGGTGTTTGAAACCGGTAGTGAACTCAAAAAAGATAGTGGCGAATACAAAATTTAAAAAATGTGTTTTATTAAAAAAATATGCGTAACATTGTACCTGTTGTCATTAAATTGTATTGTTTTAAGACTTAATAACTTAATAATAGACTTATTATTTAATAATGTTGGGTTAAACCTGTATCAAATGTAAAATCAAATGTGTTTCGTGTCTAACAGTATTAAGTTTTTTTTATGAAAGATATTTTTTAATTATTGCGATTAATTAATTTCAAATTTTAATGATTGACGATAAAAAAATACTTTTTCATTTTTATTCATACATTCATTAACACAAAAAAAGATGTCTTAATTATTTTACCAAAATGTGAATAAATCCTACTTAAAACACTAAGACATTACACTAAGACTATTGAAACAAATGAAGCCTTCATTTGATACTGTTTTTAATGTTTTGGTTCAGTGTTTCTTAATCTTTTGAGCCATGACCCGGATAAAAATATTAGTTATGGTTTGGCGACCCAACTTCTAATTTTGCAACATTAATTAATTATCAGATCTTTATCTTCACATCTCTCATATAATTTACTAATAAATCTTTGAAATTCATTCTCATGATCCACTACTACTACCACATCCTCAGCATATTGCAATCCACACATTTTCCCATCCGACATTTGTTGCATTTTTTAAATTGCTCATGTATTTTTTCAAAGGCGTAGAAAAAGATTTGAAAACAGTTATTTTTCAGCATTTATTTAAAAAAAATATTCTGTATTATTCATTATCACGTTTAACTACAATTTCAAAGGTATATAAAAAGATTATATTATTTATAATTAAGGCATTTACACTGTGGAGGTTTGATTAAACAAATTATAATGTATAAAAAGAGTTGAACACATGTATTTTTCAACATTTATTATTAAAAATATTCCATCTTGTTCATTATCATATTAAACCACGGTTTTAAAGGCAAATAAAATGAGTTTAAATACATTTATTTTTCAACATTTATAATTAAAAATATTCCGTCTTGTTCATTAGCATACTTATAATAAACCACGGTTTCTAAGGTAAATAAAATGAGTTGAACACACTTATTTTTTAATATTAATAATTTAAAATATTCCATCTTGTTCATTATATTAAACCACGGTTTGGAAGGTTTATAAATAGAGTTAAACACAGTTATTTTTCAACATTTATTTTCAAAGCATTCGCTCTATTTGTACGAGGGCGGTCCGATAAGTATTTATTTATTTATTTATTTTTTCAAAACAGGCTTAGCCCAAATTACTTTGAAAATACAAAACATCAAAAGAGAAGAAAAATTACAAAGAGGAAAAAAAATAAGTTAAAAAATTATATAAAATAAAAAATAATGCATATGCATACAAACGAGTATATACACACAAACATATTACACACATATATTCACAGTCATTTAGGTATGTTGATGAGTGCCTTCTAACGCGCTCAATCTAAGAAGAAAATTTACTTTTGCTTTTGGTAATGTTATATGAAATATGTCAATATCCGAAGCAGTCCCGTTCAGAAGAGTTAACGCCCTTCCAACAGGCATAGCGGCTGGAAGACCCGTTCTTGCGTATGTTATTGAGAACAGTTCTTGCCGGCGCAGTCTAGTGTAATTGTTAGGAACATTTAACGCAAATCTTTGTAGTAATACTGGACAGCTCACAACTCCTCGAACGAGTCTGACAACGTATACCAGGAGACGCACATCTCTTCTTACGCTCAAGGAGTTATACCCGAGCATGCCCAGCAGGAACTGAGTAGGATAAAGCCATGGATAGACACCGAACTCTCTCATATAGAGGTATCGTAGATATTTTTTTTGTGCTTTCTCCACCATGAGCGAGTTCTGCGCCCTCACTGGGCTCCAAATGCAAGCATTGCTTTCTAATTTACTACGGATCAATGAATTAAACAACGTTTTGAGCACCAATTGGTTTTCAAACGACTTAGAGATTCTCATAACAAATCCTAGAGTTTTATAAGCTGAGTTGCACATAACTTCTATGTGAGGACCAAACGCGAGATTGCTGTGGAACAAGACACCCAGATCTTTAATATTATCTGTGCGGGGTATAGGTGTAGATTCTAGTGTATATCTATGGAATTTCAAGACGTGTGAGCGATAATACGACATAATTTTGCACTTTGATGCATTGAAATATAATTTATTATTGTTGCTCCACTCACAAACGTTGTTGAGATCTGACTGTAGGTCTAAGCAGTCGGTATAAGAACGAATTTTTTTAAAGATTTTGAGGTCATCAGCAAATAGAAGAAATGTGGATTTTTTTATAACTCTACCTATATCTATATTTAGCCTCACCGCCCGATGGCACCACTATCGCAAAAGGAATAGAGTGCTCATGAATACAAAATCAACGTGTTGTATAGAGCAGTGCTTCCCAGATTGGGGGCCGTGGGATTTCTCATGGGGGTCGCGAAAATATTCAGTACAAAGTACAAATATTCATGTGAGTATTAAATTGTTTCATGTGAGTAGTTTTTAGGTTTGGGGGGGCCGGGAATGAATTACTTCAGATTAAGGGGGCCGTTACATGAAAGTAATTGGGAAGCACTGGTATAGAATATCAACATTATTAACACGACTCATACACAAAACATATTAGAAAGGCGAACGAATACCATATGCACACTACCTACCTTATATATATAATACAAGCATGTACCAGGCCATGGCACAGGAGAAAAAAATGTCGTGAGTCAAGCCTTGGCGCATAACAGAAGTTCCCATTTGGTTAAAATTCACTTTTTGGCATGTGATTAATTCGTGCATGTTTTCCTACAATACATCCAAATTGGTGTTTGGACATATAATTCCCAATGAACGTATCTTTCGGTACATACGAGTATGTATGGTTTGGTAGTACGTGTTTTATTTTTCTGTTGTTTTAATGTTCATACTTTTTGTCACATCTTATATTTTGCATTCTAACGCACCAATCTGAACTAAAAAAAAAGTATTTTTATTATTTAATGGTCGTAATCGACCGTGCATTGTAACTAATAAATCACGATTGCAAAAAGATATAAAAAAAACAAATAAAACACATTAATTTAAAAAAATTTTAATTCCATCTTGTTCATTATTACATATTAAACAACGGTTTCAAAGAGTTATAAAAACAAGTTCCAACACATATTTTTAACATTTATTTTAAATACATTTACTTAAAACAAAAACTTTTTTACTTTGTGTGAAACAGATATTAATTTAGTAATTTTTTAACTAAGATTTGCTATTTTATGTGAACAACGTAACGTAACTGAACTTGATCGGTGTAAACGGGCGATTTACAGAATATTTTATTCTTCGGAATACCAAAAAAATTTACTTATTATAAAAACAGTATTCCTCATAAAACATATGTTTATAATGAGATAATTTCAAAACGGAGTTTTTAATGTTTGAATATCTGAAGTTATTAGTTGTTACATTAGCTGGAACAGCAGTTTAGTTGTTACATTAGCTGGAACAGCAGTTTCAAAACAGTTAAGTTAGCTTAAGCCAACAATGGCTGGTTATCAAAATCACACACAGTGTTTTTTTTTAACTTCTGTCTTTAATCATTGTTGATTCATTGTTAACGTTACTCGACGATTCATTTAAAACATCGCTCGTTAATTCATCGGACGGGTCAAAAGAAATTCCACTGGGAGGCTGATTCAGAAATTCAGTAGATGGGTCATTCAATAATTCAGTATTTAACTGATTCGGCAATTCACTGGTTGTGTCAGTAGACAATTCATTTGTTGATCCACTGTTTGAGTCGTTTGTGACTCCGTCGTTCATATTACCGGTTGATTCTATTATCGGTTCATTCGTTGATGAGTCGTTTGACATTTCACTGTTTAAATTTCCTAATGAACCGATTTCTGATTCATTTTTTATGTGATCTGATAAGGTATTTGTTGGTTCATTGTGAGAATTAGTTGATAGTTCATTGTTATTTTCGTTTAATAGTTCAGTATCCTGTTCTTTTTCTTGATTATTCAATAAATCATTTTGTTTCCTCATTGAAAATTCTCGATTCCTCTTAAGTCCATTTCCTGACTGATAAGTCACGGAAATCTGTTCATTACCTGTCATAACATTGTTTAAATTAGGTTCCGATCTATCAATTCCATTATTTAAAACTGGACCCCAATAACTTTGACCATATACAACAGACTGTTGATTTGGTGACTGGTTGACAGGTTTATTCACGTAACTTTGAACTCGAGAATACGTTATAGGTACAGAAGAAACTCCATATTCGTTAATCTGTTGTTCTGGACTCTTTACTACAACAATTTTATGATTCGTAAAATAACTTGGTGGCATATTGACTGGTCGCTCATTCCTAGAGTAAAGATACTGTTCACTTTGCCCGTTTGATTGTAAGTTGAATCGATTGCCCTGTTGGTCATTCTGCATATACGGGACCTCAATTTGATTTATTTTTTCTCCTTTACTATTGATGTTAACATTTTGTTGGTAATTTCCTAATGTTGATGAGGACATATAGTTTTCATTAGATCTTACAGTCCCTGTCTGATCGTTATTGTAATATCCGGTACCAGTTATCGGTTTATCGTTTAAATTTAATGAAGACAGATTATTTCCAGTTATTCTTACAAGATCTACCTGAACTTGGTTGTTTTTGATTTGATTTGTATTTGGTTGACCGTTGTTTACTTTTTGATATTGTACATTATGACCTCTAGTAATCCAATCATTACCTTGCGGTACTCCATTGCTTTGCATATAACTTACACTTGGTATTTCATTAGAATTCATATGAGATACTCTATTCCCATTAATTGTTACATGACCAACCTGATTTCCATACCCATCCAAATAATTTCCACCCGGTTCGTTTGATTTTACAGTAGTCATCCTATGTATTTCCACTCTTCCGTTACCTAAATTTCCACCATTCTCCTGTTCTAAATTTGTTGGTTTATCATTCGATTTCATAGAAGACAACCTATTTATAAGCAGACTTACTATTTGGTCTACGTTTTCTTGTGTATTTGGTCTATTAGTTTGATCATTTGATAGTTTCGGAGACAAGTCATCTCCAGCAAGTCTTAAATGCTGTATATTATATTCCCCGTTGTTTATTTTAACGTGCATTGGTTCATCGTTTAATTTTGAAGGAGATAAATAATCTCCATTAAGTCTTACGATCTGTATGACATCGTCACCACCGTAGTAATCTTTATTCAGATTTGAATGGTCATTTGATTGTGTCGCTAAATAATGGCTGTCATATAGTTCGTCATGGTCTGTATGGTGTTCTTCGGGTTGTTTTCTATTTACGCTTGCTTGGTCATTGTTATTTGTATGAGCTACATTATCAATAATAAATTTAACAATCCCCATCTGAGTGTCACCGTTTTGTATCCTCATTCCTTTTGGTTGGTTATTTAACTCCATTGGTTTCGCGTAATCTCCAGTGATTCTTACAATATTGACTAGCTTTCCATCTTTATATTCCGTATTTGTTTGATCATTTGGTTTTGTATGAGACCATTTATTTCCAGTAATATGTACAACGTGCACTTGTTTCCCATTGTGTTGTGTGTCGTCATCTCCTTGTTTATTATTTGTGTCTTCTTTCAACCAACTGTACCTTGTTTGATCTGGATTTTGTACATGTATTTCGTTCATTGGATCATTTGTCACCGGCGGATAATTATCACTAAATTGGATATAATCTACATCCCCTCCGTCATTAATTTTAACCCCTTTACGATAATCAGTCAACCCTGTTGGAGACATACTTCCATAAACTAGTTTTACCAGCCCCATCTGACCTTGATGATTTTGTTTTCTTATTTCTCTCAATGGATCATTCGATATTGTTGACGACATCACATAATCTCCCGGAACTCTTATGATCTTTACGTGCTCTTCGTTATGTTGAACTTGATTTTTGCCCCCACCAATATTAGATTCTGACAGGTGAATATTATTTCCTGTTCTTCCTGTCGTTTCTTCTTCGTATTCATGGATTTGCATGTCTCTTGGTAGATCACTTGTCGATAATTTATTTAAAATTATTCTTACAATATCATCATGATCATCATTGTTTTTTTCCGTCTTTTCTGTTTGATCATCTGAGTGAGGATTAGATAATATATCATTTAAATTAAGTCTTACAACTTTTATCGGATGTTCAACATTTTGTAAATTATTTCCTCTATATTGATCATGCGATTTTATTGGCAACGTTTGATGTTCAGTGATTCTTGCAAAATGCAATCGATGATCATTGTTTTGTGTTTCTATTTCTCTTGATTGGTCATTTGGTGTATGTTTATGTAAATTACCTCTATTGATTTTTATGTGCTCTATTTTTAATGCATCGTTCGGAGTTCCCAGTCTTCTGGATTGTTCATTAGACGACAAGGTATCTAAAATGACTTTGACAACCTTTTCTCTCTCATGATCATCAGTTATGTTAAGTTCTTGCAAAATATCATCTGATTTTGTTGGTAAAAAGTAATTTTCAGTCACTTTCACAATAGTCACGTCATCGTCGTTAACATTAGGCACATCAGTGTTTACGGAAGGTGAATGATGTATTCTCATTTCTTCTCTAATTCCGCCGCTATGCATATTATTCTTTCTATTTTGATCACCGGATTTCATATGAGACAAATCATTTAAAATAAATCGTACCACTTTTTTCAATCCTTGATCGTTATGGGTTCTTTTACTTTCTTGTTGTTCATCCAATGGTGTTCTTTGAGACATTTCATCAAGAATTTGTCTTTCAATCTGATCATCGTGGTTATGTATCTTATGATGGCTTGTTACATGAGTGGACTTAGTTCCACATGCTTTATTTCTAGTATCTCTTTCATCCTGATGGCCATGTTTATTATGCACGTGATGCCCTCTTAAATTTCCAATCGTTGTTGTATCCGTCAAATGGTGTCCAACAATTTGCTGATGTCTCGATTGTTGGTCATCGTCATTTGGAATATGCTTTATACTATGTACATGATTTGTTTCTGATAAAGGCCAATCATATTCAGTAATTTTGATAACTTTAACGTCACCTTTCGGTGTTTTATAACTTGATTGATCATTTGCATTTGTTATGTACAATTCATCCGAGACAGCATTTACTGGTTCCAAAGAACCTTCATCATCTAGTATTCGTTTGTTTTCATGACCTTCGTTCAATCTTATCAAAGGCAAATGTTCTTCAATGCTTTCTTCATCTTCTATTCCATAACCAGGCTGGAATTCAACACTTCTAGTTCTTAGTCTTGACTTGGTCTTGTGAGTATTGGCTCTCAAATTGTTTCGACTGAATAGATAGTATGGGTACGTGTTAACCGTCACTAAAGGAACAAGATCGTTATATCCATACGTATTGTCTGCTGTGGAAAATGAGTCCAATTTCTGAAAAAAAAATAAACAAATGAATGGTTGAATTAAAATAGGCACTAAGTACCAAAAAAAAAAAACAAAAAAACTAAGTGTGCAGTTTCGTTCTATATGTTATATAAAATGAAACTGTATACTTAGTTTTTTTTGTTTTTTTTTTTTGGTACTTAGTGCCTATTTAAATTCAACCATTCAAACATTGAATGATTGTGATTCATTTCAGAATAAAGATTAAGGAAATATGATTGGAATAAGGAAATAATGTTTCAAAATTTTGGCGCCAAAATGTTTATGTATGGGAGCGATACATGGACTTGAAAAAAGACTGAGTGAGATATACCAAATAAATGCTGTAGAAATGAATGGGTGAATAAAGGGAGTGACACTGTATGGCAGAATACGTAATGAAGTGATAAGGGATGAATGTGAACCTAAGGCTGATGTGTTAAATAAAATGAGGAAGAGCATGCTGAGATGGTTTGGACACGTGAAACAAATAAATGAAGAAAAACTAACAAAAAAGATAACATATATAGTGTAAATGTAAGTGCAAGGCATGTTAGAAAAATGCCAAGAAAGGTATGGTTGAATCATGTAATAAAACCGAACATGTTACTAACATTTTGTACACCTCAAAGTATAAGAGAAATATATAGCGTGTGCAGCTTTAGAGATCCCTTAACAACAAGCCTTTTTGGGGAAATGTTACCATTTTTTTTGGTTGGTTATGAACACTTCACACAAACACTACACTACAACTAAAGCCGAATGTGCTGCTATCACATATCGAAAGCTTCATTTATGTATAATGGTCCAGCCACAACTTTCTTATCATTTTAATTTGTTTTCTCAAACACTGTTTATTCCGCTTATTTGTAACGGTATAAACCTACCGGTTTCAAGGCTTTCACCTCATCATCAGGGGAGCACAAACAAAAATAAATTATATTCGAACTGATACCGAGATACATGTTTCTAGTGGTTAACATTCAGGTTGAGGATTGGGGGTGATGGGAGGGATGTGACAATCTCGGCAAACAGCGGAGAGATTCTTGGGATATAACATACGAGTATGTGTTTGGCCAATATTCACCTCAATGCAATTACTTAGAAATTTCTAGGGTCTCTGATCTGTCCAATATATTTCCGTTACTACTGATAGGTAGCAACTCAGTTTCCATGTACGGCGAGGAGACTTGGATTCTGAGTGCAAGCGAGAGACGTAGAATAGATGCATTTGAGATATGGTACTGGAGAAGGATGCTACGAATTTCGTAGACAGCACGACAAACTAACGCCTCTATTCTCGAAGAACTGAGAATCACCGACAGATCGTCGATAATATGTCTTCGACAAGTCCTCCGATTATTTGAGTACATTGCTCGTGGCCAAAGAAACAGTTTGAAGAGGATTGTAGATATTAATTCGAACCCCGCGTTGATACTCCCCTTAATTGATTCTGGTATTTATGTATATGTACACAGAAGGACGACGCACAAGAGGAATAATGAAAATGCATTGGACTAATCAAGTGAGGGACGCAACTGGACTAGTCTTAACAACTGCCCTTCGAGCCGCGGAGTGCAGAGATGTATAGATATAGAGAACGATGCTCAGTCGTGAGCTACACGACAGGAGCATGAGTCTTTCAATAGTGATGGGTTCGAATTACACACGGTTCTAAAGGGTCTTTCAAATTGAGCGTTTTTTTTTTATTCTTTTATAAAACACAGATGGCGTCACGAATTTGTCTGGGTCTTGTGACATTTGAAAAGTATAATATATGACATTTATAAAAATGGAGTCATATACAATACAATAACACTTTCAAATTGAGAATTATTTTATGCATTTTAATCTCCGGAAACATTGATGTTAATTGGCCACCAAGATCATGTGATTTGACACCGTTGGACTATTTTCTCTGGGGTCACGTAAAAAGCCAGGTCTATAAAAACGACCCCCAATCAATTCCTGAGCTGAAGGACGAAATTATTCGCGTTATTGGTGAGTTAGAACCGCAATTACGAAAATTTTGAGAAAAAAGTGGACTTCTGTGGAACTGCAAGAGGTGGACATTTGTCGGATATTGTTTTTTGTGTTTAAATGTCATACATTATACTTCAATGACAAATAAAAAGTTTTTTTGAAATCAAAGCAAATTGTGTGTTTTATTCAAGAATTGAAAAAAATTGAATTATAGAAACCGCCCAAATTGAAAGACCGTTTGTATAAATTGTCTTTATATTATCCTCTTGTGTTTTATTATTGTTACTCTGATATGTAAGGAACACTTAAATGTAAATGATTTTGTTAATAAATTAATAAAAGGTTTTTTTATAATTCCCTCCTTACCGTATAATCTGCAACAGTAAGAACAACGTTTAATATAACACAAACAACAAAACTTTGTATTATTTTCATCATTTTTACCGTAATGGGTGTTTTGCAACATTGTCGTTGAATTTATTATATAGATTTTTTATGGATATAAAAATTATTGTTTTACGATCGTAATAAAATACAAATAAGAGTGTCTAATGGTTTTTATTTGTTTGAAAATACCATTATATTATTTTCTAATAATTCAATTAAATGTTAATTTGAAATAATAAGAACGCGCGGACATGGGATGTGGATAAAAATAGACGAATAAATAACAGTTCTCCTTTTCATTCAACCGGTGTTACTTGTGATCAACAGTTCACGTTTCCATTAAAATTATGTACAATACTTATTCTCGACAGATCACCTTTCTCTTCAAACGATGTACTTGCACTCTACAGTTCACCATTCCATGTAAACGATGTTCTTGTACGCTACGGTTCACATATCCATTAAAATTATGTACTTATTCTCGACTGATCGCCTTTCTCTTCAAACGATGTACTTGCACTCTACAGTTCACCATTCCATGTAAACGATGTACTTGTAAGCTATGGTTCACATATCCATTAAAATTATGTACTTATTCTCGACTGATCGCCTTTCTTTTCAAATGATGTACTTGCACTCTACAATTCACCATTCCATGTAAACGATGTACTTGTACGCTACGGTTCACATATCTTTTAAAATTATGTACTTATTCTCGACAGATCGCCTTTCTTATCAAACGATGTACTTGCACTCAACAGTTCACCATTCCATGTAAACGATGTACTTGTACGCTACGGTTCACATATCCATTAAAATTATGTACTTATTCTCGACTGATCGCTTTTCTCTTCAAACGATGTACTTGCACTCTACAGTTCACCATTCCATGTAAACGATGTACTTGTACGCTACGGTTCACACATCCATTAAAATTATGTACTTATTCTCGACAGATCGCCTTTCTCTTCAAACGATGTACTTGCACTCTACAATTCACCATTCCATGTAAACGATGTACTTGTACGCTACGGTTCACATATCCATTAAAATTATGTATTCCTACTATATGGTTCGCTTTATCTTCAAACGATGTACTTGCACTCGACAGTTCACCATTCCATGTAAACGATGTACTTGTACGCTACGGTTCACATATCCATTAAAATTATGTACTTATTCTCGACAGATCGTCTTTCTCTTCAAACGATGTACTTGCACTCTACAGTTCACCATTCCATGTAAACGATGTACTTGTACGCTACGGTTCACATATCCATTAAAATTATGTACTTATTCTCGACAGATCGTCTTTCTCTTCAAACGATGTACTTGCACTCGACAGTTCACCATTCCATGTAAACGATGTACTTGTACGCTACGGTTCACATATCCATTAAAATTATGTACTTATTCTCGACAGATCGTCTTTCTCTTCAAACGATGTACTTGCACTCTACAGTTCACCATTCCATGTAAACGATGTACTTGTACGCTACGGTTCACATATCCATTAAAATTATGTACTTATTCTCGACTGATCGCTTTTCTCTTCAAACGATGTACTTGCACTCTACAGTTCACCATTCCATGTAAACGATGTACTTGTACGCTACGGTTTACACATCCATTAAAATTATGTACTTATTCTCGACTGATCGCCTTTCTCTTCAAACAATGTACTTGCACTCTACAGTTCACCATTCCATGTAAACGATGCACTTGTACGCTACGGTTCACATATCCATTAAAATTATGTATTCCTACTATATGGTTCGCTTTTCTGTGAAGACAATTTATTTATACGCTACAATTCGCCTTTCCTTTAAAACGATGTACTTGTACTCTACAGTTAGTTCTCCTTTCCATCAAAACGACATATTTTTACTCTACAGTTCACATTTCCTTTGAAACAATGTACTTGTATTCTACAGTTCTCATTTCCATTAAAACGATGTATTTTTACCCTACACATACAGTTCACCTTTCCATTGAAATAATGTACTTGTATTCTACAGTTCTCCTTTAAATTAAAACGACGTACTTATACTCTACAGTTCACCTATCTATTGAAACAGTGTACTTTTACGCTACAGTTTTCCTTTTCATTAAAACGGTACCATATGCATGTACTCTATAGTTCATATTTCCATTAAAACGATATACTTGTATTTGACGTTTTGGATATACTATATATCAAAACGATTTACTTTTAATGCACGAGTTGTCATTACATTAAGATATTTCATTAAAGCACTCTAAAATCGTCAACAGTAGCACCTCAACCAAATAATGAAAACTCAATGGTACCATAGATTATCAGACAATACATAGTAAGAACATTGAGATATTATTCTTCATAGTTTTGTTCTTCTCGATGGTCAGGGATCTTCATATCAACAATGTTACGCATTCTTCCCTATGAAGTTGCTTAGTTATGCCTGTAATATTTACTAAGGAGCTCAGTTTTAAATTTATATACCGAGAGAGGAGGATATCGATATTGAAAAATGTATTCAACAAAGCCATTCCGTGTACGAGTGGTGACACTCTTAATAGATAAATTGTGAACACGGCGTTAAAAACAATCTTATTTCATGATTGTGTAAAAAAATCAGATACATTAAGCAAAAAGGGTTTGCATTTTTTCCTGTTAGAATTTGTATGTGTTAATAGGTGCGTGAAATATCCAAGTATTTTCTTTAAAAAAACGTGTGACAGAGCCATGGGTGAAATACATTTTAGTTGCAATAAAGGTGTCACAAAAATTTATTTTGGAATTGTTCAACTAGCAATGAGTTATGGATTTCTCTCGGGTTCCATATGATAGAACCGCACTCTATTAGAGAGAGAGTCCATTCACTTAAACAGCTTTAAGTCTAAGAATGGATGCCTGATGGCTCGAACGATATCATTAGTGAAAATTAAAAAGAGGCAGGACCGAAATATGAGCCTTGCGAAACACCTGATTATGTATCAAAAAGTTAAGATTTGATTATGCCGTAACTAATTTATATATGTGAGACAAATACCATAGTTTGTAAGAAGTTGTAAAAGACCACTTGAAATATCAATTTGTAAATTTTAGTAGATGCTTGTAATGTTTTTGCAGTCATAAAATAAGTCATTAATCTGAGATGCCAGCATCTTGTGTGCTTGATATAGTGCTCATAATATCATTGAGATGGGCTCAGTTAATTTACCATGTCGAAAGACATGTTGCTCATCAAGTATATGTATTCTCAACATACGATCCCCAAGTTGGCATAATGCTTAGCAGCCTCCGTAAATGAGATTGGTCAGAAGAAATGAAAATTAAGGTTGTGCTGTATACGAAAGTGCTGGATATTTAATAAAAGCCGAGATTCAAAACGTTTATTTGTTGTCACAAAAACATTTTTATTTTTACAATGATATTAATAAATATTATACAAAAGTTCGTAATAGTCATCGAGAGGAGGTGGGGGTATTCCGTAAATGTTCGTGTTATTATCATTTTTGGTATTACTATTACTTAAATAAATACAAAGGTTCGTAAAAGTCATCTGGAGGAGGTGGGGGTATTCTATAAATGTTCGTGTTGTTATCATCTTTGTTTTTACAATGATTTAAATAAATACGTAATAGTTATCTGGAGGAGGTGGGGGTATTCTGTAAATTGTTGTGTTGTTATCATCTTTGTTTTTACAATGATTTAAATAAATTCAAAGATACGTAATAGTCATCTGGAGGAGGTGGGGGTATTCTGTAAATGTTTGTGTTATTATCATCTTGGTTTTTACAATGATTTAAATAAATACAAAGATACGTAATAGTCACCTGGAGGAGGTGGGGGTATTCTATAAATGTTCGTGTTGTTATCATCTTTGTTTTTACAATGATTTAAATAAATTCAAAGATACGTAATAATCATCTGGAGGAAGTGGGGGTATTCTGTAAATTTTCGTGTTATTATCATCTTTGTTTTTACAATGATTTAAATAAATACAAAGATACGTAATAGTCATCTGGAGGAGGGTCGGGGTATTCTGTAAATTTTCGTGTTATTATCATCTTTGTTTTTACAATGATTTAAATAAATACAAAGATACGTAATAGTCATCTGGAGGAGGTGGGGTTATTCTGTAAATTTTCGTGTTATTATCATCTTTGTTTTTACAATGATTTAAATAAATTCGAAGATATGTAATAGTCATCTGGAGGAGGTGGGGGTATTCTGTAAATGTTTGTGTTATTATCATCTTTGTTTTTACAATGATTTAAATAAATATAATACAAAGATACGTAATAGTCATCTGGAGGAGGTGGGGGTATTCTATAAATGTTCGTGTTATTATCATCTTTGTTTTTACAATGATTTAAATAAATACAAAGATACGTAATAGTCATCTGGAGGAGGTGGGGGTATTCTGTAAATGTTTGTGTTATTATCATCTTTGTTTTTACAATGATTTAAATAAATACAAAGATACGTAATAGTCATCTGGAGGAGGTGGGGGTATTCTATAAATGTTCGTGTTATTATCATCTTTGTTTTTACAATGATTTAAATAAATACAAAGATACGTAATAGTCATCTAGAGGAGGTGGGGTTATTCTGTAAATTTTCGTGTTATTATCACCTTTGTTTTTACAATGATTTAAATAAATACAAAGATACGTAATATTCATCTGGAGGAGGTGGGGGTATTCTGTAAATTTTCGTGTTATTATCATCTTTGTTTTTACAATGATTTAAATAAATACAAAGATACGTAATAGTCATCTGGAGGAGGGGGGGGGGGTATTCTGTAAATTTTCGTGTTATTATCATCTTTGTTTTTACAATGATTTAAATAAATACAAAGATACGTAATATTCATCTGGAGGAGGTGGGGGTATTCTGTAAATTTTCGTGTTATTATCATCTTTGTTTTTACAATGATTTAAATAAATACAAAGATACGTAATATTCATCTGGAGGAGGTGGGGATATTCTGTAAATTTTCGTGTTATTATCATCTTTGGTTTTACAATGATTTAAATAAATTCAAAGATACGTAATAGTCATCTGGAGGAGGTGGGGGGTATTCTGTAAATTTTCGTGTTATTATCATCTTTGTTTTTACAATGATTTAAATAAATACAAAGATACGTAATAGTCATCTGGAGGAGGGGGGGGGGTATTCTGTAAATTTTCGTGTTATTATCATCTTTGTTTTTACAATGATTTAAATAAATACAAAGATACGTAATAGTCATCTGGAGGAGGTGGGGGGTATTCTGTAAATTTTCGTGTTATTATCATCTTTGTTTTTACAATGATTTAAATAAATACAAAGATACGTAATAGTCATCTGGAGGAGGTGGGGTTATTCTGTAAATTTTCGTGTTATTATCATCTTTGTTTTTACAATGATTTAAATAAATACAAAGATACGTAATAGTCATCAGGAGTAGGTGGGGGTATTCTGTAAATTTTCGTGTTATTATCATCTTTGTTTTTACAATGATTTAAATAAATACAAAAGATACGTAATAGTCATCTGGAGGAGGTGGGGGTATTCTGTAAATTTTCGTGTTATTATCATCTTTGTTTTTACAATGATTTAAATTAATACAAAGGTTCGTAATAGTCATCTGGAGGTGGTGGGGGTATTCCGTAAAATCTTGTATTATTGTCATCATAAAAAACACCGAAAACTTCCAGGTCCATATCTGTGTCCATCGGAAGCCTAGTATGATACTCACCTTTTTGGTCGATATTTGCTAAATCTTCGACAGGTTGAGGCAACGACGGACTTTCTGATTCTTTGTCAACGCTAGCTAATGGGTCTAAAAATTTATTTTCGTCTTGTAAAGACAATGGTACATATTTTTCATCGATTTCCTTTTCAGTTCTTGTAGAAGAGATGTTTTTTAGTTGTTCATCTTCATTTTGCACGTTAAAGGTTGACTTGTTGTTAGTTACGTCGTTTTCCAAAGAGAACCGAGAATCGATTCGTGTTTCTTCTTTTTCAACATTTTCTGTTGGGTTCTTGTTTTCTTCATTATTGTTTGCTTTGTGTTGTGATGAAGACCGAGAGTCATTATGTTCTTCTTCGTTTTGGATGGTCATTGTTGATTTATTGTAGTTAGTTAGATCCTCTTCCAAAGAGAATCGGGAATCAATTCGTGTTTCTTCTTTTCCAGTGCTTTCTGTTGGGTCCTTGTTTTCTTCATTATTGTTTGCTTTGTGTTGTGATGAAGATCGAGAGTCATTCTGTTCTTCTTCGTTTTGCGTGGTCATTGTTGATTTATTGTAGTTAGTTAGATCCTCTTCCAAAGAGAATCGAGAATCATTTCGTGTGTCTTCTTTTTCAACACTTTCTGTTGGGTTCTTATTTTCTTCATTATTGTTAACTTTGTGTTGTGATGAAGATCGAGAGTCATTCTGTTCTTCTTCGTTTTGCGTGGTCATTGTTGATTTATTGTAGTTAGTTAGATCCTCTTCCAAAGAGAATCGAGAATCATTTCGTGTTTCTTCTTTTTCAACACTTTCTGTTGGGTTCTTATTTTCTTCATTATTGTTTGCTTTGTGTTGTGATGAGGATCGAGACTTATTCTGTTCTTCTTCGTTTTGGATGGTCATTGTTGAGTTTTTGTTTTCTTCTTGTTTGAAAGTATTAGATAACAGTTGTCCTTTTTCATTTTGAATGCGCTGTTTTGGTTTGTTAAAAATTTTATCATTTTGATAAGGTGGTTTTTCTGATTCACGTTGAATATTCGTTAATAGATTGTCCACATTCTTATCATCTTGTAAAGATATGCGAGTTAATTTTATTTCAGATTCGCTAAGAATGTCCTTCACTAGGCTATCCTTCACTAGGCTATCCTTCACTAGGCTATCCTTCACTGGTTTATCATGTTGTAAAGATGAACGAAGAGATAGGTTTCCTGTTTTCTGCAAAGTTTCTTCATCATTATTGGCTTTCGGTGTCAGTACTTTTTTTCTCCTGAGTATATATTTCTAGAAAAAAATTAAAAGAGTTCTTGAAGACAAGAAATTTTAAAATAAATATTCTGGCTAATGTATCACACTTTTGATGTACGGGAATGTAGCATGGACGTGGAAAAATACTAAAATAGGTAGGTTATTTAAATGCTTTAGGAATGTGTTCAATCGGAAAAAAAATATGGAGAGACAATACAGGCCAGAATACGGAGTGAACTAATAAGAAATGAATTTGAATGTGTTAAGTAAGATGAAGAAAGCACTTAGTTCATTCATTCGTTCTTACATATTCATTCGTTCTTACATATTAAAAACATCTCACAATACTCTACTTTATCTTACTCAACATATCAGCCGTAAGTTCACACTCATCTCGAATCACTTCATTCTGTGTTCTGTCATACATAGCGACCTCATGTATTTTTCTAAGTACACTCATTTCTATAGCATTTATTCGGCTCCTTTCAATTTTTCCTCTTTCAACGTTTCACTCTTATGAAGGGTATTTCAAATTGAGCAGTTTTTTAATTCTTCGATAAAACACAGATGGCGTCGCAAACTTGCCTGGATCATGTAACATTTGAGAAGCGTAATGTATGACATTTCTAAAAATGGAGTCGAATATAATACAACAACGCGTTCAAATTGAAAATTATTTTATGTATTGTATGTTAATCTCCGGAAACGGTGATGGTTATTGGCCACCAAGATCATGTGATCTGACACCGTTGGACTATTTCCTCTGGGGTTACGTGAAAAGCCAGGTCTATAAGAATGACCTCCAATCAATTCTTGAGCTGAAAAACGAAATTATTTGCGTTATTGGTGAGTAAGAATCGCAATTATGCCAAAATATCATCGAAAATTTTGACAAAAGAGTGGACATCTGTGGAGCTGCAAGAGGTGGACATTTGGCGGATATTGTTTTTTTTTGTGTTTTAATGTCATACATTATACTTCAATGACCAATAAACAGTTTTTTTTCAAATCAAAGCGAATTGTGTATTTCATTCCAGAATTTAAAAAAATTAATTTAAAAAACCCTCAATTTGAAAGAACCTTTACTTCAATGTTGGTGCTAAAATACTGTTAAGGACTACTATCTTAACAGATTTCGATACTCGTCAGTTTGAGTAAATATGTTTTAGTACCCGATTAATTTTTTTCCTATCGCTGCACGCCGTTTGATATCTCTTTGAATTATTTCTTCATCTAAGAAAATATTACCCAAATATCAGATTTCGTCAACTTGCTCCAATCATATATCTCATTTAGTCTTTTTTACACTTCCGTCACCGTGGACTTGAACGGTTCAAGAGCTGTATAGGTAAATAAGAGCGTATAGAAAGATGCGGCTCATATCTGCCTATCCCCAAAAGGAATACGGAATGATGGTATGAATGTGAATTTATTTACCTTTTGCTCACTTGAAATCATTTCAATATAAATAACAATTAAAACAACAATTATAACACGCATTTTCCCATCTTGTAACATGATAATACACTAATTAGAAAAATAAAAGAAATATGCATTAATTAAATTTATAAATAATCAATAATTAAATTTAATTATTAAATCAATGATTTTATTATTCAAAACACACTTAAATAGTTTTCATTTTATTACTTAAATTTTTTAAACAACACTTAAAATATAATTAAATAAAAATTTTAAAAAATGCATACAGCAATAAAAAAATCGCTCATAAAATATCGTTAATAAATCACAAATAAGTAACGTTACATACGTACCATCATGCCATTTTTGTGTCAGGGTAGTCAGGGAGGACAGAGCACATTTCTTATTATGACATACATATTTTTTTTTGTCTGGTATTAATGCATAGTGTTTTTTATATGTTGATTTATTTATTTCTTACAACATTTATAGATAATTGCAAGATATTTTTTGTATCCACTTTGCACAGATTTCTCCTATTACACAAAGAGGGTCTACTTCTATTTAGCTTATTCGTAAGGAAGAATATCTGCCAGGATTCTTCTCATGCTGCTAGGCGGTGTTGAGAATATATCAACAGTGTCATTCAGTTGGTTCGATATCTCTACCATATACCACGCGTGACCGATTGTTTAGCCATGATATCAAAGATATCATATCAAAACAAATGTATTGTGCAGATTGCAAAATACCTGATTAATAGAAAATATAATTTCTCACGTATGAAGAGAGAGAGTTGCTCATATTATAATAACAATAAAAGTACAATTTATATAGCGCCATTTAGAGGGCAGACTCTTCTCATGAGTGCAGCACCTAGGTACTTGAACACATCACTATTGAGAGACTAAAATCATCACATATAAATATATAAATATAAGTTGAGTATAACAATATGAAGGTAGTGGTTGCGGTCTTTAGATTAGATTTCCCGTATCTGCATCTTCTTCTCCCTGGCTCCATCCCAACTCACTGACTGCGAAGACTGTTGGGGTCAGCTCTCCTCGTCCTCAGGTGGTATGCTCTTCTGTCCCGGACTACGTCCCCCAGGCCGTGCCTCTGCATCAGATTATCTTTTTGCACCACCCATGAATTCTTTGGTCTTCCTCTGGTTATTATTCGAGGAAGATCCATGGAGTTTATATGTTAAGAAAACTTACCAAACAAAGAAAAACCACAATGAAACCTTTGTAGATCTTCCGATATGTGATAGTAACATATTCGGCTTTAGGTGTAGTGTATTACTCTTTCGTTGTATACAGTATAACCTGGCAGACTTATTGTCATGTGGCAATCTCTTTTAACCAACTAGGAAGATTTTTAAGACACCTTAAGTAAAAACGAAACTAGAACTCTCACAAAAAAAATCGAGTACCAATTGTACTCGAACTGAAAACCCGGGGTTTGAAGACAAGTCACCTTTTAACAAATAGGTCACGGAAATCGTCAAATTATGACTATTTTTTACCAAAGTATGGCAAAATAACTTTTCTCTTCAAGTATACAATCACACCGTTAGATAACTTAATTCGTTCCTTGAGACAATGTGGATAGAGAAGGGACAATCGCATGTTCCTGATCTAAACGTTGAAGTTTAAAGACCAAAATAATTAATATTTTTTTTAGTTTTAAATCATAAACAATATATCACATTTTTAACTATAGATGTCAGTTCAGTATAAATTAAAATATTTTTTTTAATTTAAGATATTTTTATAAATATTTATGTATCGTACTTTCTAAGTTTAATTACGCAATGTTTACATATTGTAGTTATGTTTTTTTCTTTAACACTTTAGATTCAGAGATATCTGACAAATTTATTGCTTTAAAAAAATTTCCTCCAATCAACCAGCTTTTCATATAAAAATCATAAAAACTATTGGTATCCATCGCCATGTCGTGAACTAAGTGTGTACTCGTATATAAGAGGATCATCCAGAAACTAAGGTTACAAGGGCTCCTGAGGCCGGGGGATTTTTTCGTTTTGAAGTTGGTGCACCTTGCGTGTAGGGGGGATCCTAACGGTCAGTGTGTTTAGTCCCGCGTGTTTATCGGCTATTTGGTTCAGTCACAGTAAATTCTTCCGATAGAGAGGTCGTCGCGCGCTCCCGCCAACTCTCGTCCATGCGAGACCCGCGCGGTCATCAGTTTTTCAACTTTGCAGAACAATACCGCCGCGAATATCCATCGAAAGCTCATGGAAGTTTATAGTAGTGATGTGATGAGTCGACAACATGTCACAAAGTGGGTTAGGCTGTTCAGAGAAGGCCTTACTGATACTCACGACGAGGCAAGGCAGTGATTTCTGACGAATCAGTGCAAAAAATTGAAAAACAAGTTCAAAATGACCGCCGTGGGACGCTAAACGACCTTCACGAAGATTTTTCTGATATTTTTCAAAGTCTCTTTGGTAATATTGTGTCGGAAAAAACTTGGTTACAAGAAGTTGTGTGCGAGATGGGTGCCCAGAATACTCACACCGGAGCACCGTCAAAATCGCGTAACCGCCACGCGTGAATTTTTAGATCGTTTTGCACAGAAGGGAGAAGCTTTTCTGAACTCTATCGTGACGGGGGATGAGACGTGGGTGTGTCACTACACCTTAATAATTTTTCAACGATCAGGAGGTCGAGGAAGCTGGGAAGAAGTTGCTGAAAGAGCTGGCGGCGGAGGTTTATGACACTGACATACAAAAAGTGGTGTCCCGACTACAGAAATGTCTCGATCTCAATGGCGATTACGTTAAAAAATAGTAAAAATATATTTTTGAAGTACTAACTTGTGGAAAACTAACTTAATAAAAATAATAGATGAATCTCGTAGAAAAAAAGGGATAAGGGTGGGAATCGTATGAGAGTTAATGACGAGGAATATTGGGAGATAAGTTATGTTTCTTAAGTTTATTCTTAACAATATTTTTCTCGATCGCGTGTTTTGACGTGATAAATTAGATTTGCGTTTAGTCCTGGTCCCGTGTTTTCAAGTGATCGATACTTCTTCCATAAATCAAATATTCCTGTTATCTAGTCTTATCCTGATTTCAAAGATAGATTATATCCTAAATATGCATGAATTGATTTATGATGGAGATTCTGATGTCATCAGTCTACAGTGAAGTGTCAGATCGTAATAAATTCGAAATACGATACTAGAGACCAACTACAGTCTCCGGGTCCCGGATTAGCAGGATCATCCAAATAAGTTATCAAAGAACTTATCTGAATAATATATATTCATCACCTGGCAAAAAAAAAGAAAAAGCCTGCAGAACTTGCAAGGTATGTGTTAAGCACAAGAAGAGAAATGAGGCGAGATACACATGTAAGGAGTGGGACGTGCATAAATTTATGTACGATGGAGATTCTGATCAGCCTCCGGGTCCAAATATAATAAAGAATTTGTAGTATCCTCCAAACAGGTTATGAAATAATGTGTCTTAATATGTCGTCATCATCATCATCATTGTCAACCAGGGTCGATCCACTGCTGAATGAAGGTCTCCCCAAGTTGACTCCAAATAGTTCGGTTTTTTGCTCGTTGATGCCATGTGATGCCGCCATGCTTCCTGATTTCATCCATCCAGCGTACCTTAATGTCTTCTTCTGGGTCTCTTTATGCCTCTTGGGTACCATTGGGTTATTTCGGATGTCCATCGGGAGTCTGAAATACTGGCTACGTGTCCGGCCCATTGCCATTTCATTATTTTATGTATTGATGTGTATTTCATCAGGTGACAAAAAAATAAGTACTTTACAGAACTTGCTACAGAACAAGAAGAGTAGCGAGACCCGGTATATTTGTAAGAAGCGTGATTTAGCTCTACACAAAGGAGAATTTTGGCAGAATTACCAAAACAATCTAAATGATCTAAGTGTTTTGAATAAATACAATGTTTCATTTCAATATTATTTATATCTAATAAGCAAATTTAGTTAAGTCTTCACAGCAATAAGAATTCTTTAAAAACGATCTGGGCACAAGGAAATATTGTCTAGATTTTGATGGAGTCTTAAAGTTTTTTTTTGTTTTCACCACAGGTTTAATTTAGGTTCACAACTAGTTTCGAAAACCACTGTCTTCTTCGTCATATATTCGGTGAATATAAACTAAGTTGCTAAAATATATTCTGTACAGGTGTAAATAACCTAATATAAAAGAGGTGAGGAAGGGGAAGTGAAGTGGGGAGAGGTTTAATACAATGGTGACTGGGGCGGGGAAAAAAATATGTGAAAGTGAATCTTTAAGATAGGGGAGGATTTTAAATTGGGAACATATTAAGCAGAGGGCTATTATGAAAATTGGTTTGGTTATTGATGATATTTAAACTTAATTTTATAGATTTTTTAATCTCGAGAATTTCCAAATTGTCAAGATGCAATCCCCCTCGGTTTATATGTAGAATCCTCAAACCACGATTAATATCCACAAAAATATAAAATAAGTTTTTTATTTAACTTATTTTTCTTTTTGTGTAAAAAATGGCACCACAAAGTGAAACTATAGTCTTTTCGAAGATTCAAGAAAAAAAAGGGTCTTAAAGTGTTCATTAACGACATTTATAGCAAAACAAAGCTAGCCCAATGTCTGTTGTTTCGTTTATTTTTATTCGATGCTAAAACACGGATAATAAAATCTGGAGACCGTGTAAGAATCTATTACTTTGAGACATGGACATCTCCATACTTCAGGAGTTATATCATGGTATGACTATCTTAAATATGCTTCCAGCGTATTTTGCGATTATTCGGGCATATTTCCAGACGTGAGTTAGATAATCTGGAGAATATGATCTTAGGAAGTGTGTCAGCAAGTAAAAGCAAAGCGTCAGCAAAATAGCTTGATCAAGTCAAGTTATTGACAGGAGGAAGCTTGTGAATTGACATGCCAACGGCAAGTGACCGGAGGAATGGAAACATTTAGTCGCAACATGTATCATCAACATATCATAAATCACAATCCTCAGTAATGATTTATGACAGCGAAAATTAAACATTTATATTTTTATTTGTATTTTTATTGGATAGTAATACATTTTTACTTGACTCAAAATGGGACACTGTCAAGAGAAAGGGGTGATAATAGGGGATCAAAAATAGAGTACTCCACAACTCATGATTGAAATTTACTCTGCCTTAAACCAGAAAAGATGCCTCCAAGTAAAGAAAAAAAACTAAGTAGAACAGTTAAAAAAGGAATAAGCAAGTAAGAAAGAATGGGCCATGGAATTAAAATCACTAGTTGCAACCCGTGAAATATTCACGGAAGTAAAACAAATTCTACATTTATGAAAATATATATTCATAAATATAGAATTTGTTTATACTCGTATATATAATTTACACATCGTTCCATTTTACATTGGTTCAAAAATTGTTAGCTTGGTATTTAAAATTCGTTCAGTTATCACGGACCCACCGAGATTTAAATTTTGAATTACTTTCGGAGAGAATCCAAGTATTCCTCTCTCGTTCTCTTATATTCAAAATTCAATTCTCGTATTCTTTCTTTGACGACAACCATCGTACAGGTTTTGGCCTATTTATATTATGATTAAACAAATCAAAAGTCTTTGAAAGCATATACACAGTATTTTTTTAATAAATATAGGTTTATTGATAGCAACATAGTATGTACTCGTACATATATACATATATTCTGAAATTATCATATTATATATATACACGTATATCTCAGGATAATGTCGAAGAAATTACATTTAAGAGAGAATCTTTCAAAAAGTAAACCCCACCAACAGAGGGCAAGGCTGGTTGCGAGGACATCAAACGTTTTTCAGTCCAAATCCTTGAAATATAAAATAGTTTGAACTAGTCCCAAATAAAGAAGATTTAAAAAAAATCTATTAAATAAATCATTTTTAAAGTTGTTTGTAACAAAAAAGTATTGAAAACGCGTCGTGATTGATTCAAATTATGACGTCATTGTACCTGTCAAGTCGCTCATTTGATGGTAAACAGGATAGATTTTATTATGACGATATTATTTTACAATATGTTCATTGAATTTTTGGTAAATTATTCATAAAATCATTAAACTTGTATCGATCGATAAATATATTCATATTGTTTTTTTTTTTTTGCAAACCCAGTTGTTTTTTCGTTACACATGTTTATTGCATCACAGTAAGTTTTCACTCGTTATATTACCTTTTGATAGACAAACAAGTATTTCTCAGTTAAACCAACGTTATATTAAAACACTTGGCAACACTTTACAGCACTTATAATGCACTCATTTCAATAAAAAAAATGTATGAAAACCATAAAACTAGTAAAACCGTTTTCTGACAAAGCAAAAACGCATAAAAACTATTACAGAAGATTTATTTAAATAGTTAAGATACTATAAAAGCATTTTAACGACCAGATAAAACATGCCAAGGTATTCAGGAGGTATTTTCCAGGAAAGTATGCAGTGGGGATCGTCAATAGCCGAGAATACATATGCCTTTTCTCTCTGGCACGTTTTTCAGAGATCATAACGATATTTCATATGATCTGCATGCCCATTGTTCAAAATCTGAGGCGATTGTAAATTTGAAATCAAATCAGAGTAAAGCGAAAGCTTTTAAAAGTCTTTTTCTAGAAGAATAAGTTGGTTTGGGGATAATGGGGGATTTTGGGAGTTTGATAGTTTTGATAGATTCTATAATTTTAGTGGGTTTCTTAATATTTTAGAGGGTTTCTTAATAAGGGTCTCTTTAGTTCTGAGGGGTTTGGTTTTTGCCAGGGTCTTGTTAACTTTGATGTTTTTTTTTAGTTTTGAAGGCCTATGTTGCATTGGAGATATCAATTTATACCCGTTATATTTGTTTTCTTGTGAGTATTCTGAATTAAATGGATTGTTATATTTTGAGGCATGCATGGCTCGATTATCATGGAGCTTTTGATGAGTGTAAGTAGAATATGGGAAACTGTTACGATACATAAGATATTTACGTAGAATGTTTGCTTGGTTACTGGGGACATTATATTCTTTATTGTAGTAGTTTGGTTGGTAATATGGGAAATGAGATTGAATACCAAAAGACTTGGAATGAATTGGTTTGTTGAAATAATCATCTGTCTTGTCGTAAGGAAAACTCGATTGACGAATACGACTAGGTTGTTGAAAAATCGGGGAGTTTGGTAAGTCATCGTAATCGTTAGACTGCTGAAAATTAAGATATGGCTGACGGAAATGGGAGTTTCGCAAGTTATTAAGAGAATTTAGCTGCTGAGCATGAAGATTTGTACTTTGAAGAAGAGAATTTAGTAATTTATTAGGAAAATCTGACTGTGGATTTTGAAGATTAGCTTGAGGAAGAGGCAAGTTTGGCATGTTATTAGGATAATTTATCTGCTGAGTATTAGGATATGGTTGATAATGAGGGGGATTCGGTAAGTTGTTAGGAAAGTTTGGCTGTTGAATTTGAGGATATACTTGACCATGAGGGGGGATAGATAAGTTATTGCTAAAGCTCGGCTGCTGAGTTTGAGGAAATTGTGGATATGAGGTTGGGTTTTTTTGGTTATTATAATCGATCGGTTGTTGAATAGGAGGATTATTGGGATAATTGGGGTTTTCATTACTAGGAGGATATACAGGGATATTTTGAGTATGAGATACAGAATCCTTAGAAAAAATAATACAAACGCGACCATCTTTATAAGTTATTTGAAAAGGTAAAGAGTCTTGGGAACGAAATGAACTTGTGTTGTTTATCAAATCCGTACATGATAAAGTCTGTCCATTTATTTCACACAACAATGAACCGTTGTAAGAATTGCTCGTTTTTTTAGTGAAATCGGTCTCATGTGTATTCAAACCATTTAGGCGTTTAAACAAACTTAAAGATCGTTTTGACATCAAATTAGATTCATCACTTAAATTGCGTAAAGTAGATGAGATGCTTTCATACAAGTTTTTTACATTTTTCAACTCTTCTGAAGTTAACGGCACATCGTTTGATTCGCTTGAAATAACATTCTGTGAGTTAAATGTATTTTGATTAAGATCTCTTTCCACGTCGTTTAAAGGTGAATTGTTTTCTCGAATAGTTGAATCATCGTTTATCTCCTCTTTCCTTGATATAAACTGTTCTTCATTTCCCTGAAACATTTATTTATTTGATTTTTAACTATTCTTACTACATAATTAAGAAATTATACATTTTAAAAATAAATGCAAACCTGAAAGTATGAAGTATTGTATTAACATAAAATATCTTACCTGATATACATTTTGGTACATGAGAATCAATATGAAATAGCTTACTTATACTACATTTTGGCACATGAGTATCTACATAAAATATCTTACCCGTACTACATACGACATATGAGTATAAATATAACATATCTTACCAAAGCTACATTTTGGGACATGAGTATTTATATACATTATCGTACCTAAGCTACATTATGGCACATGAAAATTAATGTAACATATCTTACTCAAACTACATTTAGTACATGAATATCAGTATAAAACATATCTGAGCCACATTTCGACGCATGAGTATCAAAATAAATAATCTTACCTAAGCTACAGTTTGGCACATGATAGGCAATATGACACATTCTACATTTCTCAGTTTCAATAGGAAATATTTTACATTCACTTTATTTATGCTACAATATATTTAAAATTTCTTCCTTAGCTACAATATATTTAAAACATCTTACCTGCACTACATTTTGACACATGAGTATCAATATAAAACATCTTACCTGCGTTACATTTTGGCACGTGAGTATCAATATAAAACATCTTACCTGCACTACATTTTGGCACGTGAGTATCAATATAAAACATCTTACCTGCACTACATTTTGGCACGTGAGTATCAATATAAAACATCTTACCTGCACTACATTTTGGCACGTGAGTATCAATATAAAACATCCTACCTGCACTACATTTTGGCACGTGAGTATCAATATAAAACATCTTACCTGTACTACATTTTGGTACGTGAGTATCAATATAAAACATCTTACCTGCACTACATTTTGGCACGCGAGTATCAACATAAAATATCTTACTTGAGCTTCATTTGACAATTGAGTATAATTTTTTTACCTTAACTACATTTTTAAATAGCCTATTGAGCTCTATTTAAAATATCTTACCTGAGCTACATTTTGGCAAATGAGCAGAAAAATTATAATTTTTCCCAAATTTTCATTAAAAATAGTGAACAATGAATTGTACATTGTCCTTCAGGCGGTAAAGTCGGTGTAATAATGAAGTTTACTGAAAAAAATATTAAAGTGTCAAAAAACTATTATCAAAAGTCATTATTGTTAAGAAATATAAAATTTCATAATTGCGTTTAACCCATTAAGTATCGAAATATTTCACAAACATTTTTTATGATTCTTTAGTAGCTGAACACGAAACCCATTATTATGAAAATCTTAAGGTTTTCGCTGCTGCTTGTATTCCAACCGTGTTGACAACACTAGATATATTTCTGATCAGCCAAGAAAGAGTGTCGGTGTCATACTCTTTTAATCTACCCACATGGGAGCGTAAGCGAATAAAACTTCTCCTAACAGTCTATGGCAGGTGTTTAACCCATTTAAGTATCGAAATATTTCATAAACATTTTTTATGATTCTTTAGTAGCTGAACACGAAACCCATTATTATGAAAATCTTAAGGTTTTCGCTGCTGCTTGTATTCCAACCGTGTTGACAACACTAGATATATTTTTGATCAGCCAAGAAAGAGTGTCGGTGTCATACTCTTTTAATCTACCCACATGGGAGCGTAAGCAAATAAAACTTCTCCAAACAGTCTATGGTAGGTGGTGTCCCACCAGCAGGCACTCCGATGGCTGCATCCATGTCTGCAGGCATTCAGTTCTAGCTCTGTAGAAATTGACATACTCACTATCCGGAGAGATACAAAAGGGATTGTTTTGTATTACACTCTCGTTGTGTAAAATACAACCTGGCGGTATTATTGTCATGTGGCAATATCTTCGAACCAAGCAGAAAGTTGTTAGAGTGAAAGAAATCGCCACGCTCTCTATCCGGAGAGTATTTAAAAAAATTGTATTGTATTTTACTTTTGTTGTATACAACACAATCTAGCGAGCTTGTTGCCATGTGGGAATATCTTCCGACCAAATATAAAGATGTTAAAGAGGTGGTAAGGGAAAATTAGACTAGAATTATTTTAAAAAACTCTGGATACGAACGAATATCAAATCCGATACCTCCGGGTTGGAGATAAGCGTCTTACCAACTAGACCACGGAGGTCGTGAGGAGATTTTGTGTAGTAATAAAACTCCTGCGTGACTTTAGTCTTGGGTGTGTTTGTATTTGACCATAAATAAGGTTTTGCCATTTCACTTACAGGGACATAACAGACGAATGCCAGGAATAATGAAATGTTTGTAGATTTTTTTAAGGTCAGTTTAAAAAAAAAAGAACAGTGGATTGATTCCATATATAAACCTCTCTATTGCTTCATGGTCTCAAAGTATTTGCTGCAACTGTTAGCCGTGGACCTAATATCATTTGCAGAAAATATTTATTTTAATCATTTTCATGCAAATACATCTAACAGATGAATTGTTTTGAAGCAACAATTTCTACTTATCATCCAGATTTTGTGGAATAATAATAATTGGTATCCATGACCATGACTTTAATGGTATCCATGACCATGACCACAATTTTTTTTAGCTTTTAGCAAAAAGCTAACAAAAATTTCCTTTCCGTGGTTGCAGTCCTAAGACTGGTTTGCAGCAATTTGAACTCTTCTCCTCCATTCCCCCCTGTCCTGTGCGGCTCTTTTTAAGTCTGTATATGTTGAGCAGCGCACGTCCACCAACAGGTCCTCCAGGTACTCTCGGCGTGGGCGTCCCCTAGAGTTTGTCCCCTCGATCATACCCTCCATTATGGCATGCAAGAGGCCCTCTTGTCGTATTATATGACCGATCCATCTTGCACGCCTTTCGGACAGGATCCTGAGTAGGTGCCTTCCTCCTTCGATTCGTTGGAGAACCTCTTCATTTGTGATGCGGTCTCTCCAGGAAATTCCTAATAGTCTTCTATAGGACCACATCTCAAAAGCCTCTAGTCTTCGTCTATCTCTTTCGGATAGGCACCATGTCTCGCAGCCGTACATCAAGATACTCCATACATGGAGACCTATGGGTCTTGATGAGGAGTATTCTCAGTTTTAGGTCTATATTATTTGATTCTATTATTTTCGACCTTTTATTAAATGCAAGTCTAGCCTGATGTATACGGCTGTCGACCTCGCTCTTGGACCGACCGTCCCATGTTATTTTGCTCCCGAGGTAGACAAACTCCTTGGTGTTCTTTAGTGGTTTACCCGACATCACTATTCTCATCTGGTGCTGCGCTCGGCCTACAGTCAGCAGCTTTGTTTTGTCTTTATTTATCTTCATACTGTAGTTATTTTGAAGAATGCTTTCCATAGTTGTTAAGGCCTCTTGTAGTTCCTCTTCACTTTCAGCAACCATAGCAATATCGTCAGCGAACCTTCAGGTTCGCTGACAAAAATTAAAATAATAGATAAATCTCAATTGGAATAAATGTGAGGATAGGGATTCCGTAAGTGTTTAGAATGGGGAATATTTTGTAATAAATAATATTTCTTTAGTTTTTTCTTAAATATCGACAGTGATGTAGAACATGTTATTGATTCAGGAAGATCGTTTCAAAGTTGAGCCGAGTGAACCGAAAAATATAATGTATAGAAAGAATTACATATACGTAGGTTATACATAACATTATGCTGTCACTAAATTGGAAGGACTGTCCACGCTCAGAACTCATATTATTTTTTTCCCGTAGATTCTGAGAAAAGCTTGGATTGTTCAAAATTGAAAAAAAAGGTTGACAAAACGTGACGATTTCTTCGTTGTCTTAATTTGAACTATTAGAGTCTGTCACTGCATTCGGATAAATGATCATATATATCATATTCTAACTTGTAAACTCGCATAATCATTCATTCTTTTCTACGTGTCAAACCTATATTTACGCTTATTTTTTAATCTTACTTAAAATATCATTTTTAAATAAGCACTTGTTTCTGATTCGTCCATTCCGTATTATTTCTTAAATTTTACGTTCTATTAAAAAAAACACTTAGTAAAATGAATACTGTAATTCCTTGATTTATGCGGTCTCCAGTAGCGCGAATTCCCATTAACGTGGTTAATTCTATTGGAACTGCAGATTTTTTATAGCATCAATATCGATAATTGAAAAACCAAAAGTCAAAAAGTAAGAGCGACAACAGTAAAAAAAGTAGATTATTATTAATTAATTCCCGTGATTCCACAATTCCACCAGATGTTTCACCAAATCATTCTATATGCACAAAAACTTATGGTCCTTATTAAACTGATGTCCAAAACTTATGATCCTTTATAAACTGATGTCCAAAACTTATGGTCCTTAGTAAACTGATGTCCAAAACTTATGATCCTTAGTAAACTGATGTCCAAAACTTATGATCCTTAGTAAACTGATGTCCAAAACTTATGATCCTTAGTAAACTGATGTCCAAAACTTATGATCCTCAGTAAACTGATGTCCAAAACTTATGATCCTTAGTAAACTGATGTCCAAAACTTATGATCCTCAGTAAACTGATGTCCAAAACTTATGATCCTTAGTAAACTGATGTCCAAAACTTATGATCCTTAGTAAACTGATGTCCAAAACTAAACCAGTTTCATACCTTTGTGGCGGTCGCACACGCGGTCAATGACCGATGAAATGACCTTTGCATTCCTTAGCAATGCAAAACAAACAAGTACGAAGTCCACGCGCCGGCCATTCAACTCATAGACGACGCGGAGCGCATTCCATACTAGAGCGAGAACGCACCACATCTGTCTCGCCAGTTCCGTAAATAAATTATCACCAACATACGACATTAATCGTTTTGCGGATGTAGAAACGAGACGGCGAGATATCTTGCTCGCATTCCCGCACACACGCGGGAATAGTATAAATACCTACGTTACCAATAAAATTTCTTTTTCCGCATTGCGATCTAACGAGTTTTATTTATCAACATGTTATCACCATCTCTCCCTTAAGGACACATAACCTAAACCTTGAATAAACACATGCCTTCCATTACATTATCCGTATATCGAAATATTGAAGACTGAGTGCCGGTAATCTAACGCGACGCATATCTTTCATTTCCCCTGCGCCCTTCCACCGTCAACATAGAATCCACATGCGTAGTGGTGAACACCGCCAATCACGGCCCTCTTAAACTTTGCGCGACTTATCTTCCACCTACCTCCCCACTTGTCGAGTCTGAATTGGACTCATTCCTCGCAGATAATATCCCCACCATCATGGCGGGAGATCTAAATGCTAAACACCCCTTCTGGCACAGTCGCACTTCCAACACTCACGGTAATAAACTTGACGAAATCTCCTCCCGGAAAAGATACTTCGTGGAAGGACCCACGTCTCCCACCCTCTATCCACTAATAGACAATCATCGCCCTGATGTCATCGACATCATTGTCCATAACGACATTCTCTATCAAACAGATCTCACGACTGTTCACCAGCTTCAATCCGATCACTACCCGGTATTACTTCAATTGACGGATGGCTTACCACCCTTCTCGCCCTCAGCCCCTCCGCGACACATCACCTCGTGGAGCGATTTCGCTATTAACGTCGACAGCAGCATCAAAATACCGACAACCTTCCCCGACACGAACTCCATAGACGCCGCTATAAATGACTTCACAACCACCATCAAATCCGCTCTCACATCCTCTTCAAAAGAGAGACCAGCCGATAAACCCGAACTTCCCCTTCCTCCACATATCAAAATACTGATTATGGAAAAAAACAAAACCAGAAAGTTGTGGCAAAACACAGCTGTCCCCTCTTACAAAACCGACTACAACAGATTAGTCAAAAAAATCAAACACCTCCTACAGCAACTCCGCAATGACAAATGGTCAGACTTCGTCGAGTCTCTCGAATACAATGATGGACTCAAATGGAAACTAACGCGTAGCCTTAGAAATACGCCCTCCCGACCCAGCTCTCTTCAAGGACCAAATGGCCCCGTTTTCTCTGCTCGCGACCGCGCAGAGACCTTTGCTGACTCTCTAGCTAATATCTTCTCGCCAAATGCAGACCTCTCTAACCCCTCTCACTCAATAATGGTCGACAACGCAGTTGCCGACATATTAAATGAGCAAACCCCCCCCACCACAGACTTCTTCTCACCGTTAGAAATTCAATCTATCATAAAAAATCTCATCAACAAAAAAGCCCCCGGCCCCGATAAAATCAATAATCTCACCTTGAAAAAACTTCCGAAAAAAGCCATTTACGCCCTTACCGCCATTTACAATGCCTGCCTTCGACATAAATTCTTTCCAACCCCATTCAAAAACGCCGACGTCATCATGTTCCCTAAACCGGGTAAAAGCCACGTTATCCCTGAAAATTACAGACCGATCAGTCTGCTCCCGACTCTAGGTAAAGTGCTCGAAAAATTAATCCTAGAACGTCTCTCGTTAGAAACTTACTCACGTAACATCATCCCAGATTCGCAACACGGATTTAGACCATTACACTCTACCAACCATCAGCTTCTTCGCGTTGTAGAACACATCATCAAATACTTCAGCTCCAAAGGCCTCACGACCCTCCTTTCACTAGACGTGGCGAAAGCCTTCGACACAGTCTGGCTCAACGGACTCATATTCAAACTGCACAAGTCAGGTATTCCCCTCAGACTAGTGCAAATCATCGCATCATTCCTTGAAAATCGCTCCTTCTCCGTCAAAATAGACGGTATAAACTCATCCCCTCGCCCCATTCTGGCAGGTGTGCCCCAAGGTGCACTGTTGTCCCCTATCCTGTATAACATATACACGAGCGACATGCCCCAATTTTCACGTACACATTGTATCACCGCGCAATACGCTGACGACACAGCCTTTCTCTCTTCATCGAAATATGAGTCCGTATCCCACAACAGACTGCAAGACTTCATTCCCATTCTGGAGCACTGGTGCACCAAATGGAAGATCAAAATAAATCCCACCAAAAGCACAGCAGTCCGCTTCTCACGCAGATACATCAAACCCATCAGAACTCTTAAACTCTTCGGCCAGAGCGTCCCATGGTCAAAACACGTAAAATACCTAGGCCTCACATTAGACAGTAGACTCTCGTGGCATAAACACGCCCTCAATATCAAATCAAAAGCTCACGGAACACTCAAATCATTATTTCCCTTGATCAGTAAATACAGCAAACTTAGCACGCGCACTAAACTCCACCTATATAAAGCGATCGTCAGACCGCAACTGACATACGCCCTTCAGGTCTGGGGCCACGCGAAGAAAACAACGCTACATCACATTCAGATCATTCAAAACAAAGCCCTCCGCATAATTTTAAAAGCACCCTACATCGTCCGTAATTCAAGACTCCACGCAGATACCAAACTACATACTATCCCCGAACATATGCGCGCTCTGGCCGAAAGGTTCTACAGCTCTATATCCCGTCATCCCAACCCAGTCATAAAAGCCTTAGATAACTACAACGCGAACACCAGTTACAGACACACTCGTCCGAAATCAATATTGCGAAACATCTCCCCGACCCCCCCCCTCTTTAACTCTAATCATCCCCCCAAATGACCCCCCGATTGTCACTCTGAACACCCCATCATCGATAATTCCTCCGGCAGATAGTTTACCCCCATAGGCAACCGCATTTCTCACCTTCAATAAACATTTTCTACACCTTAATATATTTATAAAAGTCACACACATTTCCCCACTCATTTACTTATCTACATATACTATATTCATTCTTATAATTTATTCAAAATTCATTTTTTCATTTTTTTTTTTTTTTTTTTTTTTTCACCCATTCAATATAAAACAGTGTGTGACGACACAAATTTATGTATATTTGTATTTAATATTATGTACATATCATCATATTTATATATGTATTTAATCGTTTATAATTTCTCATAATCATTCATAAAATCAAAACAATTACCACAAACCTATCCTTTCCCGATTCCCAAAAAGATCCAAAAATTTCCAATAAATATCTTAACAGTCAGAACTTATCCGATGAAGGAGTAAGGTGTCCTACCATCGGACCGAAACTCCGAACAAGCTATCCATCACTTGAAATTTCCCCTGCGTACACACCTTCTCAGACAAATCCTTCAATATGTCTTTTTATTGGCATTGGCGTTCTTTCAAAATATTATTCTTTATCTCTAACTATACTTTCAAACTTACAATGTGTCACAGTCCATCCAATGGGAAAGATGACTGATTTTATTTTCGCGTAACCGTCAACGCCATCCTTAGATGAATAAATTAGTTAACTAGCGACACATTTCGACTATTTTCCGATTTTCAAAGTGCTAGCATCGTTGGTTCATTCGTAGTGACATAACAATTGACAGTATCTTCTGAGTCTCGATCGGAAAAAGAACAATGGAGTAACGTGTCAACATTAAATTTTGTTTTAAATTGGGTAAAAGTGCAACAGAAACTTTTGAAATGATTCAAACTGTTTGCGGTAGTGAAGCAATAAGTCGTAAGAAAGTTTTAAGTGGTATGCTAGATTTTGTGATGGTTGAGCGAGCTTTGAAAATAATCCATGACCTGGACTTTCATTGACAGTTTGAATTGAAGAAAATGTTCAAAATGTGACTGAAATTCTTCAAAATGGTCGTTGCACGCCAAAAAAAATATCGTGGGGCTCGATCACCCCCGTATTTGGCTTCATACGACTTTTAGCTATTTTCGAAACTAAAATTGGCGATGAAAAGAAAGCGTTTCGACACGATTTCAGACATTCAGAAGGCTTCGGCCGCGATTTTGGAGGGAATTCCGAAGAATGAGTTTCAGGAGTGCTTCAGAAAATTTTACAACCGCTTCCAGTATTCTATTAACTCACAAGGAGTGTATTTTGAATAAGAGGTAATGTTAACTAAAAATGTCTTGTTTTATTTCCCGTCAGTCACCTTTGCATTGTATAGACTGTGTATAAAAGTGTTTCGGTTTTTCTACATTAATTCGTTACTTGTGTTCAAATCATCTCCGAGTGTTCTTCTTAATATATTTCATCAAGTTTACATTCATTATATTTAAGGTGCATAATCGCGCCGTAACGCAATGGATACCGTGCGGAAGGTTGCCGGTTCGAATAACACAGACGTTTTTACGCCTAGAATTCGGGAGTATAAGATTACTTATGACTTCAGTTATATACTCGTATTATATATTCCTTCAAAAAAAGTTGAAAAAAAATTCGGTGTGCCCCGATCGTTTCACTTCTATATGCCATCGTTTTCAGTAAAATGGTGAGGAAGTTTGCTTGTGTGCAATGCTGATTCGCTTACAAAATAAATAAATCTCTACAGCACCGCTTCGCTTTTTAACTGAATTGACATTAGAATGGCAAGGGAATACTTAATTGCGAGACAGGATGACGAAATTCAACCCAAATTTTTATTTCATTTGTATATACGAATGTATATTTAATTCCCAGTGAATTTTTCTCAATGCAAGCATTTGTTCAGCTCCATTCTCTTTTCCACACCCGTGTTTCTCTCCCATATATTATAAGTTAATTGATACTGAAATGCTTCGAACATATACTTTACTATATAAGTTTTAAATGAAAAGTCTCACGGATATAAATATTGGAAAAATATGTAATAAAACAAATACTGGAAAAATATATTATAATTTATTTATTTCTTATTGAATGGAATTGGCTCCAAAATTGCTGTTGTCAAAGGCTCCCAATATCCATCAGTTTTTATTTTAGATGTTTGTATGTCTGAAGTGGGCCCATTTGGTGTATCCCATGATATAGGTTTCGGGATATTTGGATTCGTTTGTTGGGGGTAAGAATAATCTGGCTCGTAATCAGGATAATAGTTTGGTTGGTTATCAGGATAATATTTTGGTTGGTTATCAGGATAATAGTTTGGTTGGTTATCAGGATAATAGTTTGGTTCGTTATCAGGATAATAGTTTGGTTCGTTATCAGGATAATAGTTTGGTTCGTTATCAGGATAATAGTTTGGTTCGTAATCAGGATAGTTTGTGTTCATATTAAAAAACTTCTCTTGTGGTTTATAAGATGGAAAAATTGGCTTGTTTGAAGGAAACTTAGGCTTATCAAATTCATTATTTTTCTGGGTAAATGTAGGTTTATTTAAAGAAAAATCTGGTTTGCCAAAAGGAAAGTTTTTTTTGCTAAGCGGATAATTTTGTTTATCAAAAGGATTTTCCGACCAAAAATCATTAAAGTTCATTTTGCTATCCGAATATTTTTGTTGTTTTCCAGGATAGTTTAGTTTTATATTTGAATACTGTCCATAATCAGGATGGTTTAGATTTGTATTTTGATGGTGTCCTTTGAAATTATGAGAATTTTTTTTGTGATTAGACGAAAATGGTTTGTTTTGAAGGTTGTACGATTGGATAAAAGGATAGCTCAGTTTTATTTTGGAATTATAAGGATTGTTATGGTAAGAATTTTGTGGTTGGTTTTGTGGAACTTTGGAAAAACCGTGAGGATTCTTTTGTGGTTGTATTGGATACGTAAGGTATTTATTAAGAAGGGGAAATAAATCATTTTTAATCTGCTTTAAAGCTGTAACCTCAGGTAAAGGATACAAAACTATATGGTTCATAGATGGACTCATCCTTTCTTGGTCTTGTGCCAAAGTCTCTGTTACACTTTCCACTTTCTTTGAAAAGGAGAACAGATTTTTAAATAGGTTTTTAATATATTTCAAAAATGAAAAGATACTATTCGACTTCTGATCTGGGTCTTTGTTATTGAGACCGTTTTCATATGAATTTGATTGGATGCTAGGATTTATATCAATTTTAGGGTCTTGGATTTCTTGGTTGGCATTATTTTCTCTAAAATACGTTTTCTTAAAGATTTCTTTTTTAAAAAAGTTGTTTGTATTCAAAAAAATTCCGGACGGTTTGTCTATAGCCAATTCGTATTTGATATTGTCTTTGCTACCCTGAAACAAATAAAATTAACATCATCGTAGAATTTATAAGCAAATCTTTATATGTCACATTTAACCGTTAATTATTAGAATTTAGTTCTTAAAATTAGACAAAAATAAAAGGTACTTAGACTAATATACTATTATAATTTTTAGTGGGTACAATCAGCTGACAGTGAACATTTTACTTTGAGATCAAATTTATGTACCTAGGGACACAAATCTCTAAATGTGGAGGTATTGAAGCAAATATTATGAGAGGAATCATAATGGCAAAATTCTTAAAGACCCAACTTATAAACATGCACATACCATAATCTACCTAGGGACACAAATCTCAGATAAAGTAATATTAGGTCATGGACACCTCAAGTCAGATGAAGATCAGGTCTTCAATGAATAGAAACTTTTGTGTTTTATGTTTTTGAAACGAATTGCTAAGCTGAAATAGATGGTTTTCAAAACGATTCAAAAATAAGTTAAATACAAGATGAAAAGTGATTCCCGGCTTTTAGTTATATGCCGCTTCCTATCATAGTGATAACACGAAAAAATATTGAACGTTTTAAATTTTTTGAAATAATATGTTCAGTAACGTTTTTTGTATTCGCAATATCCAAAAGGGTTTACGACAAGGGTGTACGACAAGGGTGTACGACAAGGGTGAACGACATGGGTGTACGACATGGGTGTACGACATTGGTGTATGACATGGGTGTACGACATGGGTGTACGACATGGGTGTACGACATGGGTGTACGACATGGGTGTACGACATGGGTGTACGACAAGGGTGAACGACAAGGGTGTACGACACGGGTGTACTACAAGGGTGTACGGCAAGGGTGTACGACAAGGGTGTACGACAAGGGTGTACGACAAGGGTGTACGACAAGGGTGTACGACAAGGGTGTACGACAAGGGTGTACGACAAGGGTGTACGACAAGGGTGTACGACAAGGATGTACGAGAAGGGTGTACGAGAAGGGGGTACGACGAGGGTGTACGACGAGGGTGTACGACGAGGGTTAACGACAAGGGTGCATTCAAATACCACCTCTAAAGTGACGTTTTAATTATTAATAAATTAAGTTGTATTTGATTTATTCATGTTTTTGTCTTTTCTTTTTCAGGTAAGCGAGATATACAAAACTTATAACCAGACGCGATATCTCTTATATCAGGTATGTAAAGTTTTACCACTTAAATCTTCCTTGACTGTTCCGCTGCCCTTACATATCATTGCAAAAAAAAATCAGTGACTCGCCAATAATAAACCGCACTTTTTCTACTTTACGTGATTTTTTCATTATTCGTGCCGCAAGGCTTTGAAACTAGCTATTCGTACCAGCTGGGGTAGATATATTATTATTTACTTGAAAGGAAAATACTTAAGTGTTCTTGCACAGCATAAAACTCTAATGCATCAATCGTACAAGAAATTAGGACGAGTGACATACTCTCGTATGTTTGCTTAAAACTAATGTCTAGTTCTCCGGGAACATAACAATACGAAACCATCAAAACTTGAAGATGTTGGTTATTATAGAAAATGTGGAAGAAAACTGAAAGATAGGTCCTTTGATAGTTAATAAGTTGTCAGATTGCTGAGATTCCTAATGAGAATCACCAGACTATTCAAAAGCCATAGCATGAATAGGCCAAAACCTATACGACGGCTGTCGCCAAAGAAAGAATACGAGAATTGAATTTTGAATACAAGAGAACGAGAGAGGAATACTTGGATTCTCTCCGAAAGTTATTCGAAATTTGAATCTCGGTGGGTCCGTGATAACTGAACAAATTTTAAATACCTAGCTAACAATTTTTGAACCGGTGTGAAAGGGGACGATGTATAAATGATATTGTTAAGGTCTATGGTAAGAAATAACTAAAAATATGCCTCCGTAATATGAAACCCTAACTATAGGTTAAGCGTTGGTTTAGTTTATGCTTTCCAACGTGTTTTAAGTGTCTCGTGTCTCGGAAAAGGGTTGTTAAATGTTCTTGGGTATTACAGTGATAGATTTTGGGTAAAAAGTATGTGGGTTTACTTTTTATTTTGTTTATTTATTTAGATTGGTGGTTTTTTTATTTAGATTGGTGGTATACGTGGGTTTACATTTTATTTTGTTTATTTATTTAGATTGGTTGTATACGTGGGTTTACATTTTATTTTGTTTATTTATTTAGATTGGTGTTTTTTTTTATTTAGATTGGTGGTATATGTGGGTTTCCTTTTTATTTTATTTATTTAGATTTGTGGTTTTTTTATTTAGGTTGGAGGTATATGCGGGTTTACTTTTTATTTTGTTTATTTATTTAAATTGGTGGTATATGTGGGTTTACTTTTTATTTTGTTTTCTGCAATACGTTTTTGTTTTTAATTTATTTATTATTTAATCTAGATATGCGGGGGTGTGGGATGGAAGCCCCCCGATGCCCTTGCGGTTGGGCTAGCTCTACATTGGTGGGGTGTATCTCGGCCGGGGGAATGTTTATGGGATGAGCCCGGACCTTTTAATGTCTTCTCTCTTGATTGTTTTTTTTTGTCATCTATTTATTTTCGGTGTTTTTTTATCTTCTTGTTCTACGTGTTCAAGGGTGGGGGCTGAAAAACATCTGATGTCCCTGTGGCTGGGCTCGCTCTTTATTGGTGGGGTGTATCATGGCTGGCGGGATGTTATTAGATGAGCCCAGACCTATTGATAGCTTCTTTTTTTTAAATTTATTATCTTTTTAATGTGTCTAAATGTATTATGTACTCGTACATACTATGTTGCTACCAATAAACCTGTATTTATTTATTTATTATTTATTATCTGTTATCGATCTTCATAGTGTTTCTTCACGCTCTCATAGAAGACATGCTATGTTCATCATAGCTACATTTAGAAGAAGCGTCGGTTTCTATAACTCAGTAGTAAGAATGTGCCGAGAGTACTTTGCGGTAGATGATTCGGATGTGGACATATTTAGTTCGACACTGTTAGAGTTTAGGAGGGTAGTGGCTGAATTGATTAAGGATTTATTTTCTATATAATATGCATAATTTTCACATCTTAACTGACCTGCTGACCAGTGGTGGCTGATCTCGAGGTGCGTTGGTGCGCTGAACCGGAGAAATAATTCGCAATAATTAAATTATATATTCGCAAACATGACTTCCAAAAATGTTAAATATTTGTATAGATTAAATATATATATAAGAATACTGACAAATAGTACGAGGATTTTGATGTAAGTGAAAATTAAAAAAAAAATTAAAATGACATTTAAAAAATATTCCTTTCAAATTGACCAGCCAAGTTTGCCAATTCATACTGGAGCGATCTCCAATACGCACCGGACGGAAACGCAGATTCATATAGGGCAGACAGAGACGTACAGTAAACCGTGAGACTATTTCTCTATATTGCGTATTATTTTTGCGGTTCAGCGCACCAACGCACCTCGAGACCAACCGCCGTTGCTGATGACATGACTGAACTGTGTATAACATGAACATTGATCATTGGGATTTAATGTTGGTGTTGAATGGATGAATGATTAGTTTTTTTTAAGAAAATCTTGATTATTTCTATATAATGTTCTTTTGAATAAAAAGTTAACAATATTGAGTAAAAACAGGTTGAACAATGATTGAAGTGCTACGAGTTGCGATAAATCGAGAGAAATAGAAGGGAGCAATAAGGTGTAAAGTAGAATTGAGAAGAATAGAAGATATGAGCACAAGTCAGAAGAAATAATACATGAAATAACACAAAAATAGCGACATATATTTAATTTCCAGCCTTAAGTTTTGAGACGATCACAAAATATCACCATGTAACATACACATACTCATATAATGAGAATATCACCATGTAACATACACATACTCATATAATGAGAATATCACCATGTAACATACACATACTCATATAATGAGAATATCACCATGTAACATACACAAACTCATATAATGAGAATATCACCATGTAACATACACATAATCATATAATGAGAATATCACCATGTAACATACACATACTCATATAATGAAAATATCGCCATGTAACATACACATACTCATATAATGAGAATATCACCATGTAACATACACATACTCATATAATGAAAATATCGCCATGTAACATACACATACTCATATAATGAGAATATCACCATGTAACATACACATACTCATATAATGAGAATATCACCATGTAACATACACATACTCATATAATGAAAATATCGCCATGTAACATACACATACTTATATAATGAGAATATCACCATGTAACATACACATACTCATATAATGAGAATATCACCATGTAACATACACATACTCATATAATGAAAATATCGCCATGTAACATACACATACTCATATAATGAGAATATCACCATGTAACATACACATACTCATATAATGAGAATATCACCATGTAACATACACATACTCATATAATGAGAATATCACCATGTAACATACACATACTCATATAATGAGAATATCACCATGTAACATACACATACTCATATAATGAGAATATCACCATGTAACATACACATACTCATATAATAAGAATATCACCATGTAACATACACATACTCATATAATGAGAATATCACCATGTAACATACACATACTCATATAATGAGAATATCACAATGTAACATACACATACTCATATAATGAGAATATCACCATGTAACATACACATAGTCATATAATGAGAATATCACAATGTAACATACACATACTCATATAATGAGAATATCACCATGTAACATACACATACTCATATAATGAGAATATCACAATGTAACATACACATACTCATATAATGAGAATATCACCATGTAACATACACATACTCATATAATGAGAATATCACCATGTAACATACACATACTCATATAATGAGAATATCACCATGTTACATACACATACTCATATAATGAGAATATCACAATGTAACATACACATACTCATATAATGAGAATATCACCATGTAACATACACATACTCATATAATGAGAATATCACAATGTAACATACACATACTCATATAATGAGAATATCACAATGTAACATACACATACTCATATAATGAGAATATCACCATGTAACATACACATACTCATATAATGAGAATATCACAATGTAACATACACATACTCATATAATGAGAATATCACCATGTAACATACACATACTCATATAATGAGAATATCACCATGTAACATACACATACTCATATAATGAGAATATCACAATGTAACATACACATACTCATATAATGAGAATATCACCATGTAACATACACATACTCATATAATGAGAATATCACCATGTAACATACACATACTCATATAATGAGAATATCACCATGTAACATACACATACTCATATAATGAGAATATCACAATGTAACATACACATACTCATATAATGAGAATATCACCATGTAACATACACATACTCATATAATGAGAATATCACAATGTAACATACACATACTCATATAATGAGAATATCACCATGTAACATACACATACTCATATAATGAGAATATCACCATGTAACATACACATACTCATATAATGAGAATATCGCCATGTAACATACACATACTCATATAATGAGAATAAATCTTACCTGGACTACATTTTGGTATAAAATTATCAAAATAATTGTTTTTATAATGTTCTCTTTTAGTATGAAACAAAACCGACTGTTTTTAATCATTTCTCTGGCAAGGTTATCCAATTATTGATCAAACTTTGTGAAAAGTTATTTTTTAATTACTTTATTGAATTGTTTATAACCCTTTTAGTACCGCATAAATTAAAATAAGCTATAAAATGTGTTATTAATTACAGATGAAAATTACGTTGGGTTAAATAAAGTATATTTTGAAAGAAATAAATGTAAAAAGTCGGAGAAATCGTAAGAGTCACATGACAAAAAGCATAGATATATAACACAGTGGAAATATGTGTGGAAGTCGTGGAAGATGAAGATTAAGAAACGTATGGTTGAATCAAGTGAATGATATATTGGATGAAAATGTAAAAAGTCAGAAAAATCATAGAAATTATATAAAAAGGGGTATAGATGTACATGAGACAAAAGATGTGTGTCACGATATGATAGTTTGGCACTCTCTCCTCTCTGCCTACCCCAATAGGTTGATAAATTAAATAGATACATACATACTTGCACTCCATCTCCATGTTGGGGTAGTTCGATATAAAGCCATACTTGCATATAACGACCTACTTCCTTTACCTCCTCCACATAGATCCATCTTCACACACAGCTCTTTCTGTTTCACTCCCTTCTTCTTCTTCTTCTAAATATGCCGTGTCAGTTTGACGTTGTCAATAACTTTTGAGAATATAAAGATTCTTTCAAAAACAATATCCGTCAAATGTCCACCTCTTGCAGCTCCACAGATGTCCACTCTTTTGTCAACATTTTCGATGACATTTTGGCATAATTGCGGTACTAACTCACCAATAACGCGAATAATTTCATCCTTCAGCTCAGGAATTGATCGGGGGTCATTCTTATAGACCTGGTTTTTTCACGTAAATCCAGAGAATATAGTACAACGGTGTCAGATCATATGATCTTGGTGTCCAATAAACATCACCGTTTCCGGAGATTACAATACATAAAATAATCCAACAATTTGAACGCGTTATTCTACTGTATACGACTCCATTTTTATAAATGTCATACATTACACTTTTCAAATGTCACAAGACTGAACGCGTTATTGTACTGTATACGACTCCATTTCTATAAATGTCATACATTACACTTTTCAAATGTCACAAGACTGAACGCGTTATTGTACTGTATACGACTCCATTTCTATAAATGTCATACATTACACTTTTCAAATGTCACAAGACTGAACGCGTTATTGTACTGTATACGACTCCATTTCTATGAATGTCATACATTACACTTTTCAAATGTCACAAGACTGAACGCGTTATTGTACTGTATACGACTCCATTTTTATAAATGTCATACATTACACTTTTCAAATGTCACAAGACCCAGGCAAGTTCGTGACGCCATCTGTATTTTATCCAAGAATTAAAAAAACGCTTAATTTGAAAGACCCTTTATCTGTATCTTTAGCTGAATGAAACAGCTCCTCAACTATATACATATGGTATATGGCCTGTCCATTCGCGAATATTGCTTAAGAAAAACTAGCACCTTTTGCCAATCCCACATCAACCATCCTTTTTTCGGTCATCCTCTACCACGATCTCACTTACATTTGCAATGTATATTTGTGTTGTTTGTCTTTATTCATTCGTTCGTTGTAAATCCTCAAACCATCACGCATTCTTTCAGTATGTCCAAACACCCTTGACTTGCTTTTTTTCACCCGTGAAATGGTTTTTTCGAAAAAGATTCAAACCTCTTTTAACAAATCTAAATAATTTATTTATAATTAAAGAATGGTGTTTTACTAGGCAAAACAATCTTTAAAAATACCATCGCACGGCGAAAAAAAATATCGTTAATACTCGTACTTAATCAATTTTAAAACTTGAAAAAAATCTCTTTACCTTTATTGCAATATGCAATACGGCTGAAAAATGAAGTTTTTTTTTATCAAACAAAGTAAATTATTGTACAAACATTTGTCAAGGCTATACCTATATACAAATTTATTACTTAACTAATCTTAATTATATGTTATCATTTATGAACTTACTTAATCTTATTTTCTTACATATAATTTTATTTGAATTATTCAATCTTAATATATGAGATCTTAGAAATAATTAACACCTACATACTACTTATAACTAGATAACAATTCTTACACTAATTATTTAGCAAAAACAAGTCCACTCGTTCAGGCTACTTGTATTCCATCACATTCACTCAGACCTTGGTCGTCCCAGCTAATACTGTAGGTGGACTAGTCAGGCAACAGATAATGCTTCGGGAGCTTGTACTTATAACGGAAGGGTAGGTCGGATTTACTCTCGTAAACCCCCAGAGCAGCGAACAAGGGAATGCTGTGATTGTGTTGGCTTTTATAGAACTTCACGGTCCAAGCGAGGATGTGGTGTTGTAGGGTTTCTTCTCGCTGTTCGACGTGGAGTCGGGTAAGGTTTGTTCTGGGATGGGTGTTAAAAGATATCTTGAATGGCTTGTTCTGCACTCTCTGGAGTTGCAGGTGATCCGTGTTGCTCACACTACCCCAAACGGGTGCAGCATAGGTCAAGATAGGACGAATAAGGGTTTTAAAGAGGAGGAGCTTATTTTTGGGGGAAAGGAAGCTTCGTCGAAAATTGAGGTATGAACTCAAATAAAATATTCTTTAATTGTTCAGTTTTTTTATTGGGTATTTACAATATTAATCCTTGGATATAATAGAAATAGAATAATATAAAATATAAGAAACATCTATTTGCTAATTTAGTACAAGTGGAAAGGTAAGGATTCATAGAAAATTGAGGACGTTTATACTATTTTTCTTATCGTATATAAAACAATAAATTATTTCCACCTAGAATTCTACCACCTGAATAGAACTGGGCATTCCACGAATCGAGTCAAGATTCTAGGTTCGTCGGGCACTACAGTAAGTATTACATGAACTGCTCCTAGCCGACGATACAACGAGCTGACCCATAGTGCAATTTTCTTCATTCATGTTGTCCTTGATTGTCCCATTCCTGTCCGGTGCCTGTCAAGATATTTTCAGGTTTTTTAGAGCAGTTTCATGTTCTTCAGAGTAATCCTCGTTAGGTAAAATCCACCCGCCTTTGTGACAAAAGTACGTTTACGAGGTATTATGTACGGATGTAACATATATAAGGCAAAGGAAGATGTAACGAGACAATTATTTTTGGTCTGTCTATTCTACATATCCCCAAGGAAACACCTGTATTTATGGATGCTAGAGTCTGATGCTAGACCAGTTATCGGCTGTCGTCTATTACTCGCATACACTTACTTCACCAGTGACTTAAAAAATATTACATCTTCCTTCAACGATGAAATGTATATCTTCATAACTTCACCTTTTCATTTCCCATTTTACCAATACTTTCCCAGTTTCCCAGGACAGGAAAATCAAATAGATTGATTGATCAAAAAATATACTTAATAGTTCCTAGAGAGTTAACTAGTTTAGATATCCGGCAACTATACAACTGTCAGACTCAACCTAGCTATACTCCAAGAAATACAGTTCAGAAATGAAACATCAATAGTTTGACTTCCAAGAGTATGGCACAACTCTGATAGATAATGGTCAAATAATATGTATAGATAGCCAGTTCTTTTTCACAGTGTTGATTCATGAACCCTGAAGATACAACAGAAGTTTCTTTAAACGTTCTCTACTGTAAACATATAGAAGCGAAATGGAAGTGGACTGGATATTTAATACACTTGGGTGATCACAGACTCCTAAAATGCGTCTTACATGGAGAAGGAACGCGAAGGGTTGGGAATAAAGAAAACGATATATTGACATCTGTGAGAGTCACTGACTTTGTGCAGGACGTGTGGAGACTAATAGAAGGTACGTCATGATCGTGGAAAGTGGAGAGTTATCTTTTATCGAGCTGATGGCGCCTCAACAGCTAGAATTGTGCAAAACAGTCAATGTGCTGCGAATATGCGTCAGTATTACTGGGCCGATTAGCAGGTTTCACATATCTGTGACATCTACGGGAGGGAGTTCTTTCACAAGTAATCATATGGTGCGAGGATCCTCGACTACGATGCTCAACAATGATTACGACAAAAGTATCGTTGATTTGATTGGAGGTATTCGAAAGGTGGATATATGAAAGAATGCTAAGAGTTTCTTAGGATGTTTATTAGTTTCTTATGGATTTATTAAGTACCTCAATGTTCGATCTGGAACCCAAAAACAATAGCTCATCAATTTATACATTTGTCAAGTACCTTTTAACGTATCCAAATTAGTTATGCGTACACGTTGAAGTATGTAACCAGGAGACAACATATTCCTCGGCCCCATAAATTGAGACTTCGGGTTGAAAGCTTCTGGAGTAGACACAAAACTCTTCGTTTATCATCATATGTGCTAACAACACTACATCAAATTGAGTGTTATTGATTTTAGACTGACTCTTAAACCAGACTAGTACCCTTTTTTCTTATTAATATTAATGTTCGTAAGTATTCAAATTAAGGCCATAGTAGGGTCTCCTGTATTTCATCATCTAGGAGAGTTTGAAGGTTTAAAGTAATCGGAAGAAGGCATATTTCGTGGTTTTACAGCACGAGAGACATGGATGGTGTATAAGTGGCTGGAGGTTAAATTCATCTAGCTCAAGACAAAGACATGGACTAACTGTTCTGAACTCAGAAAAACCAAAAATGTTTGGTTGAGTCTTTAGTATTTTCCATAATACTGTATGGATAGGAAACATGGACGACGAGAAAGAAGGTAAGAAACGTGATAGATATTTATGTTTGTTGTGTTGATGATGATCTATTGAAGACCTGTTCTCTAAATCCGGTAAAGAATAAGGCGACCAACATCTCAATCATCCTAGAATGGAGATTACCGAAAACTTTCGACATCAAGCAAAAAAATAAATCTTACTTATGTTTGGCATGTTGCTAGAAAGACTGATGGACATTTGAAAAAGGGAACATTTGAGGGAATACGAGTAAGAGGGAGGTGTCCCATGAAATGAATAGATCAAATACAGGAGTTAAAATGATCTGTTTTAAACGTTCCATTAAAAATCGAGGTACGTGGTATTCAAGACACAGCAGAGAACCATAACACTTAGCATTAAACATACGATAAAGAAAAGCTGAAGACAAAGAGGATTGACACTATCAAGTTTGTATGTCATTAAAAAAAGAAGAAGAGTTCTTTAATATAAACAAGAAGACAAGATATTACACTGAAATAGATAAAACAACGATAATGGCTTTAGGGTAATTAGATTGGAGTACTTTGGAAGAATCTGGAGTTTAGAAGTTTTTAAATATCAATTAAAACCTCCCAAATAAGCTTGACTTTTTTTCATGTGGCTTGGAGCATAATATTTGGGATTATCGTATATTGACAAGATCTTATCATCGTTTAAGAATAAATTCGTTGTTGGATCGTCAATTTTGTTACTTTGAAACTCCTTCCTGTTTAGTTCTTGAATGAAGTCATTAAGTGGGTCCCTTTGTCTTTGTGATTCTGATGTATCAGGATATTGAGAATTGGTATGTTGTTCAAAAGGAATTGAAGTCAGAATTCCATTGTTAACTGGGAGAGATTCAGTATTAAGGGTCATTCTTGGTTGAGAATCACGTTGATTTGAAAAACTATATGAAAAACTCTTTGTCAGTGGATCATTTGATTGTTGAAGAGACATATCATATGCAAAATCTTTCGATGGAGATTCTTGGGATGGTGGGTTAGGGAAATAATATACACCTTGGCCTACACCAGTTGACGGTTTTGGAAATGGGAATGGACCGTTTCCCGGATTGAGTGGTACGTTTGAATGTTGGAACGGATTATGGACCTGATTTGGATGAAGGAATGGTGGACCCTGTTGCATATAACCTCCTGGTTTAAAAGGTCCACCAGGTTTGATCTGTTGAGGAAACTGATTATTCTGTTGTCCTGGAAAATGATTTGAACCTTGGGGATAATCTGGTTGCTCCGAAGGCAGGAATGGGTTATGTTGTTGAATGTTGACGTTCGTGTCATCGGGTATCGTTATACAAACTGTTCTATTTTTCTTAAAGGGGGATGATGATTCTGTGAAGGCGTAATTAAAGGATTGTTCATTGGTATTTGTAGGATCACCCCCGAAATTTGGAATAAAACTAGAAATGTCCGGAAATTTCGGGATAAATGCCTCCCAAAATGGTGCTCTTACTTCCGTTTTATCGTTATCGTCAATATTGTCCAATGGGGAATCTGAGAGACTCCAGTGTAAAAATTGCCTTGGACTTGGCTTAATATCTTCTTGCGTTGAAGTTCTTGACCTAAAAGATGGCTTGACAGTTTGTGATGGAATATCATCTGTTTCTTCATCATTTCGAACACCATCTTTCATGTCCTTAGAGGAAGTAATTTTTTCTGAACTACTCGTATCTTCATTTAACTTTTCACTTTGTCTTTTAAAACGTTGACTTTTTTCCACTTTTGACCTATTTTCTTTTTGTAATGTATATTTATTAGACTTTGATGCATCAATTTCATTTGTGCTTATATCTCTTTTATTTTTCATTTCATATCTTGATTCTCGAAGCTTTTTGACTGAACAATATTGAGGACAGAATATACTGGAAGAAGAAGGAATCAAGTCGTGACAGCATGAACAGTCACTTTGAGACCCCACATCTTCAAAGATATCGTTATTTTGATATTTTTCCGGACAAACTGATGTACAGACCAAAGCAGGATTTGAACGTTGTAGCTGTTTGCAGCATTTACAAGACTTTAAAACCCTCTGATAAGACCTTGAACAAACTATGTTGCAGTCTACCTGACTATTTTTGAATTTGAGGTATTTGCAATAAAAACAATGACTTATTGTTTGGTCGACTTTATCAATGTCTTCAACGTTGCTAGAGCAACCGAATGTAGTTTCACAGTCTATGGAGTATCCGTTAGACTTTAGATAATAGCAGTATGCGCAGTCTGCAATGGTATCTTTTATGGCGCTAAATTGAGAACCGACTCCCTGCAAAGTAAATATTTCAATTCATTAATATGTATATCAAGTGTTTTGAATTCGACTTTATCAAATTCATTAATATGTATATCAAGTGTTTTGAATTCGACTTTGTCAAATTCATTAATATGTATATCAAGTGTTTTGAATTCGACTTTGTCAAACTTCATTTTGTAATAAGTAATAATGAATAAAAACATTTTATGGTTCCATCGAACAAGTGTGATAAATTAATTAAAAGTAAAATGAAGTACAGTATCCGGCGGTTAGTAGAATACACATCGTTTGTAGAACGTCGTCTCTGTCGCACGATGCACTAACCGCATCGTGACTACGATTCCGGACTGTTAGCGCATCGTGCGACAAAGACCACGCTCTAAAAACGATGGGTATTACTTACCGCCGGGTACTGTATTTGTGTATTTTATTTATTCAGCTAACATAATTAATTAATTTATTATTAAATGTCAAACTCACACAATTAAACGTCACAATTAAAATTTTTCACAAAAATTCACAAAAAATTCACAAAAAAGTCACAATTAAAATTTTTAAGAAAATATTCACCAGATTTAAGTAAAGCATTTATACATTAATGCCTATTATCACGCCATCTTACTGACGAGGAAGACAGAAAAGACAGAGCGCCAAACTTTCCTATCTTTACACAACATCCTAAGCTTCTTCTACATCTATGCAGCTTCACTGACTTTCTACGTTTCCTTCATTCAAAATATCATTCAATTTTAATCCTATTTTTTTCCTTTCAAATAAAGCATTTGTATAAAAACGTTTGTTGTTTTGTGTTTATTAAAAGAAATATTTAAAATGAAACTTGTATAGTAAATTTCGAGCCATCTTGTGCATACGTGTACAAGTATCCGGCGGTAAGTAATACACATAGGGCTTAAACTCAAAACGTATGAATGACAGAGTGGAAACTCGACGAAGCCGAATATGGCCGACAGTCTCTCTCTCCCTGGCTCCATCCCAACTCATTGTCTGCGAAGACTGTTGGGGTCAGCTCTCCTCGTCCTCAGGTTGTATACTCTTCTGTCCCGGACTACGTCCCCCAGGCCGTGCCTCTACATCAGGTTATCTTTTTGCACCACCCATGAATTCTTTGGTCTTCCTCTGGTTGTTATTCGAGGAAGATCCATGGAGATTGCCTGGTTCACAATGTGATCGGGTGCTCTGCGTCCAACGTGCCCATACCATCTCAATCGCCTCTCTCTTAAGTAATATGGCCGACAGTCTCTCTCAAAAGAAATAGACTGTCGGCCATGATCGGCTAACTTCGGCTTTGTTGAGCGTCGTCTCTGTTATTCATACGTTTTGAGTTTAAACCCGATGTGTATTACTTACCGCCAGGTACTGTATGTATAGTGGAACTCTGTAAGTCTAGTTGGTAAAACGCAGGACTGCCAACCTAAGGCGGTTGGTTTATTTCCCGAGGCTTGTTAGTTTTTTTTATTAATAATAAAAAAGTTGCATTTGTGGTCTCGTTAATGTCCTTCTGGTTGGTTGGAAATTAGTGAAAATAGCAATAAGCTTATCGTATAAATCAGAGGTCTCTAAACTACGGCCCGCGAGCACTAACAATCCGGATATGCCCGGTATCCGGCCTGTCATAGTTTATTTTGATTATATTGTAAACTTTAGGCTAGGTCTTGGACCTTGGGACTTAGTGGAGGTGTCAGTGTGACCCTTAGACTAAAAAGTTTGGAGACCCCTGGTATAAATGATAAAACAATATAGATAAAATATTGGTATATAGATAAGATATAATATTTAAAATTGACCTACCATAGTTTCATAATCTTTCATCGTTATTTAAAAATAATAAAAACGGGCCATTTGGAGAATGTACGAGGCATGTCCAGAAAGTAACTGTACTGAATTTTTGTAGGTTACAATTTTTTTTATTGAAACAAAAAAATTACGTGGTTACCGTAGTGCATATGTAAGCTATTTTTCGACATAGTCGCCATTCCTCTCAATGCAGGTGGTGAAGCGGGGTATCAACTTTTTGATGCCTTCCTCGAAGTAGTTTCCCGCCAACCCCTCCGTCCACTTCTCCACCTCCTCCTTTACCTCCTCATCGGTTGAAAACCTTTTTCCACCCATGTGCAGCTTCAGGGAGGTAAAGAGATAGTAATCTGAAGGTGCTAGGTCAGGGGAATGCGCGGGATGGTTCAGGACATCCCATTCAAACGAGGCGAACAGTTCCTTCGTGGCGTTGGCCGTGTGTGGTCTGGCATTGTCATGCAGCAGGCAGACTCCCTTTGTCAGCATGCCTCTCCTCTTGTTCTGAATCACCCTCTGCAATTTTTTTAGGGTCTCACAGTATCTTGCAGAGTTGATGGTCTCCCCTTGAGGCATATATTCAATTAAAATTATGCCTTGACAGTCCCAAAACACGGATGCCATGATTTTCTTGGCTGAAATTGTGGTTTTGAACTTTTTGGCGGAGGGTGAAGAGGTGTGACGCCATTGTTGAGACTGCCTTTTGGTTTCTGGCGTGTAGTGTGCAGCCCAAGATTCATCTCCAGTAACGATGGAGCGGAGAAATTCATCTCCATGGAGTTTGCAGCGCCTCAAAAACTCTTGCCCGGCATTATTTATTTCGCACTTGGCGGGAGATTGGATTGACATTTTTCACGAAACGTGTTGTCGCGTCGACACTTCTCAACGTACTGACCTCGAACCGGTCTCGTTGTAGATGGGAAGGGTCAGGCTACACGGAAGTGTAGCCAACATGTCGAAAATAAAATCCATCCGGTCGTGAGAGCCTCAGTACACTTACTTTCTGGATACGCCTAGTATAATATAATCTACTCAAGTGATTACCATAAAACTATAATATTATCAGCAGTTAAACGTTTCAAAACATGTCAGATTTTTTTATTCTACTGTACTGTACAAATACTTCATTACTACCCAATACAACCAACCAGTCTAATCACTTTAAGGCATTGCTTTTTTTTCAATATTTTTTTCTAGAGCAGCGGTTCCCAACATTTTTTAATCGCGGAACCCTTTTAACCTTGACAAAGTAATTTTATTGCAGAACTTCTTATTTTATCAGTGAAACTTCAGCGGTACGTCGAACACATGTTGAGAACTCCTGCTCTAAAAACACCCCCAACAAAACATCATTCACATAATGATGTCCTTAAATTAAACTTAGAATACCTTAATGGACTAGTAGGCAAGACGATTAACCTCTACCCAGGAATTTTTGGTTCGATTCTCTATGATATATAAAATATCAAAAACATGTATGCAGTGGAAAAAAATTTCGTCTCGTAACCAAATACGTGTGGGAATATTATTATTAAAATTTCGTCTGGTAACCAAATACGTGTGAGAATATTATTACTAAAATTTCGTCTGGTAACCAAATACGTGTGGGAATATTATTACTAAAATTTCGTCTGGTAACCAAATACGTGTGGGATTATTATTACTAAAATGTCTAAAAATGAACCGCTAGTGATTCTTAACCTAAAGACCGCTAGTGGTTTTCATTAAACTTAAAATGTACTGGGGTCGAAAACAATATTGAAGGTCCAATGCCTTGTGAGGTGCATGGCCGCGCGGTAACGCACTGGACTTTCATCCTGAAGGTCGTCAGTTCAAACCCCGCGCTGTGCTACTCCCCTCGAACGACATAGGCACTTTTTCCGCCTAGTGTTCGAGAGTTTAAGGATACCTATGATTTGGTCATATCTATTCTTTAAGAAAAATGCCGATAATGCTCGTTTTAATGTCAGAAATACCAATTTGGATAGGCTGAAGAATATCGCATGAAAAAACTAGTATCAGAATAAATATGTAGCTCGCCTGAAGAAGAGTTCGACACTAAGTCGCTAAAATAACATCGTTGTATCGGACGTATGTGTCAGCCAAAACATACGATTTATTTGTTTTCCTGTTTGTCATTTGGTACTTTTATGATATAATATTTTGATGTTATTTGGTATTTTTTGTTTGTTGAGGTCCGTGCTGTGTCACGATCGTAACTGAAACGTGTCTTATGCGCGGCCATCGCGAGACCATATCAAAAGTCGGCCGGCCCATGCATGCGAAAACTTGTGAGAATTGTAATATTTCGCAAGTTATGACGGCATGCACGGGCGAAAACAGGCGCTTGCGATGAGCGATTGGCCGCACATGAAGAGCGCCAATCGTAAAAAAGATATTCTCAATGCACTCCAGCCTACTGCCTTTTACTTGCGACCATCTACTACCTGCTAAAGAGGAATCTCTTCACCCTGCTGCTTTTCACCGGAAAGCATCAAGTGAGCCGGAATCTCCGAGCATTGAGCGGCAGCCATCCACCTATTTCTACAGTCTTTGTACCGGTACTGTACAATCATATTTGTGGATTTTTTAAGTATTTTTTTTATAGCACGTATAAAAAGTAATAAAAAATATTTTATAGAAGGTCAAATACAGTCTACAGTCATACCTCGCTTTACAAAATAAAAACGTTCTTGAACACTTGTCCGTCAATCAAAATTTCAAATATCGAATTTTTTTCATTTAAATATATTTATGAGTATCAAATGACCATGGCGTATCCCATGAAGAAATATATCAATGGAATAAATATATAGTAAAAGTTACGAGTGTATTCTGAAATACGTGTATGTAGAACAGACAAAACATTTACGTATATCATATATGTACATATATATGTTATACAGAATTTGTTTTTTACAGCATTTGTTATGAAAAAACAAGATGACTTCATATTGACTTTGTATATTGAGAAGCCGGATCTCGGCAAAAATATTTATTTATAAAGTTAACTACTTTTTGCTGTATTTAAAAAAAAAATTCAAAATAACCTTGGTCGTCTAGCCCTACTTTTTAATCTTCAAATTTAAATGAATCGATTATTTTGTGACAAAAATCTCCTTCGAACCAGCGAAATGAAGGTACTCAGGAGTATCGCTGGTAAAACCCTTCGTGATGGAATACGAAACACAGAAATCCGAAGGACGTGCGAAGTTGAAGATATTATCAGATGGGGACGACAAAAAAGAAGGTTCTGGAACGAACACGTATCCAGAATGGCAGAACCAAGAGCCGTAAGAATGGCCAGGGACAGTATCCCCCAAGCAAGCAGACCTCCAGGACGACCTCCCAAAAGATGGAAAGGCAGCTGGCAGTCGATGTCGCAAGAGGCAAACAATGATGCAGGACCATAACAAGCCAACAGGCCAAAAATAAGATGAAGAAGAAGATTATTTTGTATATTGAAAATAGAAGAAGAAACGCTTGTACCGAGAAGAATGAATGGGGTGACAATGTATGATACATTAAAGAAGAAGAAAAAGTAATAAGCGACCAATGTGCGGATTCGATTCCCGTTCGAACCCAGATTTGAAGAAAAGAGGATTCTTGTCTGGTTTTCACTTCTGGTTGGCTGGAAAATATTGCTGTGTGGCAACATAATAAGCTCACCATGTTGTATTGTATATAACGAAAGTGTAATACGATGCAATACAATACAATGTGAAATTAAATCTGACTTTTTTAGATAAAGAGCGTTACGAAATGGTTAGGGCATTAAGAGCGAATGAATGCAGAAAGACTAGCAAAACAAACATACAATGTTAATATGAGAAGAAAGCGTGGTAGAGGAAGAGAGTATGATTGAATCAATCAAATTAATAATAATATTTTGAAAGAAGGATGTGTAAAAAGTCTGAGAAATCGTAGGAGTTGTATTGATCAGAAAGTCTGCAGCTCTGTCCTCTCTGCGCACCTCAACACGCATACAATAGGATGGTATGTATGTAAAATTTATTTAAAAGTCTTGAGAAATGTATACCGTATTGCAATTTTTTTTTCGTAAAACGAATTTTTATTTCGTAAAAACGAAATTCCGTTAAATGAGGATTCATAAAGCGAGGTACGAGTGTAAATCAATTGAGGTTTCGAGGTTAGAACTGCTGGTAGGCACCTTTCTTAACATAAGAGAAAAAAAATCTTAAATTATATTTAAAAAATAAAAATTACCTGCGCATTGTTGCCACTCGCACAAATTAGAATAATCAATAAAATATCGGATGTTTTCCATAATCTGGTTTTAATTAACTTGTCAATCATGTTGCTGCAAAGGAACCCACTTGATTAGTGAAATTAAATGGTTAAGTAATAAATTGTTGAATTTAATTGCTTCTTAACCTTTTTGGTACCGGTGAGATCAATAACTATTGTTGCACTTGTAAAGTCGTCGAAACGTGAAAAATGTGAAGTCGAGGGATAACTTATTTTATTGTGTTGTATTGTATTGCCTAGTTAATAAGGTGCTCTTACAGTAACTGCGTTCTTGATGCGCTCTTGCAGCTGTTACTTTTACAGTTTGCTTTTTAATAGTTGCCTTCATGGTCCACTCTTCGAGTACCTACTTACATAGTACTCGTACTCGTAGATACCTTCATAGTACATTTTTCGAGTAGCTACCTTCATGGTGGTCTTTTGAGAAGCTGTCTACATGGTACACTTTTAGGCCGAGGACACACCAAAGTGCTTCGTTAGGTGCTAAGCTAGGTTTTACCTGACTCATATACTAGGTGAATTCATGCTTGGCCACACCAAAGTGCTTCGCACAAATTCATTTGACAGTTGGAAGCGGTTGAGCCAACACACGATGTCACTCTCAAAATTAACCAATTTCATTACAACTTACTATCTTTATTTACTTCCTGTGCAACTTCATACCAAAGTGATTTTATTACAGGTACGTTTTTCTATAACTTGCTCGATGGGTTCCACAAAGGCTCCCTTGGACTCGATGGGTTCCACAGCTGTCATTAAAATTTCCGCCATGTTTTAAATTAACCAAAACGTCTGTTCGCTAGGAGATTCACTCGATGACTAATCGTAATGCAACGTGGCGCGAAGCGTACAGTGTGGACACTGCTATAGTATGCGGTACGTTGGTTTGCTAGGAGATGTCGGCTAGCTCGCAGCATAGCTCTAAGCATCAAGCGAGGCTCCTACCTGTGTGGCCAAGGCCTTAGAGTGCTAATTTCACGGTTATCTCTTAAGAAGCTACCGCCATGGTGAACTTTTAGAGTAACTGTCACCATAGTGTGCTTTTTATGAGGTACATGGCCGCGCGGTAACGCACTAGACTTCCGTGCGGATGGTCGCCTGTTCGAACCCCGCGCTGTGCTACTCCCCTCAAATAGCACAAGCATTTTTTCCTTCCACCTTTTATTCGGGGGTATAAGGATACTTATGACTTTGATCACATCTATTCTTTAATAATTAAAGAAAAAAAAAACATGCCGGTGTGCTCAGATCGTCTCACATCAGGTGTGCCATCGGATCCAATAAAGCTATGCGGCCAGTGAGTTTGCTGGTCTGCAACGATTCACTTACTTTAAATGAAGAAAAATAAAGAAGAAAGAAACTTAAACTCCACTGCACAGCTTCGCTTTCCAACTGAATTCACATTGAAATGGCGAGGGGATCCTCAACTACGAGGCCCAGCAACGACGACGATGCTTTTATACTCGTAATTGCTCCTATTATGATGTAGTTTTGGGGTAGCTACCTTAATGATTGTCTCTTGAGTAACTCGTTTTATTGTTTAGCAACCTTCATAGTGAGTCTTTGAAGTAACTACATTCACATTGCGCGTTAGGTGAAGCGGCCTTCATGGTGCGTTTTTGGAGAAGCTAGCTGCCATCATGGAATCTTCTTTGTGTAACAGCATTCGTGGTATTTTCTTTGGGTAGCAGCATTCATAGTGCTCTTTTAAAGTAACATATTTAACAGTGGACTCTAGAGTAGCTGCCTTCATGGTGCGCTTTCGGAATACCTGCTTTTATAAAATATCCCTTTCAGAAAAAAGTCTTAATGCTGAGCTTTTGGAGTAGCTAAATTTATTGTGTATTCTTGAATGTTTGCCTTAAATAGCAGGTTACGTAAAAAACACTCTTAGTTCTGTTTTTTTTAACTCAGTTTTTTTTTTCGTAGAACAGTTTCACATCATGAAGGCAATTACTCTAAGATACCACCATGTAAACAGCTTACAACCCCTAGAGTAGTTTTTCATCGTTTGCTCAATGCTGAGCATTTCTTTGTAAAAATATGTATATTTTAATACTGATTGTATATATTGTCAATTTAATTGAAAAATACAGATAAAATGTACTTACATTTATGTGTGTATGTTAATATGTTTAGAGCATAAATAACGCAAGTCCATTTTATCTGTATTTATTATTTCCATATCTCTTCATTTGTTTTTTTTATAGGTAGTTAAAAATGTGTTTGATATAAGTGTATTTTATTGAAATATATGAATGCATGTAAATATGTAACAAGAATTTTATCATTCCTTTTGAGTACCTTGAAGTTGCTTCTTTTATGTGCTCCTCCAAAAGCCGGTTTTGGTCTTCTTTCTCTTCTGTCAAAATGTGGTCTGAAATTTTCATCCTTAACTCTCATAGTCCGGCTGGCTACATATGAAGTCGAATAAAATCGGGCCCAAACGCCGGCTGGCTACATCCGCAGCTCGCACATATTCTCTGTATAAAACGTTTATTATTATGTAAATTTACTACTACAGATCAAAAGTAAAAAAGTGTAGCGTATACATTCATATATTTTCTGTGCTATGCACATATATCTCGAACTCGGCGCACAACCAGCCTCCATGCTTTCCAGTCCTAGATCATGTTGAATGCAGCGCTTAAAGATAATCCTGTAAACTCCTTTATTTGATCAGTCAGTCTCATAAGATACATTCATCTTGCTCGTCTTCTCTCAACTGTCCCTACGATCAATTGCTTCTCCAAACTTTCATGTTTTATTCTAGCAGCATGCCCTAAGTATTTTTTCAGCATCAACCTGGACCATGTTGCAGAGTAGTTACTATAACGAAAATGAATATTCTGAATTTTCATCAAAAGTTGCTACTGGCAGTTCGATTATATTTCATACGAAAATAAATTTTAAATTTTCGAAACAGACAATAACATAGATACTTTGTAAATAAACAGGTTCTGTCGTTTTTGTTCTCGTACATTTTTTGCATAAAAATGAAACTATTTTTATAAAATAAATGGGTACTAATGGGAATGGGACCTACATCTCAGGCTGTAGATCTTACCTACTAGGATACAAATGTTGTTACTTCAACTTTACGTTGTATTACACTTTCGCTTTATATAAAACACGACCTCCGTGGCCTGGTGGTAAGACACTTGTCTGCCTATCCGGAGGTTGAGGGTTCGATCCCCGCTGAAACCAGATTTTTTTAATAGGATTTCAGTCTGATTAACACTTAGGGCCTATAAAACAGCTTTCTGGTTGGTTGGAAGAGATTTCCACATGGCAATAAACTCGCCAGGTTGAAAAAAAGGAAAAACAATCTAACAGGCTTATAACCGTATTTTTCAATATATTAAAACCAACCAGAATGGTGTTTAAATAAGTCTCAAGTATAAACCAGGCATGAATCCTTTTTTTACCAACGGGAATCAAACCGCAAGATAGGTAGGTGCCTTACCAACTAAGCCACGGATGTCCTCGATTCAACTTTTTTATGTCCCTTCTCCATCTACATTCCCGTACAGTGCGATGCTTAACTCGTAAGGAAATTATATACAGTTATACTTGGATGAAAAAGCTGTTTACGGGGGAGCACTTCCTCTTCTGGTGCCACACCGAAATATGAAAAGGATAGTGGTGACACCAACATTGTAAACTCGAATACCTTAGCCAGAGATGATTAATGGTAAAATAATAAAAAAAAACTTGTTTTATTTGTATTATATATACATCAAATGGTCTTTAAAGATTCAATAATTCACTTAAACTATATGTTCTACTTAATTATTTTCTTTGTTCGTATGGTTTCCTTTCATATATCCTTAATAATTGGTGATTCGGAAATATTAAAGAGTGAAGCCGAGAGACGACATTCTATTAAATCCCATTCACCTTAATCTTCGTGCTTAGAAACACTTGAGTTGCCACGTTACCCGCAGTTCGGCATCATACTTGTTGGCAATACTACTCCAGTACGGGAAAAGGCAACAACACTACTACTCGCACATATACTAGTATATATATATGGCTTATAAGTATTCCAATCTATTACCAGACTGGGATCCTTTTTGTATTATTGTCCTGGTACCAACACTAATCAAATACGAAACCCTTGAGTTTGGAAGACAGGTATTAAGGGGGTGTTTTCATGCCGTGGGCCGAAAAATTGACGATTTTTAAGAATTTTTTTTCAGAGAACGAATTATTTTTTTTAAATTGTTGTTTTTTAGACATATTTATTTTTCTTTAAAAAACATTTTCATACAATTTCATGATAAAAAAAATATATTTGTTGTTAAGTCGGAAGTAGGCCGCCCGTACATGGAGGGGATCCATTACCCCCGTAATTGTGGCCGTTGTACAAGTCTGAAAATTAAAAAAAATATATATTTTACTCAGAAAATATGTGGCTATAGCCGGTTCTAGAATAATTAGAAAAAATGGCGGCTTGTTGAAATTAAAAATTCATTTTTTTTGTCTTTAGAGGAGTGAAAAATATCGAAAAAAATTAATCGATTGAAATAATTATAGTACCGGCTATAGAGAGAGGTATAACAAAGAGAATAAGTATTTATTCATTAAAATCGGTTAATTAGTTTTGGAGTTATTATGGGTAATAGTTAAAAAAAAAGATTTTTCAGGAAACGCGTTAAAAGTGCGTTTTTTACACGAATTAAAGTAAATATTTGCAACTTACTCTTAATCAGCAATTCCAGAACCATATAAACTTGTTCAATAATCCCGACAAACTAAATATCAATTCATCATTCCAAGAAATCCTATTGGACGAGAAATCTTGGAAAATAAGGCTGCTGCCATAACAATAGACGACCCGAAAGCTGCAAAGCCCAGATCATTTTTCGACAGGCGCGCTCGACTATAAACCCTCATAACTTTTCGAATTTTCAAGAGTTTTGAATTTTTTTTACTGGAAATTATTTAAAAAGAGTTATAAAAAAACAAAAAAAATCGATTAAAAACAAATCCAAATTAGAATACCCCTTTAAAAGACGAGGATTGAAATATTATTAAAAATCTTCATTCATACCACAAAACAGTCGCATAAATTTCTTAGTGAAATCATTTTAATTTGATTTTTAAAAAACGATTCGAATTTCTAAAATAATGTATTTATGGGTAATAATGAAAGGACATATATTTTTAATAAAGTAAATAAAATACTTATTTTTATTCACCACTGTAGCTACTCGTACCAAAGCTTTAGTAAAAAAGTCACGCAAAATGTCAATTGAACTTTTATTTTCCAGATTTTTTTTATTTTTCAATTATGTTTCATTCCTAATTTTTCTTTCCTCTCCACGATCCCTTCATTTTCCTTTTGATTGATGATATCTCACTTTATATGAAAAGGAATGTTCGGGTGATTGTCCGTCTTTGTGGGGTTAGTGGGCGTTTATTCACGTATGTGTTCATGGATTTCGTGTAACTTACTTCATTTACTTTTGTCTAGTTTGTTGAAAGAGTTTGCCGCCGGGCAATAAGCACACCACATTGTATTTACAATAAAAGTGTTAAATAAATTAATTAATAAATATAAAAGTCACGCAATTCGTCGATTGAACATTATTTTCCAATATTTTTTCATTTCTCGATAAATTTAACAAAATGTTCAACAACTCACAAAAGGTTTACCGTACACAGCAATTAAAAGAAATTGAAAACATGAAGGTTTGAGTCAATGTTTGCTACTATATAAGTAAACATTTCATAGTGATTTATTAATATTTTGAGCAGTTAATGGGCATTAACGATAACATTTAACTCGATTTGAACATAATAAATATTGGTTTTCTGAACAGTGAAATCCAATTAGGGTAACTTCCAATTGTGCAGAATTAAGTGATGAGAATTATTCTTAAGTTAAATTGATACCCTAATATTAATGATGTGTTTTAATGACTAGATCAAGGGTGGCCAACTTATTTGTTCTCGCGTTCGACTTTTTTACGTAACAAGATAGTAGCGATATATCTATCAAATTCGCGAGATATGGCATATTAACATTTCCCTTCCGGTGCTAAAAAAAATCGCACGTTCCGATGCTGTGTATTCAATACATATCAATTGGCACATATAAAAATGAGCGATTAAAAATTAAAAAAATAATAATACTCATAGCCAATCGCTTAAATTAATTAAATTTGAAATCAAAAGTGATAAAAATTGAAATTTATTTGCTGAAAACATAAAAAACATCGGCCGACGTTCACAAAGGCGCAGAGACCACCTCGTATGGATGCCCGCGAGCTACTGCGAAGAAACAACTGCGAACTGAGATTCTATTTCTTGCGTTCCCATATACCGAAATAGAGTGAGAGTGAGACGTGAATAGCGTCGCTTCCTCACTCATAGCGGTTTTTAAGAATGAATATACCTACGTCGTCACACACTGGCACACGTTTGATTGTATTGGTGAATTAATTCCCCATTTTCACAAAATATCTCTGATGTGACCGATAAGTGCTAATTATTATTAATATTATTTTTTCATTCAAAGCGTAAATGTATTACGGAGGAATACCTAATATCTGAGCCCAATATTTATTATATTTATAAAGATATTAAAGTTTTTAGAAGCAATGTGTACTAGTTACACATCACAGGGAAGGAAGGGTTAACATACATGTAAAAAAATATAACTTGGAACTAAAAGTTTATTAATAAGTATGAGGGGAATTCACTTCGTTAAAAAAGTATTGAGGAAAAGAAAACTTATACACACATGTTTAACAACATACATACATTCATTTGGAGTAGACATATCTACATATAGTATTTTAAAAGGAGACTAATTGACCGCGTTGACAAGTGCATGCACGTAATTTGATTTAGCAACATCGCACGCCATATTATAAGTTACGAAGATGGCTGCGATCGACCTCATGGGCATGCCTGAAATTAACATTTGGACTGCGAAACCTCTCTTTTCATAAAACAATCATCTTCGCCTACTCCAATAGGAAAATGAGGTGACATTTCGAACCTACGTATTAATTTTTGGAAACGATTGCTAGGTATGATATCCCTCGTGATTGGAAACGATTGTTAGGTATGACATCCCTCGTGATTGGAAACGATTGCTAGGTATGACATCCCTCGTGATTGAATTTGATTGTCAGCTATCTAGTGAATGAAAAATGAATGTTGCATATATTTGTTTATAGCAGGCCTGGCCAACCCAAATTCCCCCACAGGCCACATTGACGACCTAATTTTTTTCAAAGTCTGCACATAAATAAGAATAGCTGCATTTTTTTCCAATATTTTTTTACGTTATCTTACAACGAAATTCGTACTTATTATTTTTTTGTGATTGATTTGGATGAAGAAGTGCACAGAAAGTGTTCAATCAATGTAAATCTGAAAAAAGCTATACTAGAACTAGATATTTCATTTATTTATTTATTTTACACATGACAAGAAATATGCATAATTTGCGAAAAAACAACAGATAATTTAATTTGGACATACAATTTTAAGGGATCTGGATTTGTTACCTTTTATTTGTCGTGTTCCCAGTAACAAAATGTATGTGTATATGTTGTAATAAAAAAATAAAAAAACAATTCGTCACATATGACCGCGGGCTACACATAAGGGTACCGAGGACCGCATGTGTCCCGCGGGCCGTAGGTTGACCTGTCCTGGTTTATAGCGTACAGGCTGTTGCACTTCCGTAAATACACAATTTTGACAGATCAAACTTAAAATTTCGATTTTAAGGAAATCATTGTTCTGTGACGATCGGCAGGTTTAATCTGCTGATTGTTTTATTTATCTGAGTTTTATATAGCGCTATTTTTGTGTTATTTTTTTTAATCGCGATATACGAATTTATAGTTTGCAATATGTAAAAGTCGATTTATATAATTTCAAGGTTACAGTTTTTTTTCAGTCGAGAAATAAAATGAAACAAAACAACGATTAAAAAACATTTATTTCTCAAGAGTGTTATCTATGAGATAGATATTTTTTCAGATAAATACAGTAAATAATATATCGTTTTCAGTACAATGCATTAAATATATTTTAGATCAGCCACAAAAAAATAAAGGTCAAATATAACGTCCAATAAAAAAAAATTTCATGCTTCGACGTGAATAAAACTGACGTATTAAAAAGTTAAAATAATCAAGAGTGTTCTTCTCTCTTACAGTATATAAATAGCTCAAAGTGGTTTTTAACAACCCTGTTGTACACCACAACAGGGTTGTTAAAGCTCCCAGCATGGTAACAGATACCTTTCAATTCAAAGTACTTTACTACTTAAGTGTAGTTAGTTTAAAAATAGGGGTATCGTTGCTACCTTAGATCTACTCTTGGACAAAGTGCACTACTTTTACGACGGTTTTTAACAAAAATGTGTATATCCCATGACAAAGTGTCTGTCGTTATTTTCCAGAAAAAGTTTACGCTGGAAAAATATCAGCAGGTCACATCATTGCATTTCTAATAGTAACGTAGACAGTCCTAAGGTGAGGTGGACAGCCGGTCGATCGCAGATTTTTTGGTGGTCCATCTCGTGATCAAATGAAAAGAAAACCAAATACGGATTTATAACATATTCATATTATTATAATAAGATATTTCCTGCTGCAATATTATGATTCAGTAACGTTTTGCATGTTTTTTTAACAATCCGCAGTATCTCACCTCATGTGCGTTTCTATTCTGTCGATATTGTTTTTCAGATCACGAAAAGGAAAAGCAACTCACGACGAGGTGAAATAATTAAAAGCAGATCTTTCTTCTTCTAAGTAAGCCCACTTCTACTCTTATATATCTAAGGGAAACATATGTCAAACAGAAAAGTCGGCAAGTCAAGTTACTGCATCTTTCATGAAACAATGGCTTAAGTTGCTCATGAAAGGTAACGTAGGTCAAAGAAGTCGGTAAACTTCATGATATAGTAAATTATCCATAGTTCTTCAGGAAAAGCTTATGTTGGAAGAAAAATTCGGCAAACGTTGATGTAGTTTTTTCCACGGTAAGGTGGATCACCTTAACTTGACAGCAAACCGAAGGTAGAAAAGAAAAGTTTATTAGCCAAGTTGCAGTATTCTCCAAGGAAAGCCTCAAATCTCATAGGAAAAGTCTATGTTGGACGGAAAAGTCTGGCCTCAACTCTTCCAAAAGAAAAACTTAAGTCAAAACTCACGATATCACTTCAGACAATGTATGGAGATTGAAGCTGTCTCAAAGTGTGTATGTAATATACACTGTATAGTATGTCCAATGGGAAAGATGACTCTGCTCATCGTTTTCTTTGATTCCAAAGAAATTATCCATAAGGAATTCACGCCAGGTTAAATGATGAACGCCGATGTGTACTTGGGTGTTTTGAATATTATAGTTTATTGAAGGATTCTTCAAGTTCGACCCGAATACCGGGAACAAGGGGCATGGTCTTTGTTGCTCGACAATTCACCGGCGCGCAAAAACAAGATTGTACACAATTGTTTGGCCAAAAAAAGTATTGACCACCCCGCGTATTCGCCTGATTTGGCTTTATGCGACTTCTGGCTATTCCGAAAACTAAAATTGGCGATGAAAAGAAAGCGTTTCGACACGATTTCAGACATCTAAAAGACTTCGACCGCAATTTTGAAGGCAATGCCGAAGACTGTGTTTCAGGAGTGCTTCAGTAAATTGGACAACCGCTTTCAGAATTGTATGGGCTCACAAGAGCGTATTTTGAATAATAGGTAATGTAAACTAAAAATAAACAATGTCTTGTATTTTATTTCCTGCCAATCACCTTTCGCATTGGACAGTCTATGTATAGTTCGATCATTTTAATATGACTGATTAGAATAGGTTACATTAAAATCCAATTTAAAAAATTGTGAAATCTGGTCCCAAAATCCGTTAGTCAAACTCGATTTGTTCATGATTGACGTTTTATTGCCAAAATTAATGGAGTGATTCAAACGCACTATAAAAGAAATAAAAGGCTGTACTATGTAAAGAGAAATAATTCCCGTCATAAGTCGTATCATTTTTAAAAAGAGTCCAATCACTCAAAGATGTTAAACAAATTATGTTTCCTTCAAGTGTTTAAACTTTCAATTCAAGATATAGTTCCTAACAACAAAAACGACATGACACAAACGTGAACAAATCTCAACAAACTCAGTGCAGTCTTGCGGAATAACTATTAAGAGGAGACTTATACATGAGTATAGGTGTTGTAAAGTATTGACAATTTATCAGAAAGTATACAACTCTAATAAATCTTTAAACGAGGCACAGCTATAGAGTCAGAAATTATTGTATATTCAATGGAACGCACATGAGAGAAGAGTTACTAAATCATAAATACTCTTCAATTATTTGATAATTGAAAGTGTTGTCAATATTCGTTGAAACGTCAAATTTTGCTATCTACTGATATCTGAAAAGTATCCTTTAACATGCATATCTATAATCAAAGGTTCATTTGATTCTTTGCTTTCTTTACTTGTGTTCTCGGAATTATCTTTATAATTTTCTTCTTCATCTTGTTCATCATTGTCGTTATATTCTTCTTTACTAACTTCCCTGTTTATAGAATTATCTTTACTTGGTAAAATAGTATAAAGTGGATGAAGTTTATCTCTCGTACTAAAATTATTAAAATTTTGACGAGGTTTATCTCTTGTACCATAATTATCAAATCCACTATTGTCCACTGCAGCACTTTCTAAATATTTGTTTGTGTCCTCAATGGTTTGAATTTGTTTATATATTTTATTTTTTATTGAGTTCAAAAGTTGTTTATCTTTTGTATCATGATCATGAGGTTTAGCTAATCTAAAATCGTTTGATAAAAAATTGTCAGCATGTTTTGATTGTGCTTCAGAGTTATGTGTTTTGTCTGTATTTACAACATTGGGAGGATGGAAATTAACATAAGTTGGCTTTCCATATTCAGCTACATGAGGTATTGTATTTGGTCTAAAATCTTCTGTTTGCTGTGGTGCAATACTGGGTGTTTTATGAAATTCTGAGAAAGTTGATTTCAATGAATCAAGAAGCTGGAAGATATGATTTTGTATATTTATTGGTATATAAGGAAATGATTTAGTATCATAATCCATATTGAATGCTTCGAAAGGATTAAAGCTCATATGAACACGTGATGGTCTATATAGACTGTTTGACAAGTGGTCAATCGAATGAGGACTTGAAGTTGTTGGTATAGCTGTTCTGAAGATGTTGACCAAATCGATAGCCGAGCAGAGAGCATTGCAGAATTTTATTAAATGGATCACTGTCTCTCTGATACAGACGTTACAGTACGATAAGTTGTCATTTTGATAATATTGCCTGGTGTTGCAGAACCTCAAGCAATTTGGTTGAATAACCTTGTTGGTCTGGGCACATTGCATGCAGTTTCTTGGAAAAATTAGTAATTGGTGTGATCTCTGTGCAGGATTGTGTAGTCCTCCTTGGTGGTATCTGGACATCTGAAAAAAATGAAATTCAAAGAAAATAGAAGTAATAATGTCACAAAAGTTATACATAACAATGAAACCAGAAACATCAGAGATAGATTATGTAACAAAAATAAAATAGTTATAAATAACCAAATATTGCGAAAAAATCACATGTCCGAATTTTATCCTTAAATTAATAAATCACACATTAACGATGAAATATGATATCAATAAACATTGCTCTCGTTAAAAAATGGAAATAATTCTACTTTAAGAGAACCTCGAAATAGGAGGACAAAACGTGTGTCGCGGAGGTTGATTGATTATTGAATAAGCAATTTAATTTATTATTATAGGAGTATACTCTTATATGGTCTTCCACAAAATGAAAGCCGGAACCTTAAAATAAAGGTTCCGGCTTTCTCGGATAAATAATAATTTGAGTAATTATTGTTTACTGTTATTATTTACACTACCTGTTTTACATAATAGGGGTAGGTGTTTGCATCCTTCCTCAACACATTATAAACATCGTACAAAACATTCCATTAATGCGATACATCACTTCGAATGTCGTTTTGTTATTATAAGAATTAATTTTCCGAAAAGTCGTTTCGTATTTTGTATCACATGGTCAAATCTACTCTGGAGGTAAGTTTCATTGATTTTTTTAAGAATAGATATGACCGAAGTCATATGTATCCTTATGCCATCGAACACTAAGCGGAAAAAGTGGTTGTGTCGTTCGAGGAGAGTACCACTGCACTGGGTTATAACCGATGACCTTCCGTACGGAAGTCCAGTGCGTTACCGCGCGACCATGTACCTCTGTTGTTTTCTTTATTTTATATTTGATACATATTTAACCGAATTCATCAAACAAAATGTGTACCAACTGGTTAGTTGGAATAAATTACTTTGTAGCAATAAACCCGCCAGGCAGACCAGGCGAAAAATAAAGAATAATAATTTAGATATTTTATCTTCCCAATGCATTTTTGTTGTTTATCAATTTCATGGATAATATCATAAAAGAAAGAAATTCGATAAGTCAAGGACGAAGCTGTAAAAGGATGTGTATACATGTAGAAGAGGCGAAAGGTGTATTGTACACTTTTGTTGTATACAGTACAAACTAGCGAGCTTATTACCTGTTAATATTTTCGAGCCAACCAGAAAGATATTAAAATGAATTAAAGTGAAAAGCAGACTGGAATTCTTTTTATAAAAATCTGGGTTCCAGCGAGATTTAAACACGCAACCTCCGGTTTTGGAGATAGACGTTTTACCAACTAGGCCATAAAGGTAGAAAAGTTTGACACGCTCTCCCATCTGCCCATTTTTTATTGTATTGTATTATATAAAATTTTCTTTGTATACAGTACAACCTAGCGAGCTTATTGCCATGTTATCATATTGTAATATTTTCCAACCAACCAGAAACATATTAAAGGGACTTAAAGTGAAAATCAGGCTGGAATCCTTTGTCGAAAAATCTGGGTTCCAGCGAGATTTGAATACGCAACCTCCGGTTTGGGAGACAGACGTCTTACCAACTAGGTCATGAAGATAGAAAAGTCCGACACGCTCTCCCGTCTGCCTACACTGACAGGGGGACGGTGTGTTGGTATGTATTAATGTTTGTGTCAATTTCATCAATGAAATGTTTGGTTTGTTGAGTTGCAACAGTTTTAACTCCTTAAATGAGGTGAAATACCTTATATTGTTCATAAATGAGGTAAAATACCTTATATTGTTCATAAATGATGTAAAATACCTTATATTGTTCATAAATGTAAACTACTACATATGTAACATATACGAGTATAAACTTAGATATTTCCATTTTCGATCAAATAAATTCACGGTCGCCGATTTATAAATTAATTTATATTTAATAGTTGAAGTTAGACAATAAATCAATCGCGGTCATACAAATCAAAGCCTTAAAAAGTACCTGTTTCCACCTAGGGGACTTGGATTCGATTTTCGATGGAAAATTAATCATCGGAAAAAAAATGTTTCGAGACGGATGTTATAAGTAGAACTAAGAACGAAATCCTGAGAAAGTTTGGCCACATTTAGAGATTAAGATGCAAAAGACTTACGAAATAAATATTTATGTAAGAAATTAATGGAGAACTAGGGAAACGTAGACCGCAGAAAGAGTGGAAGAAGACAGTTAGAGAAAGTTTAACTGAGTGAAAGGTAAGTTTGAGAAAGAGAACATCACGTAAGACGAGATATGCGATTTTGGACGATGCGAGAATTGTGTTCATGTACAGAAAGGTGTGGAGATCTATTCTCTCTGTTTACCCCAAAAGGACACATATGTTGGTCTAAAAATAAGTTAATTAAAGTTATATTCAAGTAACAATTTACGGTTAGTAAGAATGAAAGCATTAGATAAATTTCGTGGAAAAATCATAGGTGATATTTTACTTACAGTCTAGTGTTCAATAGCTTTCTACAATATAAAAGATTCTTAGAGCGCTCTTGGAGTGACATTTATTACAATAAAGCGCCCTTTAATCATCTAACAATATAAAATAAAATATTAGAACAAGTTGTGGAATTCTGCTATTTGGGTAGAATTTTCTCAGATGATGGAAGAGTTAAGAGGGATATCGAACGGCGTGTAACAATAGAAAACAAAACATGTATGTTCGAACCGAACAGTATCAAAATCTGATAAGAAGATAATCCGCAATAGTATTTTGGTGCCAACTTTGATTTATGAGAGTGAAACTTGGACGAGGAAAAATATTGAGAAGAGTCGAATAAATGCTGTAGAAATACGTACATTTAGAATAATATATGGGGTTACACTTTATGACACAATATGAAATAAAGTTATTAGGAATTAATTCTTCTTCTTCCTCTTCCTGTAGATCATGATCTGTTTGTTCCGCTTGTTCCCTTTCTTGTGACGTGGATTGCCAGCTGTCACGCCATCTCTTCGGAGGTCTTCCCGGTAATCTTCTTCCGGCTGGGTTCCCTTGAAGGGTGACACGTGGAAGTATGTCGTCTTACATTCTGTTTACATGTTAGTTCCAGTATCGCCTTCATTGTCTTCCCCACCTGACGATGTATTCCGTACCACACTTTCTCGTTATTTCGGTGTTTCTGATTCTTTAGTGTGTTTCCAGTTATACAAGGCATATCCAGAAAGTAAATGTACTGAATTTTTGTAGGTTACAATTTTTTTTATTTAAACAAAAAAATTACGTGGTTACCGTAGTACACATGTAAGCTATTTTTCGACATAGTCGCCATTCCTCTCAATGCAGGTGGTGAAGCGGGGTATCAACTTTTTTATGCCTTCCTCGAAGTAGTTTCCCGCCAACCCCTCCGTCCACTTCTCCACCTCCTCCTTTACCTCCTCGTCGGTTGAAAACCTTTTTCCACCCATGTGCAGCTTCAGGAAGGTAAAGAGATAGTAATCTGAAGGTGCTAGGTCAGGGGAATGCGCGGGATGGTTCAGGACATCCCATTTAAACGAGGCGAGTAGTTCCTTCGTGGCGTTGGCCGTGTGTGATCTGGCATTGTCGTGCAGCAGGCAGACTCCCTTTGTCAGCATGCCTCTCCTCTTGTTCTGAATCGCCCTCCGCTATTTTTTTAGGATCTCACAGTATCTTGCAGAGTTGATGGTCTCCCCTTGAGGCATATATTCAATTAAAATTATGCCTTGACAGTCCCAAAACACGGATGCCATGATTTTCTTGGCTGAAATTGTGGTTTTGAACTTTTTGGCGGAGGGTGAAGAGGTGTGACGCCATTGTTGAGACTGCTTTTTGGTTTCAGGCGTGTAGTGTGCAACCCAAGTTTCATCTCCAGTAACGATGGAGCGGAGAAATTTATCTCCATGGAGTTTGCGGCGCCTCAAAAACTCTTGCCCGGCATTATTTATTTCGCACTTGGCGGGAGATTGGATTGACATTTTTCACGAAACGTGTTGTCGCGTCGACACTTCTCAACGTACTGACCTCGAACCGGTCTCGTTGTGGAGGGGAAGGGTCAGGCTACACGGAAATGTAGCCAACATGTCGAAAATAAAATCCATCCGGTCGTGAGAGCCTCAGTACACTTACTTTCTGGATACGCATAGTACATCTCAGTGTTTTCATTTCTGAGGTTCTCAGGAGAGATTTTGTTTTAGATGTGTCTGCTCTGGTCTCTATTCCATAGATAGCTATCGGTCTCACACATATCTTGTATATTCTCTATTCCATAGGAATGAATGTGAACTCAATAAGATGAAAAAGAGCTGATTTGTTGAGTAAGATGAAGAAGAGCATTCTGAGATGTTTTGAACACGTGGAACGAATGAATGAAGATATATACGATCGATCATAATACATAAAATAATAATGGCAAATGATGTATTTATTAAAAAAAATTGACATTTCGACAGTAAAATATAAATAAAAAATTAAAACGATTAATCTTTTTAAAATGAGTTATAATGCCTGATTTTTCTAACATTTATAATTATTGGTGAATTAAGTGTTACATCCTAGAAAGAGGGTGATTTATGCCAATAATAATTCGTAGGAAAGGAGGCAGTGGGAGAATTTATAAGAAACTACTATGGTTCTAAATATTTAAGGGATTTCGGAAAATAAATTATGATGTGTAACTATAAATTAATGGTGAATTTAGTGCGAGTAGGTGGGACATGTTTATCGGACGGGAGCATTTACAATTTAATAAAGAATGGATGCAGTGCGCAGAAGATACTTAAAGAAAACATGGTCGAAGGTTTCCTCACCCTATTCCAAAGGCATGTAGGTAGGACTTTTTTTATACCATATACATTTTATAAAGATGGCATATTATTATCCTGTATATGACGGTTATCAGAGAGTAGCATATTATTATCCTGTATATGACAGTTATCAGAGAGTAGCATATTATTATCCTGTATATGACTATTATCAGAGAGTAGCATATTATTATTCTGTATATGACGGTTATCAGAGAGTAGCATATTATTATCCTGTATATGACTATTATCAGAGAGTAGCATATTATTATCCTGTATATGACTTATCAGAGAGTAGCATATTATTATCCTGTATATGACGGACACAATTCGTTTGAACAGGTTTCCTTTATGGAACCAAGATAACATTTGTAATATTAACACTCAATTATTTGATTTACATATCACTATCACTCACTTTATACTGTTGTTGGGCAAATAAATTAATTTCGTTGCTTTTTATACTTTGCTATTATTGCATATTATAAAAAATCAAAAAGAATAAATATTTATCTATTAACACGACTTATAACACAAATAATATCAGAAAGTGGTACAAATATCAGAAATAAGTACAAGTATCAGAAAAAAAGTACAGTTATTGGAATTAAATTTTTTAATATCGAGTGCGCGTGAATACAAAAATCTAAATGTTACAAAGCCTTTGCCTCGCTTTGTCCACAGCAGTAGCCTAATGTTTTTTTTTTTGTTTTTGTAATAGTCCATCCACTTTAACTAGGTTGATTTATGCCACCAAATTAAAGTCATTATGCAATTATATAAGTCAATATATGTTAATAAAACCAATTTTAAAAAATTACAATTCTAGATAATTTAATGTTTCGACTGATTACGCTTCAAAAATTTAACAGTTGATCTATCAGTCGAAAAGTCCCTCGAAGAAAGACAACATTCATTGGACGCGGTAAAGATATGGCTTTTAGTAAATCAAATCTATCCCGCAAATGACAACTGAAAAACACATGGTCTATAGTTTCATCATCCAGCCCACATTCGCAGTCGGCATTCTCTACAATACCCTTTCTGTAAAAGTGACTAGCCACCACGCAGTGGCCCGTCCGTAAACGACTCATGACAGACACTTCCATCTTGTGCATTCTCATTATATTAAACTGTGGTTTCAAAGGGATAGATTGTTGGATTGATTTATATCTAGAGCCCCCTTGTATACACAAGTTATTTCTCAATCCAACTCCCATCGGTGTCAAGTATCATGTTTAAATTTTATTTAAAAGATCAGTTACTGGCTGTGAAAAATCAAATAGTTTGGTTGTTACAAGTTAATGACAAGTTTTCTCTCAAGAAGATTTATACTTTATTTGAGTTTTTTTTCATTCAATTTCTACATTATTACAGATTTCAAGTCTCATTCGAGAAACGGATTTGACTGACATACGTTGTTAAAAATAACCTTATTGTGTAAGTTTTTTTTATTGTTTCTGTAAGATAATATTTTCATTTTAACTATTACAGACTTATTGTAATAGATCATAATGCTGAGGCTGCATAAAAATCCACACATGATAAAAGGAAGAGACGAGCGCGTCAATCACAACGAGCAAACGAAACTCGAGAGAAACAGTAACATCATGACATCATGAAACAGCACAAAGACCAACAGCGTTATATTGGGAAAAAAATATTGACGGGTTATTATTGCTGGTTGAAATTTTTATTATTTAAAAAAAAAACTCCCAGTAAATAAAATTTAGCCCATAATGTGCTCTAAAATCACAACTTATTTTGTTTTATTGGCGTTATAAAAAAAGCTTATTTGCGCCATTTTCAGATATAATAACTAAATACAAATTTAATACAATAAACAATATAAAGTACGTTTTAGATCATATTTTATAGGAAAAAGTATTTAAATTACCCTCTTTAATGTGAAAATAATAATTTAATACTGAAGTCAATTTGTTTTATTGCTAATAAAAATTGTAACTTAATCGGTATACATTTTTTTTTCTAATCCACTTAAGGACCGATAATGTAAACAGTGCAATTTAAGATCTTTGTTAAAACAATGGGTTTATTTTATATTTCATTCTTCTTGTTTTTTGTATTATTTTATTATACGTGCTATGGGCAGGTCAGTGTTTTTTTTTTGTTTTTTTTTATTGTTCGTCGTTGTATAATAATTAATGATAACTAGCATATAACCTACAGAAGAAAAAAAACTAAATGTAAAACTGTCTAAGAATAAAACCACACTGAAATTGAATCCACTTTAATCAAATCTAGGGCATTTGAATGCTTTGCGCGAATGTTAACCACTAAACTGAGCAAGAAAAAAGTTTCTGTCATGTGGCATTTGCGGAAGGGCCACTGCGTGGTGGCTAGTCACCTTTACAGAATGAGTACTGTAGAGAATCCCCGCTGTGAGTGTGGTCTGGATAATGAAACTATAGGCCATGTATTTTTCGGTATTCCTTTGCGAGACAGATTTGATTTACTAAAGATCGTATCTTTGCCGCGTCCAACGAATGTTGCGTTTCTTCTTTCTTCGTGAAACCTTTCCACTTATAGATTGATTTTTCAACTTATGAAGCTTAATCAGCTGAAACTTTAAATGGTCTTGAATTGTAATTAAAAAAAAGATTTATTTTATTGATTTATATAATTTCACCATAACTTGACTTTGATGTCACAAATCATCCTACTTTGGATGGATTGCCTATTAAAAAACATTAAAGGTACCGCTTTCGACGAAACGGGGCAAAGGCTTTGTAACATTTAGATTTTTGTATTCACGCGCACTCGATATTATAAAATGTAATTACAATAACTGTACTTTTGTCTGATATTCGTACTTATTTCTGATATTTGTACTTTTTTCTGATATTTGTACTTTTTTCTGATATTATTTGTGTTTATAAGTCATGTTAATAGTTAAATGTTTATACTTTTTTGAGACATTTACATTTTTGTACTCATGCTCAGCCGCTGACTTCCGTGTTATATAAAAAAAACTCTAACGGACGGAAAAAATATATATTTAATAGAAACTATGTAGAAATGAATGTGTATATCATATATAAATATGAATTCAATAGAAAAAGAAAAAATCGCATAAAACCCTCTATTTTTTAACAAAGGGAACCACTTTACTAGGCATGGCTTGTGACAAACCAGTTTCAATTCTTTATTAAAAAGTTTAAATGTATTTGTCATTTATACAAAAACTGAAGCGTTTAAACTGAATTCAGCTGAAACATTTAAACTGAAGTCAGCTGAAACATTTAAAATCTGCATCCTTACACATACTTAAATCGCAATGTATCACATACTTAACTCCATCCGCAATGTTATCTCAACATCCACATCAAAATTAGAATTATTCAAAAACTTTTTTGAGTTCATGACAAACAGCTTGTAGTTCCAAAAAACTGCTGCTAAAATCAACATTGATATTTATAAATTTAAGTCATAATAAACGAAGGTTCAAAAATAACGTTTTTTATTTATTTTGTGTGCTGTTTGGTATTTTTATTGAGCCCATCTTTTTGCTTCACGTTGACGACACTAACTGCGATGATCATTTCAATTTTCAGCCATATTGGATGGGCAATTTGTGTTTATTTTTTTATTTTTTATTTATTTAACACATGACAAGAAATATGCATAATTTGCGAAAAAACAACAGGTAATTTAATTTGGACAAACAATTTTAATGGATCTAGGTTTGTTGCCTATCATTTGTCATGTCCCCAGTAAACTAGGCTTTTACCTGTATCTCACTGAGGATATATAGCATGAAAAAATAAATCGATTCTTCTTTCCGATTTTTGATTACGTAAAACCCTGTTGCACATTCTCATCAACCTGACAAACAGTAACACTCAATTACATATGTATACATCACGCGAAATCAAACCCCTCACACTTCATCACTCTAGACAGACCAAAAACATTCATTTCACAATATACCGCACATAATCATAAAAATAAAAACAAAAATATATAAAAATATAAATACAACACAACAAAAAACACCACACTCAAGAGCTTACACAAACCATTTCCACAAGTCATTCCTCTTGCAAGCCCAAGTACTCAAATTTCTGTCGCAATAATAACCACGCTCCGATTGACTGACTTAATTGTTTTCCTCCCTTTGATAGGCAAGTATTAATAACACATTTTGGCTTTTTTTTAATTTTAAAAATGATTAGTCAAAGAATTTGCGTTAAATTTTCCATTAAAAATGTAATCAAGTTCAGAAAAGTGGTGAAAATGTTGGAAAAGACTTAAGAAATCTAGGGTTTATGAATAGTACAAACGTTCTCAAGAGGGCTGTAAAGATGTTGAAAATGACAAGAGAGCAAGGCGTCATAGCGCATCAACCACCGATGAAAATGTGGAAAAATTAAGGATATTGTGCTACGATATTGCCGAATAGCTATATGAGAGATGCTGAGGAAGTTGGTATATCATAGGGTTCATGGAAAATAATTATTACCAACGTTCTGGGTATCATACGAGTGGCAGCCAAATTTGTTCCAAAATTGTTGAATTTTCAACAAAAGCAGCATCGCAATAACATGGCTATGAGTAGTTGGCTTAAGTCACTGATGACCCATAATTACTCCAACACGTAATAGGTGACGAAACGTGGGTATGTGGCTATGACATCATAACAAGATATGTTGGCTTAAGTCACTGATGACCCATCATTACCCCAACACGTAATAGGGGACGAAACTTGGGTATGTGGCTATGACACCATAACAAAGTCCAATCCTCCCAATGGAAGCTTCCTGAAGAGTCAAGACCAAAATAAAACACGCCAAGCTCGATCAAATATCAAGGTTCTTCTTATTCTGTTCTTCGATCAAAACGGTTATGGTCCAGTTTGGATTCTTACCGGTAGGCCGTACAGCTAATAAGAAGTATTATTTTGATGTTTTGCACCGTTGGTGTTAGGCAATTTGAATGAAATTATCGGGATTGTGCGCAAAAAACTCCTAGATTTTGCCCCACAATAATGCACTGGTACTTACTTATTCGTGAAACTAACACCGATACCGCAGCCACCTTATTCACCAGATATGCCCCCCTGTGACTTTCCATTTCCCGAAGATGAAGAGGACATTGAAACGACAACATTTTACGACCATAAAGGAGATAAAGGCAAAATCGCTGGGTCAACTAAAGGCTATCCCAAAAAGTGCGTTCCACAAATGTTTTGAGAATTAGAAAAAACGTTGACCAAAGTGTATTTTATCCTATAGAGACTTCTTCGAAGGTGACCAAATTCGAAGGGAAATAAATACTTCTTGATAAAAATTCTCGTTTTTTTTTATCAAAACTCGTTATATAAGAGTCATAATATATATAAGTTATGAATAAGACAAAATAAATAAATATTGCATACCCATTTATTTGAGACAGGTATCAAAAATATTATTTAGAAAGGAATGTTGCGATATTTTGGGCATAGAGAAAAGTGTCTGATGGCATGGAAAGATTGCCACATAGCAATAAAATACATGGTTGGCAACGTCCATTGAGCGAATACGAAACACGATAAAGAAACTTCATATAGAATCACTTCTTTATTTGTCATATAAAAAATGTAACAAATTTTTCAATATAATTATTTTTTTCTTTCAGTTTAACCATGGATACCCACAACACTATTTATATTACCCTTCATATCCTGGATCGGGGCCGCTGTTAACATCGCCTGATCAGAACTGTGCCAACTGTGTTTATGCCAACAAAATCCGTCACTCTTTAGATTGCATAAGTGTTTGCGACAGCCATAATTCAATATACTTAGATAATTTGCAAAAAGTTCTACGTTCGTCTTATTGCAAAACCTGTATGCGTCAATCGAGAAATCGAATAAACCAAGAATGTTACGCACAGTGTTCTAACGAACAATTTATCCATGTTTTGAAGTCTACTATGCCATCGCAAACCAATAATGAAGACTTGACAGAGCATCATCGACAACACCCACATTCCTGTAATCATGAATCTAAGAATAGTTTTCCAATAGAACATGAATCTGTGGTAGATAGAAGATTGACTGCATATGAAGAGTATTTCAAAAGACCACAAGTATATCATGAACATATCGAACATAAAACACCAACACTTCAAAGTTATGAAAAAGTTAAAGAATCGTCTAAACTTAAACGAGATACTAATGAAGATAACAACGATTTACCCAATATCAAATTACAATCTTATGAAGAAGAATATGACGATTTTTCCAAACCAAAACATCCTACTAATGTAGATTACATATACGAACCAACCTATCAAGAATTACAAGATTTAGAAGAAGATAACGAACGATCTAAACCCGAACAACAAATTTATAATGAATACAATGAAATATTACCAACAATAGAGCAATCATTTGAAGTAGAGAGTGAACGACCGATTCCTAATTATGAAGAAGATGATGAATTTTTTAAACCAAAATTATGCCACTACGAAGAAGATATCGAACGATCAAGAACAAAATTAGATGATTATGAAGAAGACGACGATCGATCCAAACCAAATTTGCACCATTATGAAGATAATAAACAATCGAAAACAAAATTATGTCATCATGCAGGAGATGACGAACTATCTAAACCGAAATTACACCATTATGAAGAAGAGAACGAACCATCCGAAACAAACTCAATACATTCTGAAGAAGTTAATGAGCGATCCAAACCAAAATCGCAAATTCACGATGAAGATAAAGAACGATTTAAGTCACAATTACATCATTATAAAGATAATGACGAGCGATTTAAGTCAGAATTACATTATCATGATAAAAATGATAAACGATCTAAACCAAAACCACAACATTATGTGGAAGGTAATGAACGAATTAAGTCAAAATTACATCCTTATGAAAAAAATGGTAAACGATCTAAACCAAAATTAAAGCCTTGTATAGGAGACGAGCAATCCAAGTTAAAATTACATCATTATGAAGAAAATGGACAAAATAAAATAAAATCCCAACATTATGATGATAACGAGCAACCCATATCAAAATCCCAACATTATGATGATGATAACGAGCAATTCCCATCCAAATCACAGTATTATGATGATAATAATGAGCAACCCATGTCAAATTCCCAACATTATGATAATGACAACAATCAACCCATATCAAATTCACATTATGATGATAACGAGAAACTCCTATCAAAATCACAGTATTATGATGATAATAACGAGCAACCCACATCAAAACCACATCATTATGATGATGATAACGAGCAACCCACATCAAAGTTACAATATTATAATAATAATAACGAACAACCCACGTTAAACTCACAACATTATGATAATGATAACAATCAACCCATATCAAATTCACAACATTATGATAACGAACCACCACTGTCAAATTTACAACATTACAAAGAAGACAAACTATCGTCACAAAACTTAATACACAATGAAAAAGATACCGAATTGTTCAAACCAGTACTAAAAAAACAAAACAATAATGTTTGGGATTTATTGATAATATCAAAAAAGAAAGGTTCACAAGATGCAACAAATCTAAGTAATGAACACCTTGCTGATTTAATATCTAAACTTGCAAACAGTAAAACGAGCGAAAACAAAGGAAATAATCCTGAATTTAGTTTCAGATCTAAGGGTAAGAAAAAAGCGAGAACAGAACACAATGTGCAATTTCTTCCAGGACCATGGATTGATGGAGAGCATGAAAACACTGACGCTGTGCGGAGGTCTCTTGACCAACGAGGAAGTGATAATCACGTGAGGAACTCTAATGTGATAGATAGACATCAAAATAATTTCCATTCTATAAGACATTATAGTCATAATGATATGGACCCTTCCTTGTCGTTACCAGGAAAAGCAGGTTACGTAAATTTGCATCCACCAAAAAATGGCGATAAAATTGAAGATAAACCCCACATAACTGCTAGAAAATTTACTAAAACTGTAACTCATAACAAAAAAAGAGACATTAATAACAAAGGTGAAGTTTTTGAAAATGCAATAGAAAATGTGCGTCGTATGTTAAAAGAAATTGAATTGAAAATGAAGACTGTCGCAAATAATAGTAAAAAAGATGCTGATTCAAACGTTGATTATGCATCAGCGATAAGGACAAGCCAAGAGTTGAAGCTAGAAGAAGATGAACAAGAATATAATAGCAATAGCCTCCCTAATGTAGTGAATCAAAAAGCAAGACGTGCACATCCTCAAAATCAGAAGGCAGAATCTAGAAAACATTCTAATGGAGAAGATCATACGTATCAAGAACAAGTACATCAAGGGCGACGAATAGATAATAAAAGCTACGTTTACTTAAAAGAACTTACAAATGATCAAGGAAGTAATTTATATAATCGGAACGAGGAAGACGGTTTTACTGGGCATCCTTATTTAGAAGATCCAATGCAACAAGAAGAGACTTTGAAATTTACCAGTACATATAATCCAGAGCAACACTATGGTTACAATGTAGATGATCCAAAATACGATTATAAAGAAGAAGGACTGGTTTATAGTCAAAATCAAAGGCACTCAAAAATGGAAGATCAAACACATCAAGAAGAAACTGAACCGAGGCAGGAACTTAATAACAATGGTTACTTAATTGTAGAAGATCCAACATATGAAGAAAAAAGTCAAATCTATAGTCAAAACCATGACACTGGTTTTCCTACACACGATATAATGGAAGATCAGTTGCAACTAAAAGAAGCTCAACAGGAGTACGATAGTCCAAAACAAGAATTCGAGTCAAATAGATACTATAATGAAGAAAATCAGATGCCTCATAACTTTCAAACACAACAAGAAGGTAATCAGCAATTTAGTGTTGACATGCAATCTAATATGGACGATCAAATAGACCAAGAAAGAAGTCAGCTTAGTAATCAAAACCAATCAATTTTAGACAGCCAAATACAGGAAGAATCAAATTATCTGAATGCAGAAAAGCAAGAATCTAACAATGATAATCCTTATTATGTGGAAGATCAAATGCTACAAGAGGAAAGTGAACAAAATATACAAAACCAAGAAAACGAGAGTAAAACGGACTCTAATGGAGCAGTTAAAGATAAAATAGTTTCCATATTAGAGCTCTTAAAACCCAGCATCAGATCAATGGAACCGAAAATGAGTAAAAAGAAGACGCTTATCAGGGGTTCAACACCATGTATGCTGTGCTATCAATTGAGACGGAAGAACACAAACTTGTCTTGTAGTGCATTTTGCAAAGATGATTATTAATAAATTAATCTGATTTGATTATATTAACGTGGCAAACTTTTTAATTTTGACCCAAGGATTATGACATAAAATCACACATTAAATTAATTAAATGACAAAAAATTATGGCTTCAATAGCGTAAATATAATACAATTAGCTTTTTATTTATGTTCCTTTGTTACTAGCAATTTTCTGTAATGCATTTTGCAAAGATGACAAATGATTATTGATGAATTAATCTTATTAAATTATACTAACGTGGCAAACAAATCACAGTTTTGACCGAACGATTATGACAAAATATTATACATCGGATACTACGAACGTAACAAAAACTTAAGTTTCGATTACTATGATATAATCAGCTTTTATTTGTTTCTAGCAATTTTATGTAGTGCGTTTTGCAAAGGTGACAAATGATTTTTGATAAATTAATCTTATTTGATTATATTAACGTGGCAAACTACGAGTAATTACAGTTTTAATCGAACGATTACGACAAAATATTAAACATTGGATATTTCGAACATAACAAAAACAAAAGATTCAATTACATAAATATGAAACAATCGGCTTTTCACTTATCTTTGTTCATAAATAGTGATTTTCTGTAGGGGATTTCACAAAGAAGACAAATGGTTATTGATGATTGATCTAATTTATTTATAATAACATGACAAAATAACTACAGTTTTGACCGAACGATTATGACAAAATAAAACACATTGGATAGTTGAACATGGAAAAAAATACAGTGTTTTTTTACATTAATTTAACACAATTGCCTTTTTATTTGTCTTCTTTAGTAACTAGCTATTCTTTAGTGAATTTTGCAAAGATAAAAATTGATTATTGATAAATTAATCTAATTTGTTTATAATAACGTGACAAAATAATTACAGTTTTCCCCAAAGGGTTATGGCAAAAATATTGAAATCGGACAATACGAACACGACATAAATAAAGTATTAAAAAATTACATAAATATGACAGAATTAGCTCGTTTATTTATCCTTTGTATATTTGCCAACAATTTCAAAAATGTTTAATTGAATTGATTTTTTACTGCAATCAGCATATTATATAAACAGCCGTGACTATCGATTTTCTGTAGTGTGTTTTACAAAGATAACAACCCATTTTTGATAAATTAGTATAATTTGATTATATCAACGTGATAACATCATTACGGATATATTATTTATAGTGAAGGCTTTAACAATGTGGAGGTTTAATGACATTGTAATTTTTTTTATCAAACACTGTTTATTCCACTTTACGTCCACACATAAAGTAAAATAAACAGTGTTTGATAAAACAAATTACAACATCATTACAGTCTTTATCGAAGGGTTACGACAACAAATTACACATCAGATAGTGTAAATATGACAAAAATACTGTTTTAATTATACATATATGACATAATCAGCTGTTTTATTTATTTTCCTTTTTCATCTTTCCCAACAATTTGAGTAAGGTCGTTAACCCCTCTTTTACTCGAGATTTATCTTTTATTTTAAATTGTGTTATTTTTACCCAAATCTTATATTGCTATAATAAATTTAAAACCCGATATTGAATATCGCTACTAATTATGTAAAAATAGCTGATTGATTCGAAGAAATATCTTTAAATCCACGAATTCGCCAGATTTATTAACAAGAAATTGTTAATTCATCAAATAAGTTTTATTTATTAAGTCCGAATAAACTGTCCATCTTCAAAAAAGATATTTATTTTGTTAGTGAGAGAGAAAAAAAATTAAAAAAACTCACCTGACAAAAACATTCTTGTATGACGAAAATGTAACACAAAAACAACACGCAGTAACTCTTCATTTCATAAAATGGCCAAACAAAATTATTAAAGCCTAATTCGAAACCATTACTCAATGATAATAAAAAAACATTTAAAGTTCCCTTTATTTATAAATTTTGCTAAAAAAAAAACAATTTCACGGATCAATAAAATTTTAGAAGCAATCAAAAAAATATATATTGCGTTTCTGTTTTTAGATTTAATCGTTTTTTGGTGATTATTTCTACCATTTTTCGTTTGTTTTTTTATTTTAATTTCTTTTGAAATCTACACGGAAATACATCTCAAAACGGTCAACTCTGTAAGAATTTCATTAACTACTCATATTTGGAAATCACGTTTCATTTATTTATATAGGAAACTTTTTTTTCTTTTTATTTTAACTCTATTGTGCAAGGATATGTATAAAAACTTTTATTCGTTTTTTTTGTCGACTTACTGCGGTTATATACGTGTATGTCAAAAAATTTAAGAGTTTTTCATTTATTTACGGGTATGAAAACTTTGCTCACTTTTATTAATTTATTTAACATTTTTTTGTAAATACAATCTGGCGGACTTATTGCCAGGTGGCAATCTCTTTCAACCGACCAGACATAAGTAAATGAAGCAAGTTGCATGGTCGCATAAATCATTTAAATTACTGAACACATACTTGAGCATATGCCCACAGAGACGGAAAATCACCCGAACATTATTTTTCATATAAAGTGAAATATCATCAATATAAAGAAAATTAAGGGATGGTGGATAGGAAAGGAAAAGTAAAAAAATCAGGAATAAAACACGTTATATTAGTGACTGGAAATTAAGAGTTTATGCAGTCGCTTCTTAAAGCATGCCAAGGACGGAGCGAGTTTTACATTGTTTTGTAACTGATTCCAGAGTCTCACTACATGGACAATTAATGACAACGTAAAAATTAATGACGACGTAAAAAAAGAGGAGCGGTGAACTGGAAAGGCTAATAAACAATCTCTGTTTGAGCGTAGCTCTAATCCAGAAAATTTTCGACGAGATAAGATTTTGGCAGAAAATTTTCGGCGAGGGGGCGGCGGGACAATTAAGAATATTACACAATATAGACAGTATGTGAAGTTGGCGTCTATTTCTAACATTCAACCAGTTCAATGCAATTTGAATGAGGTGCATGGCCGCGCGGTAACGCGCTGGACTTGAAGTCGAAGGAAACTGTGCGGAAGGTCGTCGATTCGAACCCCGCGCTGTGCTACTCCCCTCGAACGACACAGACACTTTTTCCGCCCAGTGTTTGAGGGTATTAAAGATACCTATGACTTCGGTCTTATCTTTTCTTTAAAAAAAAATTGCCTTCTGGTATAAAGTGATATGATCGAGTATTCAAAATATAATATGCATAGAATAATTTCTGCCTTCATGTTCGATGACCGAACGTTTCCCATTGCAAAAACCTTCAAATACCTGGGGTCGTTCATCGACAGTAAGGGTGGAAATGTGTGTGATGTGACTATGGTATAAGTTGTGACAGGTAACTGCAGTTATACGTGGTAAAATAATGTCCATGAAACTGAAAGGAAAAAAATATATATATACGAGTATATAACTGTTAAAATAACGTACTCTTTCGTGGAGCTGAGTACTGGGCAACAACCCAATCCCAAGAACAAAGAACTCATGTTAGTCAAATGCACTTGCTGCAATGAATTTCAGAAGTGAACACATCGTTATATATCCCTCTCGATTCTTCCATCCCTCAGATTTTTTCTCTTTTTTTTCAGGTAAGCGAGAGATATAAAATTTAGAAGAGCTTACAACCAGATTTTTCATTTCTTAAATCAAGGTATGTTAAACATTTATTGAACCACTATATTATTGGATAAGAAAGATAAAATATGTTTACTCCATTTCTATGGCCTTATTGGTAAGACGCATATCTTCCTAAAGGAGGGTTTGCTGGTATTCAAGCCCTTTAAGGGGGTATTCTACTCTAAAGGGGTGAATTTCGGTTTTTTTTTTCAGACTAAATAAACAAAAAATATTGTTCCTATAATTTTTTTAGTTTAATGATGATTTGAGAATGTACAAATAAAAATTTTGAATTTTTTTTTTTAATTCAGGGTGTTATCAGCTGTTATATATTGTCGTAAAAAAAGTGGTGAGCTGGTCGACATGATTGGAACCCTTTCGTTAATTTGAAACTAAAATCTTATAGTTTTTTGATAAGAAATAATGTCGTTATAGTTTGGTACCAAAGAGACAAAAAATTCATAAAATGGCGGCTGTCTGAAAAATATTTCAATTTTTTTTTAAATAGTAAAAAATAATTGTTTTGAATTTTCCAAGGTAGGAAAGACATATAAAAACATTTATCGAAGTTTCATATCAAATAAGGCAATCGGTTGGATAGAACTTGAGATTTTATGTTGACCAGGTAGAAAAAAGTAGTTTCGAGAAAAACGCGTTTAAAGTTTTGAGATTATTGTCTAAGTCATTCCGGTGCGGCGTAATTGCTGCCTCATTTATAGCTATAACTTCGTAAATATTGAGAATTTTTTTTTTCAAATTTCTAGAGTAGAATACCCCCTTTAACATATAAGATGTGTCCATTGTAAATTTCTAGAGTAAAATACTCCCTTTAACATATAAGATGTGTCCATTGTAAATTTCTAGAGTAGAATACCCCCTTTAACATATAAGATATGTCCATTGTAAATTTCTAGAGTAAAATACTCACTTTAACATATAAGATGTGTCCATCGTAAATTTCTAGAGTAAAATACTCCCTTTAACATATAAGATGTGTCCATTGTAAATTTCTAGAGTAGAATACCCCCTTTAACATATAAGATGTGTCCATTGTAAATTTCTAGAGTAACCCCCTTTAACATATAAGATGTGTCCATTGTAAATTTCTAGAGTAGAATACCCCCTTTAACATATAAGATGTGTCCATTGTAAATTTCTAGAGTAAAATACCCCCTTTAACATATAAGATGTGTCCATTGTAAATTTCTAGAGTAGAATACCACCTTTAACATATAAGATGTGCCCATTGTAAATTTCTAGAGTAGAATTTGTAAATTTAAAAATTGTATTAAGAACTTTAAGTCGATTTAATCTTCATTTAATAAAGCGATCCAATAGGGGTGGATATTATAAGAAGGCTTTCACCGTTGCTGGTCCTATAATGATATATGGTAGATGGCGTTTGCAACTTTAGAAAAGCACTTGAAAGACTATCCTTGTTGGGAGGTCTTATCAAAATGAATGTTGTATGTGAATACTACACTCCACGTAAAGCCGAATGTGTAACTCTTTAGGAAGATTTACAAAGGTTTCTTCGTAGTTACTCTTTTCTTGGTAAGTTTATGCAGTTTTCTTACCAAATATGTTTTTTTCTAAACATTCATTTATTTATTTATTTATTTAACACTTTTATTGCAATACAATCTGGCGGGCTTATTGCCAGGTGGCAATCTCTTCCAACCAATCAGACAAAAGTAAATGAAGCAAGTTGTCGCATAAATAATTCAAATGACTATCCATCCCCATGAAATCCATAAACATATACATGAGCACATGCCCACGAACCCCACAAAGACGGACAATCACCCGAACATTATTTTTCATATAAAGTGAGATATCATCAATCAAAAGGAAAGGAAGGGATGGTGGAGAGGAAAGGAAAAGAAAAATCAGGAATGGAACACGTTATTTTACTGACTAGAAATTAAGAGTTTTTTCAGTCGCTTCTTAAAGCATGCTAAGGACGGGGCGAGTCTTATATTGGTTTGTAACTGGTTCCAGAGTCTCACTGCATGGACAGTAAAGGACGACGTAAAGAAAATGGAGCGAAATAAAGAGGAGAGAAAGAGGGGTAAGAAAGAGGAGAGAAAGAGAACCAGTTCAATGCCTTCTGGTATGAAGTTATATGATCGTACTTTCGTAGGTTGAAAATCTGCAGATGCGCAAAATATCATATCTTATGGCACAGCCGTCACCTTCCTATCCTTACACTCAACTTATTTATTATTATTTGTTATATTTTAAATATATAACAGTTCGTTCAAATTCCGAGTTAAAACACTCTTGAGGAAACCAACCTTGCAGGCGTGTTGCTTTGAGGCAATATCTTTCAACCAACTGGAAATATGTTAAAAAAGTCTTGAGTGAAAAACCATATTGGAATCCTTTTAAAAAAATCTGGGTTCCAACGGGAATCAAACCCGCAATCTCCGGGCTGGGAGACAAGAGTCTTACCAACTAGGCCACGGAGGTCGTCGCTACATAGATTGTCATTTTATTATCATTGGTATATGGTAACTCTTTTCCTTCCTAAGCTAAAAAAATCCGTGCGTTCTGGTGCTGTGTATTTATTTAATACACATGTAAAAATGAGTAATTTAAAATCAGAAAAATAAGAATATTTATAGCCAATCGCTTAAATTAATTAAATTTAAAGTCGAAAGTGACAATAATTTAAATTTAATTGCTGAAACCATGGAAAAAAACGTCGGCCGACGTTGACAAAACGGGCAAAGCGACCACCTCAAACGAATGCCCACGAGCTACTGAAGCGAGTGAACTGAGATTCTATTTTTGGCGTTCCCATATGCCGAAGTAGAGTGAGAGTGAGACATGAATAGCGTTGCTTCTCACCCATAGCGATTTTTTTAGAATTAATATACCTACGTTACACACTGGCACACGTTTGATTGTATTGGTGAATTTATTACCGATTTTCACAAAATATCTCTGATGTGGCCGATAAGTGCTAATTATTATTAATATTATTTTTTCATTTAAGGCGTAAATGTTTTACGGAGGAATACTTAAAATCTGAATCCAGTATTCATTATATTTAAAGAGATATTTAAGTTTTTGGAAGCAATGTGTACTAGTTACACATCACAGGGAAGGAAAGGTTTATATTTTTTTTTTATGTGGTTTCAGTCTGGTTTTCTTTTTAACATATTTCTGATAGGTTGCAAGATATTGTCACATACAATAAACCATAAAAATTCTGAATACAACGAAAGTGATATACTAAATAATTTATGAAGGAGAGGTTCTCAGTGTGCTCTGATCGTATCCCTTCAGTGTGCCATCGGATCCAGTACAGCTGTGTGGCAGATGAGTTTGCCGGTGTGCAACGGCTCACTTACATAAAAAAAAATTCCTACGGTACAGCTTCGCTTTCCAACTGAATTGACGTTGAAACGGCGAGGGGATTCTCGACAACAAGGGCCAGCAACAACGGCAACGAGTTATTCCATTTAACAATTTTTTTAATTTATTTTATAATTGTATATTCCTGTCACCCCTTATATATTTGAAATATCTTTTTTTTTCCGTTCATAAACCCGGATCAGTCAAAACATATTTTTCTGTAAAAGAGAAAATACTGCGCCAAACATCCCGCGTCTAAAAGATAAAGCGATTGATACATTTTTTTGTCAGAATTACTGTCTTTACATCCACGAACCAAAAACAAAATCCCTGTCTAAAATGATTTAGAAAAAGGTCAAAATCGCAAACATTTGGTAACGGATAGTAAACGTAGAAGTGAAAAAAACAATCTGAAACTATTATTTATAATTAAGGCATTAACACTATGGAAGTTTGAAGACATTGTTGTTTGTTTAATCAAAAACTGTTTATTCCACTTTATATAACGGTATAACCCTACTGGTTTCAAGGTTTTCACCTCATCATCAGGGAAGCACAAAGACAGAAAGATCATTTGAAAATAGACTTCGTGAACACGAATCTTTTAATTTATTCTGAAATGATTAATTATTTTCACCGTGAAAATCATACATTTTATATCGATGATACTAAATTCTTGCATATCAGCATAACGGAAATAAATTGGACAGATTAGAAGTCCTTAAAATATTCAAGCTAGTTAGCGCATTGGGATGAACATCTGACAAACACATATATTCCGAGGATCTCAGCGCTGCTTGTTAAAATGGTATCCAGCCTCCCTCCGCCCACAACCCCTAACCGGAATGTTTACTGTTGGAAGCGGGTATATCGGTACAAGTCCGAATATATATAAATCCGTCATGTTTATGTTCCCCTGGTGATAAGGGGGAGCACAAATACAGGAAGGTCATTTCAAAAGAGACTTAGTGAACACAAATCCGCCTTAACGAATCCTCTAATTTATTCTGAAATGGTTAATCATTGTCACTGTGAAAATAATACATTCGATGATACCAAATTCTTGCATATCGGTAGTAACGGAAACAAATTGGAGAAATTAGAAACCCTAGAAATATTCAAGTTAGTGCATTGGGATGAGTATCAGCATATACATATATTCCCAAGATCTCACCGCTGCTTTCTGAAGTTGTTTCTTGCCTCCCTCCACCCAAAATCCCCAACCCGAAATTTTACCGTTAGACGCGATATGCCGGTACCAGTCCGAATAAAATTCAGTTTGTGTTCCCCTGATGAGACGAAGTAAAAACTTTGAAACCTGTAGGGTTATATCGTTATATAAAGGGGAATAAACAGTGTTTGATTAAATAAATTACAATCTAAAACTATATCAAAGAAAAATCACAAAAATGTTTCGCAAACTCTGAAGTACTGTTTCATAAAAGTTATAAGATTTTTTTAAATATATATGTATCACGTTATAAAAACATATTGTTAATATACAATTAAATAAACCGATCACTATCGTAAAACATATGCATATTATTTCCAGTTTTTCTTGATCGATTTATTTATTTACGATCAATAAATGTTTCTCAACTTGATAACTAAACACCCGGAGAAGCGGATTGTTTACACAATTGTTTCTGATAATGACTCCAGTTGTGTTTAGGGCATTTTCAAATCAACAATGTCGCTATTTTGTATATTTTTAGTCATTTTGGTCATTCAAAAATCGTGTTTCTGTCAGGTCAGTTAATTTCATGCTTCTCTTATCTGTCCATGGTGATGGAAAGATGTGAAAGAAAAATTTTATTTATTTATTTATTATTACACATGACAAGAAATATACATAATTTGCGAAAAAAACAACAGGTAATTTAATTTGGACATACATTATTTTAATGGATCTGGGTTTGTCGCCTTTCATTTGTCGTATCCCCAGTTAACTAAGCTTTTGCCTGTATCTCACTGAGGATATTTAGCATGAAAAAATAAATCGATACTACTTTCCGATTTTTGATTACACAAAAATAAAACCCCGTTGCACGTTCTCATCAACCTGACAAACAGTGACACTTAATTACAACTGGAAACATCATGCGGAATCAAACTATTCACACATCATCACTCCAGAAAGACCGAAAATGTTCATCCCATAATATACCGCACACAATCATAAGAATAAAAATAAAAACAAAAGTCAAAATGAAATAAAAATAAAACCAAAAGTGTTCATCCCATAATATACCACACACAATCATAAGAATAAAAATAAAAACAAAAATATACAGAAACACAAATACAAAACAACAAAAATTAAAACAAAGGAGAAACCCACACTCAAGAGCCCACACAAATCTTTTCCACACGTCATTTCCACACTAATTAATTAATTGATGTATATTTATGATGATGAATCTCGAAATTATTTTTTAAATATATATTTATTTAGCACCATTATTACAAATACAATCTGGCGGGTTTATTTGCATTCTCTTCCAACCAATCAGACAAAAGTAAATGAAGCCAGGTACATGGTCGCAATAAAAACATTCAAATGACTATCCATCCCCACGAAATCCGTTAACACATACATGAGCACCCACAAACCCCACAAACACGGGCAATCACCCGAACATTATTTTTCATATAAAGTGAGATATCATCAATCAAAGGAAAAGGAAGGGATGGTGGAGAGGAAAGAAAAAATCGGGAATGAAACACGTTATATTACTGACAAGAAATTAAGAGTTTTAACAGTCGCTTTTTAAAGCATGCCAAGGTATATGTATATGTGTTTATAATATTTTACAAACTATCATGCTATTTTCCTGTCAGAATAGACAGAGAAGACAGAATTCCAAACCTTTCTATCGCAACATACATATTTGACGTCCTCTACATTCATACAATTTATACGATTTTGATTGAACAAACCGTACTTTCTTTGACTTTCGACAACCACGCCTACTTCTCATTTGTGCACTGATTATTTGTTTTGATTGTCTTTCTTAATTTTTTTTCTACAAGCCCAAACCATATCTGAATGTTTTTTTTCCCTTAATTACTTAATATATATAATCCTTAAGGTTATACTGATATAAAAGTGTTCTATCCTCTTATTGAAAGAACTTATATTCAGTCACGTGTTTATCCTCAATTTGATGAAATCTTATATACGAGTATTACTATGACTTGTTTATCTTTATACGTATTTTACGTGTTACTGAGGATTAACCTCTTCAAACTTAAATTAATTATAAGATTTTTTTTTAAATATTCCTGCTTGTGAGTACATGCATTATACATATGATATACGCTAAATGCAATTTTTTTTTAATTTATTTTACACATAACAAGAAATTGTATATTTCTTGTCATGTATAAAACTCACTTCAGGTGATTTTTTAAATTATTGTATGGAATATTGTTATTTATTTGTTCCATCGAGATGACTTCATTTTCTCGAATAATGGTTATGAGCTCTTATACATGAAAGAGTATACTCCAATGTCAAGTGACACCCACTTCATAGGATCTCATTGGCAAATACACATAGTTTAATATAATCACAAAGAAAAGTGTTTCAAACGGCCAAATCTTGAGATTTTAACAATTTGTCGATGACACTTTATTTATTTATTTTACACATGACAAGAAATATACATAATTTGCAAAAAAAAACTACAGGTAATTTAATTTTGGACACACGATTTTAATGGATCTGGGTTTGTTGCCTTTCATTTGTCATGGTCCCAGTAAACTAGGCTTTTGCCTGTATCTCACTGAGGATATATAGCATGAAAAAATAAATCGATACTTCTTTCCGATTTTTGATTATATAAAACCCCGTTGCACATTCTCATCAAGCTGACAAACAGTGGCACTAAATTACATATACATATATACATCACGCGAATCGAACCCCTCACACTTCATCACTCCAGACAGACAAAAACGTTCATCCCACAATATACCGCACATAATCATAAAAAAAATGATGTCGTATTAGTTTAGATAGATGGCGCCCAAAAGGTTCAAAGTTGATAATACAGTATCCTACACTTCATTTGTTATCGCTGGGCCCAGAAATGTACTAGAAAGTTCATATAATCTATGTGTCCATTATAATGGACACCAGGTCTGAAAAGACCAAAGAATTTTTTAAATGACCCCGAAAAATTTAAAAAATAATGGTTCTCGAATGTAAAATAATGGTCATACTTAAATTAATGATATTTCTTAACTTTTAGCGTTAAAATTGTCGAAATTCATGTAAATTTAATTTAAAGTCACAAATGACTTTAAATTAAATTTACATGAATTTCGACACCGTTTTATCTACTTAAAATATATATTTAACCCAAATAATTTAAAGTCATTTGTGACTCATCTTCAGGAGTACTCCAAACTAACTAATTTGAAACGAAGACTCTATTACAAATAAACATTAGGGTCTGGCACGATAACATTTTGAGAAGGGAAAGAGAAAAAACTCGCTTTTTCTTGGAAAAATTGAAGAATATTATTAATATTATGAATATTAGCGAACAGATAAGAATATTATAAATATTAGGGAACAACAAAATTTTAAAAATTTATCCATGAAGTGTTCTTCAATTTTACAATGCCCGAATTCAGCAATGCTCTGAGAAAGCAATCATTCCTTCAGTATGTGTTTGAGCTTTAAAATAATAAATTACTTCTACTCATCTCGCAATGCGTTATACATCCACCAGACGTAATTTTTTTGACAACGGTAAATTCGAGGCCTGAGTAACAGCAACCTTAGGGAGAGTTTGCTCTCTAAATGGTGCTATATAAAATTGTCCTTTAAATTTTAATTTGTATTATGCTAAGAATGCCGAAATCTTCGAAAAGTTGCTCACTTATTTTTTCAAATAACCTTGATTATTAATTTCTGCACTCTCTCAATTCTATTGATTATGGTTATAGAAGATCATTCCCACCCAATCAATCTATACCCCAATTTTGTATTGCAAAGACAATTAATGAATTCTTTTTAGACAAAAATAAACAAATTTTCTTATTTATTTTGTCAAATTAATGTCAGATTCCTATTTTAAAAACTTATATATCACTTAATATTTAATAAACACATGACACGCATGGAAACTGATCAACTGTTCACCATTCCTCTAGAGTTAAAACATATTTTGCCAAAAAAACAATAGCTTATTTGGCTCGCGTGACATTCAATAAGGTGCCGAATTCAATAAAGGCAAAAGAGGGTAAATAATTTAGGCAGTGGATCGGAGCGTGGTTGCTATTGCGACAGGAATTTAAGTATTGAACTAGCAGGAAGAATGCTTTGTAGCAAAGGTTTGTGGGAATTCTTGAAAGTGGTGTGTTTTTTGTGATTATGTGCGGTACATTGTGGGTTGAACTTTATAGTCTGTCTTGAATAATGAAGTATGCGGGGTTATATTCGCTTGATACATACCATACATACAATTGAGTCTCACTGTTCATCAATTCGACAAGTCTTGTTTGCGCTCCCCTGAAGATGAGGTGAAAGACTTGAAACCGGTAGGGTTGTACCGTCACAAAAAAGTGGAATAAACAATGTTTGATAAAAATAAATTACAATGTCTTTAAACCTCCACAACGTTAATGCCTTAACTATAAACAACATAATTCGACAAGAGCTTACAACAGGGTATTGCAGGTTGACAATGGGAAAAAAACATCAACTTATGTTAAATGTCCTCAGTAAGATACAGGTAAAAGCCTAGATTAGTAGAGACACAACAAATGAAAGGCGATTAATCAACCAAGATCCATATAAATTGTTTGTTCATTTTAAATTACCTGTTGATTTTTTTCATAAATTGTGTATTTATAAAGTTTCTTGTCATGTATAAATAAATCAATATATTTGCGATACTTAAAATACAAATATATTTAAAATAGTTGTAGTAATATTAACCATGCATATAATTTTAAATTAATTGGACTTAGTCAGAGGGGCAAATAAGAGGATCAATGCAGGATTGAAAAGTTTATGTCCGAGCCAAGCTGAAACTTGTCTTGATAAAGACTTTAGTTTCCATGGGTTATCTCCCCTTGAAGGAAGGGTATGATCGACTCAGATCAGATTACTGTTTGATAAAGAGATATTTTGTTTTCAAACGATGATCACTTTATGGGTATCCACTTTGATAACCTACTATCTTTTGACTAACAATCATAACGGCGATCAGCTGTTAACTATACTTTGTTAATTTAAATGCATATTCGTCATTATCCCTTTGTTCTAGATGGACCGAAGCTACTAGCCAAATAAAATTTTCTATCATAATTTATTAATTGATCTTTATTATTTTAACAACCGCGCTGTATCAAAAGTATGAAAAATATTAAGACATAAAGGGTCTCTCAAATTATGCGGTTTTTTAAATCTATTTTTTTTAAATTCTTGAATAAAACACACAATTTGCTTTGATTTCAAAAAACTTTTTATTGATCATTGAAGTATAATGTATGGCATTCAAACACAAAAAACAATATTTGCCAAATGTCCACCTCTTGCAGCTCCACAGATGTCCACTCTTGTGTCAAAATTTTCGATGATATTTTGACATAATTGCGGTTCTAACTCACCAATAACGCGAATAATTTCGTCCTACAGCTCAGGAATTGATTGGGGGTTATTCTTATAGACCTGGCTTTTCACGTAACACTAGAGAAAATAGTCCAACGATGTCAGATCACATGATCTTGGTATCCAATTAACATCACCGTTTCCGGAAATTCAATATATAAAATAATTCAACAATTTGAACGCGTTGTTGTATTGTATACGACTCCATTTTTATAAACATCATACATTACACTTCTCAAGTGTCATAAGACCCAGGCAAGTTCGCGATGCCATCTGTGTTTTATCCAAGAATTAAAAAACCGCTCAATTTGAAAAACCCTTTAATAGTGTATTGTTACCCAGCTTGATGTACGAAAGTAAAACTTAGATTTGGCAGAAAAAAAGATAAAAGTAAGATAAACGCCTTGAAAATGCGCATACTAAGAAAAAATGTGAGGTTTCAATGTACAAAAGAAGCTTGAATGAAGGCATAAAAAATTAACGCATGGATGTTTGAAGTAAGATACAGCATGGAACTTTAAGATGGTTCGAACATGTAGAGAGAATGAATGGCAACGCGAGTATAACATACAAGTCAGAAATGCAAAGTGTGCGTCTTATAGACCAAATAAACTATAGCTGAATCAAATGGATCAGAAACATGGCGTGATGATAAGCATGTATTGTAATTATTTTTATATCCGTATTAAAGGCAGAATTATCGGTATAAGTAGTCTGATGACTATATATTTATTTTTCTTACTTACAGATCTTTTCCCCCTCAATGTATTAAGTTGCACAAAAACCTTTTAAAAACACGGTACTTTTTACATATTTTTTCTAACTGAACAGTGCTATACAAACCATCTAACATATATATTACTCAAGTCACAGGAATGTTATTTGAGGGGTACAGCACAGCACAGCACAGGGCTTAAGTTGAAGACCTTCTAAACCATTACAGCGCGACCGTGCATTCTTCTTCTTACTGTGTCTTGGCACTGAATTATTTCCACCCAGAACACTGTCATCTAACATATCGTTCCTGATTATCTCATAACTCACTAGAGCCCTACTAAGATGTATGCATGTTTAAGGTAGTTCAGAGTCTTATGGTATCGATTCTACAAGTATCGATTCTGAAATTAACCCTTTGCCCTCTAGAAGAACCACAAGCTGAAGAACATCAGGGCATGCATTTATTTGGTTAATATTTTTTTGTTTTTTTTTCAGTTATCCAATAATTTCACAAGACAAGAGTTCCCCGCGCGAAGGATGATTCAGCATCTTTCTAATTATACCAAAACTTGTGTTAAATGCATTTTATATAACAAGATCCATCAGTCTTCAGAGTGCATAAGATATTGTAATAAAATTAGCGCGATGTCCGTTAATGTACCACAATCATTCCAGATTAAAAATTATTGCAAGATATGCACAAAAGAATCAGTCAGAAGAATAACTAACGCTTGCCAATTTCAGTGTTCTACCCAAGATCTTATGAGAACGTTAAAACTTCTATTTCGTAAAAAATATGAGTTACCGTCGTTTACGCAACAAAACGAGATAAGTCCATTGAACCGCCCCGAAGTTACGCAACAAAACGAGATAAGTCCATCGAACCAGCCTTGGGGACAGAATAACGCCAATTTGGATAATTCTTTCTATAAACCTGTTGAAAATCAGTTTACATCCGTATTCAATAGATTACAAGATACAATGAAAACTGCATCAGAACAATCAATGGCATCAAATCATGTAGATAAACCATTAAAAGAAATCCACAATTATTTCTATCCAAGAAATGATACCAATAGTAATATTATTGGACCTTTAGCAAAAAACACTCAAGAAAGTACAAATAAAGGTAACAGTGTGCATGAAAGTGGCCAAGATGCCCCTCTGTCGTTTAAAGCGGGGTCTACTTTTAAAACATTTGACAACATGAGTTCTCAAGGAAATAGAATAGGTTTCAGACAAAGAATGGAAATGAGAAAGAAAAAAACACATAAAAAGCAAACACCAAAAGTTAAAAGTTGTTAAGCAGATAGCAAGAAAGAAGTAAAAAATAATTTTAAAGATAAAAGTAAAGATACAACAGCTTTTCGATTTCGGTTACACGATTTAGCTCATGCTTCACCTAAATTTGTTCATAACCCAACACATGACATTTTATAGCAACAAACTGGTGGATAATACGGATTTTACTAATGCTAACAAAAATAAATTTATCCTGCCAAAAGTAAGTTTAAGAAAGTCTCCGCCTAAAATTATTGATTTCAATATTAAAAGCTATTCATACATATCCTTAACAAAGCAACATTTATTTATTATCTAATGGAAAATAGTACAATCGAATTTAACTTTTTTTTTATTGTCTATGGTACTTACGAGAAAGATTTAAACAAAATTTTAACCATTTTTCACAAAATGCGCAATTTTACTAAAAATATATATAAAATTCTAAAAAAAACAGAATGAGGACTATTTTAATTGTTTCAAATTTAAAATAGTTTTTACTGAAATCCTTGTCCGAAGTGCGAATGACAGCAAAAATAACAGATAGTTTTTTTTTAATTGCTGATTAAAATAATCCACCGACAGGGCGAGGCTAAATTAAGTAAAAGTTCTAAAAGATCCTTTGGACCCTGACGCCATTATGATTATCTTATAAATGTCACAATGGAAGTGGGTTGTGCAGTAAATGTAAACTATGTGTATTACTGGTAAACGTACACAATTACGAGTACTCAAATGTAGAAGAAGTCGTTTTTTTGTATAATAAACCAATAATCATTAGTGGTCGTATACATTCTTAAGTGATTGTAAACCTCCACTTACTGCGATTAGGGAAGTAAATTTTAAATGAAAGGATAAAAAACCTTTTAAATTTCGTTTTAATTTATCGCTGCAAAATTTATGACATTTTGACGCGCATCCAGTGTCATTTTTCGCGCATATTCAGTGCAGTCTCGCATTTCCAAGTGCAAGAATCGCATCAGGAAATAAATGTACATATTATAGAACGTTAATTGACGACGAGCATACGAAGTAGGTATTCACTAAATACACAAGTGAAGGTGTATCCTCACTATCAACAGTTTACATTGGTTCACCATCCACTTCTACTTAAACATATAAACAAAAAATATAGAAATTCTTAGAAAACAAAATGCTTTATTAATTTTTTTTTATGTGCTTCAAGAAACCGCATTGTTTTTCGAGTGACTGGAAAATGACAGTTCAACAGAGAAAGAAGAATGATGAATTGTTACACACTTCAAACGGTGAACATTCGGGTTGGGGATTGTGGGTGGAGGGATGAAGGAGACAACTTCAGCGAGATTCTGGGAATTCTGGGGTGTTTGCCAGATGTTCACCCCGATGCACTGACTTAGAAATTTCTAGGATCTCTAATCTCGTTCGAACAGAATTTAGTCTTGTTTGTGCTTCCCAGATAATGAGGTGAAACCCTTGAAATCAGTAGGGTTATACCGTTATATAAAGTTAAATTAACAGTGTTTGACAAAAACAAATTACAATGTCTTTACATCTCCACAATGTTAATGCCTTAACTATAAATAATATATATGTACTATTTTCATGAATATTCAAATGTTTGATGCATATTAATTTATCTGTGTTAAGAAACAATAAAATAGGTTTAAAAACAAAATGAAACAATTAATTAACGACATGCTGAAACTTCCTGGGTGTAGTTAGTAAAACGCCTGCCTTCCAGCCTGGGGGTTGCGTTGCTATACAGAACCCACTTTTAGAACATGTGTAGTGACATTTCAATAATGTCGTGCCTGATGGTTTATCCATTGTGTATTATGACTATCTATTCATTTCAAGCAAATATAGAGAATATACTTCGTACCTGATGGTTTATCCATTAGTATAATGAACAAATATGCTTGCTTGGAATGTTAGCTGCTCGGAAGAAGACCTGCTGTAAGGAAACTCAAATGACATCACTGGTGCATCTTTCTAAGGTGGATGATGGCATATAGATCCGGTATTGTCGACACCATTGAAACGAATTATAACGTATGAGAAAATTGGTATTAAACAAACATAGAAGGAAAGTTATAAGTTTAGATAAATAGACAGCAAAATTATTTAGCTGAAAAGTATAAACACTATTTTTTCCAAGTAGAGTATTTTAAAGCTTTGTGTCCCGATCCCATGTTTTAACGTGATAAACGAGGTACCGATCCCGTGTTTTCACGTGATCGATACCTCTTTACCGATCCCGTGTTTTCACGTGATCGATACATTTTTACAGATGCCGTGTTTTCACGGGATCGATACCTCTTTACCGATCCCTTGTTTTCACGTGATCGATACCTTTTTACAGGTCCCGTGTTTTCACGTGATCGATACCTCTTTACCAATCCCGTGTTTACACATGATCGATACCTGTTGCAAAAAAAGACTTATGTTATTACTGCCATCTACCAAATATTTTTGTAAACAATGCAACATTGAAACAAAAGTTTTCTACTTTCTTAAATAAACAATAGATCCTAGATAAAAAAAAATATGCGTGCATTGATTTATTATGGAGATTCTAACGTCGCTTCATCAATGTGCAGTGGAGTATTCGATCTTAAAGATTTTGATTTATTTATCTGGAGACCAACTACAATATATGGTAGCCCCATGGTTTATATCGAATAATGAATTTGCAGAATTCTCTAAACAGGTTGTCAAAGACCATAACTGAACAAGCGGCGATGTGTATTTCATCAACTAACAAAAAAGAAAAAACTCTGCAGAGCTTGCAAGGTATGTACTAAACGCAAGAAGAAAATTAAAACCCAGTACATGTGGAAGTAGTGTGATGTAATTTTCCGCAGAGATTAGTATTTACACAATTACTGTATTGAACTTCATTCTTAAAATATTTTAAAGAAATACAGAAAAATTAATTACAATATTATAAATATTTACTTTCACAAAATTTTTAAATTACCTTTCACAAAATTTTTAATTACTCAAAAACAAGTTGGGCACTCGGAAAGGTTGTCTTGATTTGGATCGAGTGTCAAAATTATTCTTCAGTGAGTATCGATATCCATATTTATTTATTTTACACATGACAAGAAATATACGAGTACATAATTTGCGAAAAAACAACTAACAAACAAAAAAGCGAAAGTAAACTAGGCTTTTGCCTGTATCTCACTGAGGATATATAGCGCGAAAAAATAAATCAATTCTTCTTTCCGATTTTTGATTCTTTAAAACTCCGTTGCACATTCTTATCAACCTGACAAACAGTGACACTCAATTACATATGATTGAATGACAACTTCCGTTGCTTAATTAGTAAGACACCTGTCTTCCAATTCGAGGATTCGGGCTCGATTCCCGATAGTAAAATATATTTTTTCTTGCGGGGTACCAGTGTAGTTTTTAATAAAAATCTCTATAATATATATTTTATTATTTAAAAGAGATTGCAATATGGCATGGTTGTGTAGGTCTTGTATATAACGATATCATAATACAATTCAGTCAATTCACCCTTCTTTTAAAGCCCCACAAGCGAGCATATGGAGGGCACCCGTCTTCTTTAGTCAGAGCGGTTTTGGGCGGTGTTGGTAATCTCCCTCCACGACATTCCTAACGCTCTGACTTCCTTGTCATAGGAACGGTACACGAGAGAGAGGGTCTTCCAGGTCTGTGGGACCCCAATGGACAGAAAAACAGGGCTCTCCTCGGCAAACTATCATCGGGCATTCTCAGAACATGTCCCAGCCAGGACCATCGCCTCTTCCGAATTACAGAGACGACAGACCCCTGCCGGGTGCGCTGGCGTACAGCGTCGTTTGTTATGTGGTCATACCACCTGATTCCCAATATCCTCCTGAGACACCTGTTTGTTACGTGGTCATACCACCTGATTCCCAATATCCTCCTGAGACACCTGTTTATTGCGTGGTCATACCACCTGATTCCCAATATCCTCCTGAGACACCTGTTTGTTACGTGGTCATACCACCTGATTCCCAATATCTTCCTGAGACACCTGTTTTCAAAACTAAATATCTTGCGCTCCTGAGCCTTGGTGAGATGCCAAGATTCACAACCGAACAGGAGGATCGGAATCAATATCATATATTATATATCATAATACAATACATACAATATATTTAAACTAGACTAGTCCCGAAACCATTCTTGGACTAGACATCAGATTTTAAACTTGGTAGAGAGGGATTGCAGTTTACTTATTAGAAAGGATTCACGAAATGAATTCCAACATTAAGTTTTTTTAGATATGACTGCTGCTTTTGATACTGTTGATCATGAAATTCTCTTACAAAGACTTAGGGGTGAGTGATATATGCATTTTCAGGTAGTATCATCACTAAGCTTGAATCTTATTTATCAAATCGAAGGCAGTCCTTTTTTGTAAACGTTTCTCTCCACGTTGGAGATAAGCAATCATCATGACTATTTTGAACCATGATAAAGTCACTTGGAATAATATTATACGGTAGTTTTTCCGTTATTTTCTACATCGCAATTTAACACTTGCCACCCTGTGATAGATAGCGAGTGACCAGGACTTATATTTTATTTGATTATTCGACGTTTTAATACATAATAAAATGATTTTTATAGCTTATTACAAAAAATAACCTAGCCGATTTTGCATAATTTTGATTTAAAATATACATTTTTCACTGGACGCTTAGCGTCCAGCACCGTGGCTAGCGGATTTTTTTAGCACAGTAAGGCAAGTCGATTTCCGTAGAAAATTCGTTGATGTTAATCAGAAAAAATATTTTTAATGTGAAGTATGGCGTACTACAAGGGTCGGTATCAACAATGCTGATTGTATCGGACGTATGCGTCACCTTAAATATGATTGCTTGTTTGTTTTATATTTCAAGATGTTTTGTTTGATAAACTTGCTGTGTACCGATTATAATGGAATGTTCCTAATGCGTGGCTTTCGCGAGAGCTACTATCAAAAGTCGGCCGGCCCATGCAAGCGAAAACGTGCGAAATATGTAATATCTCGCAAGCCATGACGGCATGCACGGGCCAAAATAGGAGCTTACGATGAGGGATTTGCCGTACATAAGGAGCGCAAAACACCAAAAATATATTCTTAGTTTCTCGAACGTCAACTGTCTTTTACTTACGACCAACTTCTACCTGCTAAAGAGGAATCTCTCCATAAACCATAAACTGAGCCGAAATCTCCGAGTATTGAGCGGCAGCCATCCACCTATTCTACAGTATTTGTTCGGTGCTGTACACTGATATATTGAAATGTATGAAGAATATATTGATTTCGGGCTCAGCCTATTCTAACGCTGATATAAAACAGAACTTTAAGGTCAATTTATGCATCATCTAACGAATTGACTTCTAAATCGTTCCAATAGGGCGTAGTTTTGTGATACAACTTTTCACGTTGCTAGTGCTATGGCGTAGAATGGTCTATCTCTTAGTTTTAGAAATATGGGTCATGTGTACAGTTTCAGGAAGCACTTGAAGACTACCTTTATCAGGAAATCTTATCAAAATGTAGGATGAACACTTTACACATACACTATACTGCACCTAAATCCAAATGAGTTAACATCACATATCGTAAGATCTATAGGGTTGCACAAGAACTGCAATTTTAAATCAATAAAAAATACATTTTTTTTAATGTGCATACCCATTGATATCAATGTAATAAATGTACATAGCAATTATGTATGAGAAATTATATTGGCCAAATGGCCACCTCGGCTTCTCTTTATTACAGATGACGACTCTTTGAGCAAAATTTTCAATAACAGATTCACATAAATTGATACATATATCTGCAATGACACGAGTGATAATGGTTTTAAGGCCATCGGTGGTTTTTAGATTTTTAGCGTACACTTGAGGTTTAACATATCCCCAGAGATAAAAATCTAAAGGGGCTAAATATACGATCGGATCGTGGCATGGCGGCCAATTCACATTTCCACGACAAGAAATTACACAGTCGGAGAACTTTTCCTGCAATAAATTCAATGGAATTGTGAACCAATGGGAATGAAAATCACAATCTCAAAAAATCAAGCTTTCCAAAAAAAACCACGAAAATATGTAACATATGTTATGTATCTCGCGCTAGCAGTGATTTAAGAAAGTAATTTTTTCGTTCGTTTACTATCCTATGGCTCTCGATACGTATTGTTTTGAGCTGTATAACACTTTCGCTATAAACAATATAACCTGGTGGGTTCATTGCCATGTGCTAATTAATCTCTTACAGCCAACAAGAAAGGTGTCACGGAGACCTTATATGAAAACAAGACTGGTTTATTAGAATTAGATACCAACAGGAATCAAACTCACAACCTCCGATTCACAAGATAGGCGTATTACTAATTTTCGTGACTGAACCTTGACTCGACTCAACGCCCAAAATAAAAATTATAATGCAAGAATATTTTTTAATCGTAAAAAAAAATATACAAATTTCTTATGTTTTTATTTCTGACAAGCTGACATGGGGTTATTTTTGTGGTTCGCTTTCCTGACCTTTACAAGTATTCTCCCTTGTTGGTAGAAATAATTTGTAATTGTTTCTCTTATTTCTATTTTTTGTGATATCATCTCATCATGGTGAAATGCGCTGTGTTTCTTCTTTTTTTTTTTGATTATTTCCGTTCTTTAAATGTAATAGTTCAAGTATTGTATACAATAGTCCATCCATATTTCACGGTTTCAAGTGTTCACGATTCACACATATTTAACAGAAAATTTCCACGTATCGTCAGAAAAAAAAATCTGCGAGATAAGAGGGGGGGTGGGACAATTAATGATACTATACAATAGAGATAGTACGTGAATTTGAATTATATTTCTCACGTTCAACCAGTTCAGCGTATTCTGGTATGAAGTGATATGATCGTACTTTCTCAGATTAAAAATAAATCTATGATAAACATTTAAAGATGCTGTAATTTGTCCAGCTGTTCTTCTGTAATATCCAAATAACAGACGTCCACATAGTCCAAAATCAGAAAGAGCAGAGGTTGCACGAGTAAAATTTTAGTTTTAGTGGGCAGGAATCTTTAAGGGATTTGTCGTAGAAAGTCGTAAAATCTCCAATATATTATAGGTATATGCAGACGATACAACGCTTATTGCCAACGACGAAAACGAGATAGCCGAGCTTCTTCAGAGAGTTGAAATAGAAAGCCGCCAATAAGAACTAGAAATGAGCAAAATTAAAACAAAAGTCCTTATTGTGGACCAATTTACGACGGGATTTGTCATAGGAAGTCGTAAAATATACAATATAAGATTCGCAAACGATACAACGTTTATTGCCAACGACGAAAATGAGATGACCGAGTTTCTTCTTAGAGTTGAAATAGAGAGCTGCCAACAAGGACTAGAAATTGACAAAAGTAAAGCAAGAGTCATTCTTCTTCTTCCCAGTGTCATGTTAGGCCCCCAAACGTTGAATATCGCCTGAGAGTAGACAGCTTTGTCCCCGGCTGCCCGAAAAAGATCTCCAACGCCCCTTATGCCAGTCCATTCACGTATATTGCGGAGCCAGGAGATTTGCCTCCTGCCAACACCTCTTCTGCCTTCTATTTTGCCTTGGATGATCAAGTACAATAATATATACTTTGCTCCTCTAAGTACATGACCCAAGTACGAAACATTTCGGATTTTTATATTAGTCAGCAACTCTCTATCAACTTTGGCTCTTTGAAGAACCCTTGTGTTGCTGACCATAACCGTCCAGAGTAGTCGTAGCATTCTCCGATGCATCCACATTTCGAATGCTTCCAGTTGGTTCATACTACTAACTTTGAGGGTCCATGATTCCACTCCATGTCCTTATTGGGGGCCAATTCGAGACTCCAATAAGAAGTGACTCCGCAAAGAGATTACAAAGAGGTTAACGATTTTAATTACCCAAATACACTTATTTCGAGGAAAAAATGAATTGAAGCGGAGATCCGAAGACGAATTGGAATAGCTAAAGTAGCTATGATAAGTCTGACACTGATATAAAATAAGCGGTCTGTACTGAGAAGACTATCAATTCACTCGGTTAAGTCTTTAGTATTATCCATCTTTGTATAAACTGATTCACCTCCAGCTCTGTGTAGACTGAAAACATGGACGGTAAAAAGGAAAGAAAAAATGGCAGATGCCTTCGAGATGTGGTATACCCCGTGGACTACAACGCGCACCAACGACTCGATCATTTAAGAATTGGAGATTACCAAAAGATTTTCGACAACATGCTGAAAAAAAAAATGGACATGTTGCTGAAATAAAATATGAAAGTTTAGAGAAGCTAGTAGTCATAGTGACAGTTGAGATAAGGCGAGCAAGTAGAAGGTATTTTACGAGATTAACATATCAAATAAAGAAGTTAACAGGATCCTCTTTAAGCGTTGCATTCAACATGGTCCAGGACTGGGAGGGATGGAGACAGGTGGTGCGCCGAGTTCGAGACATAGCAGAGGGCCACGATACTTACTTAGATCACATGAAGAAGAAAATAATATTTATTATATTATTTATAGTTAAGGCATTAACAATGTGGAGGTTTAAAGACATTGTAATTTGTTTTTATCAAAGAGTGTTTATTCCACTTTTTATAAATTTGTTTGATAATTAATTTTCTTAATCTGTTACTGTGCCTTATTTATAAAATAAACTTTCTCAGTAATGTTTTATTAGGACGGGTCATTCAAAAGCTATTGGTTTCCAACATGTCAGGATAGTCGGCTCTTGTTAAGTTCTTATGTTAGTTTTGGTCTACTAATTGTAAAATATTTTACTACATAAACTTGGTAATTAACGCATTGATCAAAATTTAACAATGCTATTGTAAAGCAAAACAGTCCTATTTTTTCCGGGTTACAATTCTAGGATTGGTCTGCACCAATCACTTGATTTCTCCACTTACTCTGTCATCCGCAATTCTCTTCGTCTCCTGGTAGCTGCCACAGCGCAGATCCCGGATCACCCGGTCCATATAGCTATATCTAGGGCGGCCTCTATGGTTATTGTCCTCAATCATTTCCTCGACGATGGTAAGGAGCAGGCCTGGGTGCCTGATGTTATGGCGTATCCAACTGGATCGTTGTTGGGTAACTCTATTTAGGAGTTGCCTTGTTTCTCCAACCCCGCTCAATACCTCGTCATTTCGGATGTGATCTGACCAATGAACCCTGGCCATGCGCCTGTAGCACCACATCTCAAAGACAGCCAGACGCCCGGACTCGCTCTGGCTGATGGTCCACGTTTCACAGACATACAGCAGCACACTCCAGACAAGAGTTTTCACTAAATTCTTCCTAACATTGATATCAATGTTAGGAGATTCAAATATCTTGGATTTCTTGTTAAAATCAACGCTTGCCTGTTGGATCCTACTTATTATTTCTGCCTTTGATGGGCCCTCTTGGGATACTCAGCTGCCTAAGTAAACAAATTCCCTCACTTGCTCAACACTGACGCCACCCAAAACAACACTCGTGGTCACCTCCTCTCTTCCAGCAACCATACATTTTGTTTTGTCTTTATTTATTTTCATATTGTACTCGTAATTAGATGACACAACATTTTCCATATTTCTTAAGGCCTCGGTCAATTCCTGTTCCGTCTCCGCAAGCAGTGCAATATCGTCGGCATACCTTATCATGTCAATTTTTCTCCCCTGGATCCTCAATCTCTCATCTCCTCCCTCATCTTGTCGATAGCCTGCTGTATATAACAATTGAACAATGTCGGTGACATCGAGCATCCCTGTCTCACTCCCTGACTAACACTAGTCTCAGCACTGCTGTCTCCATATAATATCACAGCGGTTTCATTTCTATATAAGCTCCATATTGCTCGTCTATCTTTGAAGTTCAGCCCTATCCTATATACAGACCTTTTACTTTAAGTTTATTCTATAGATTTATTTCACATTTAAGGTGACTAATGTACTAATGGTAAACTTGTTATTGGTTGCTTATTTTTTTTATATCAATGTATCACTTTCCATATACGAGTATTTGTGAGATTGTAGGTTTTAAATAGAAATAATAAAACTTGTCAAGTTCAGGATCGTTTATTAAAAGTACACGGGGCTAATGAGTTATTGTATAGTTTCTCATGGTTATCCTTTAGGAAGCCAATCAGGTACGAAAGGAAATAAGCAGTCCACATTTCAGGAATAATACAGAAAAATATCAAGAATTTACTGCAAGATGACGAAAGATAAAATAAAATTACACTTAAGGGGTTGATAATATTTTTTGTAGTTATTGCTATGTTGAGTTGTCTTCAATTAACGTTTCGAAAACGTTGCAGCGTTCATCATCAGGGCGATGTTAAAAATAAATGTATTTTGACATCGTCCTGAGGATGAAGGTAATAATACCTTCAGCTATCATTCAAGCCAACTCAACACTTAACTTGTGGAAAATAGGCATGTAACTCTTCGAAAATATGTACTATCTACAACAACACAGGAGAGTTACGATTCTTTGTGATAAAAAAGTAAGCAGGAGACCAAGAGAATTTAGCTTTTGATATTTCAAAGATTTTAACCAAGAACATTAGCCACTCTGACAATAATCCCTTTAGCCGTCATTTATCCCCAAGTATTGGTTCTTACGGAAAGCTCTCGCCAATAGTTTGTTGAGCTTGTGAGCTTTGCAGTTCACTTTGCAGTTTGCAGGTGCTCCGATTTTGTCACATCCGCAATTATCATTATTCATGCGGTTTCTGTTGTTCATTTTATTTTTTTTGGCTTCCTTCACAGCTTCCCGACAAGTGGGATCTCTGAAGCAGTTCTCCCTTTTATCCGATGAATACAGAAGACATTCAGTGCATCCAATGAGATTACTGACATTTTCTTTTAGATATTCGTCATCGAGAAGTTCGTACTCAGATTTGACTTCTTTGAGAACACTTTCTATGTATTCTTCATCCTGAAAAATATATTCATCAGAAATTTATTTCAATCAAAGAAAAAAATGTTAAAGTATATCTGATGATGATCTTTCTGGGTTGAATCTAAGGGCAGCGATAAGGAACAAGGTAAACGGGGTACTTAATATTATACACAACAACCGCGCAATATCAACTGTAGCATAAATGGCAATACTTAATAATGTGTTTATGCCCACATTGTGTATGGAAGTAAAATTTGGACTGGGCTAAATAATGTTAAAATTGAGATTATTGCTGTGGAGATGAGTGCACTAAGGAAAATTTGTGAAGTAACAATGTATGAAAGAAGGCGGCATGAAGACATCAGTAAATTTGTGAATTAACAATGTATGAAAGAAGGCGGCATGAAGACAGCAGTAAATTTGTGAAGTAACAATGTATGAAAGAAGGCGGCATGAAGACATCAGTAAATGAATGTATTGATAAAATTGATGTTTTAAGTAAGATTCAGACAGGAACTTTAAGGTAATTTGGACATGTGGAGAGAATGGATTATGAAAGAAAGACTAAGTGAGTATACTTATATAAGTCAGAAGTGCAAGTTGGGACCGAGAGAAACGTGGCTGGACCAAAAATACCAGATTTCGAGAGAAGGTAAAATGAGAAGTATGAATTATTCAAAATTATGCATAACGAGATTTATAAATATAGACGAGTTGAAAGTTGTGTGCTTGGTCAAATAGTTTGGAGATCTGTTATTTCTGCCTACCCTGCAAGGGACACGGCGGGATGATATGTATGTATGTAATTAATATTATTTGATAATTATTTTACTGTAGGTGTTATATAATATTATATTTATTTATTCAACACTCCATTGTATAAAAATCTGAGGCTTATTACCTGGTGGCATTCTCTTCCGATCAACCAGAAAATTAAATGAAGTTAGTTAACAAAAGTTAAGTTAACAAAAGTAAGTTAACAAAAAAGTAAGGTCGCAAAAATCGAATTCTTCATATTTTTCTGGTGCTCGTAGCTAAGACCAAAAGCCTCTCCTATACCTGGTACTTGGTGCACCAATTGCCCTCATTCTTTCCGGCACTTGGGTATGAAGAACGCAGCGTTCATAGACGATTCTTTCAACTCATTTATTTGGTCCATTTATCTTATAAGACACTATCCTCTTGCTCGTTTTCCCTCAACTGTTCCCGTTTCTACCAGTTTCTCCAGACTTTCGTAATTTTTTCCACAACATACCAAAAGGATCTAAGAAGTATTTTCTTTTAAAGTTTTCAAGAGCCTTTCTGTTATCTCTTATTCTTGAATCATTGGAACCATGAACCTTGTCTACAGGATATGGAGAATCAACTTCCAACACGTCTCAAAGACATCTAACAGGTGGTTTTTTCTTTATTTTTATTGTATGGTGCTGTTCAGTGCATTCCCTTGTCGAAGTTCCAGACTTTCCTATTTAGACACACTTTCTTCGCCATTTCTGCATCTATACACCTTCTTATACCTACAATTTCTCTGACTTCTTACGTTTCCTTTCAAAGTATAATTCAACTAATCTAATCATACTTTCATTAGTATTCCTCTATAACGTATTTAACGTTCATTTGCATTATATATTTGTTTAACTAGTATTTCTTTGTTCATTCGTTCTACATGCCCTAACTATTTAAAAACGCTCTTTTACATCTTATTCAAAACATCAGCTTTAAATTCAAATTCATCTCTAATAAATTTATTCAGCATTATTTCGTACACTGTCAACCCGTGTCAACTTAGTGCAAGCATTTGTTAAGTGTTTTTATTGACTTTCTTTTTATATATGTTCACGTTTCACTCCCATACATCAAAACCGGTACAAAATTACTGTTATGAACCATCGTCTTACCAGATTTTGATATCCGTTTGAAGTATGTATATTAAAAAATATAAAACCTTAAGAGTTTAGTTTTCAAAATATTTACCTCCTGTCCTTGACAAACTACCCCACAGTAAAATATCAGAAAAAGGAGGCTAAGTTTCAACATCCTCGAATTATTGACTGCAAATAAGTTTTTAAATTGATTTGGTCAAATAACAAGATTATTGAAATAAATAAAATTTAAAACAGAGCAGAACTAAAGAGAGGTTTTAATTTAATAATTTGATCAATCATACTTCAGGAGTTACGCAGGGTGGTATTATATCACCGCTTATTTTCTTTATATACTTATCATCTATCATCAATTCTGCAATTCAAGTCACACTTATATATTAAAATTTAAAGTATCTTACAGTTTTTATAAATTCTTTAACTGAATATCTTCAAATAAATCAAAATTAAAACCTTCAAATACCGAGCTCATGTGGGTGTCTTTTTATCATCATCAAAATCTGATTTGCAATGAACCAGGGATAATTCTGGATAGATTGATTTTCCCACAAGGGTCAATTAAAAATTAAACCCTTTTAAGACCCAGCACGTGGGAATGTCTTCTCATTGTCGTTAAAATTTGATTTGTAATGAACCAGTGATGATTCAGGACAGATCGGTTTTCCCAAAAGGGTTAGTTGAAAATAGAACTCTTCAAATACCAAGCTCTTGTGAATGTCTTCTCATCATCGTCAAAATTTGATTAGCAATAAACCAGTGATGGTTCTGATCAGATTGGTTTTCCCAAAAGAGTTAGTTGAAAATGGAACGCTTCAAACACCAAGCTATTGTGAATGTCTTCTCATCATCGTCAAAATTTGATTAGCAATGAACCAGTGATGGTTCTGATCAGATTAGTTTTCCCAAAAGGGTTAGTAAAAAATGTAACCCTTCAAACACAAAGCACTTGTAAATGTCTTCTCATCATCAAAATTTGATTACCAATGAACCAGTGATGATTCTGGATAGATCGGTTTTACTAAAAGGGTCTATTAAATTTCTATGGTTTCACATCGATAGTTATTTATCTACGGAGGCACAAATAGGTAGTGTAGGTTAGAATGTTTTCCAAGTAAGCAACTTTGAAGTATTTTGCTGTATCTTCCGGGTGAGCAATTCCTGTAATATTTTGATGCGTTATGAAGCATATACGAGTATGTAAATATTTTTATGTCAACCAAGTTAATGTTTTAAAAGGATTAATCATTTATTTTATATATTCATTTAACACTTTTATTGCAAATACAATCTGGCGAGCTTATTGTCAGGCGGCAATCTCTTCCAACCAACCAGACAAAAGTAAATGAAGCAAGTTACATGGTCGCATAAATCATTCAAATGACTATCCATCTCTACGAAATCCATAAACATATACGTGAGCATATGCCCACGAACCCTACAAAGACGGATAATCACCCGAACATTATTTTTCATATAAAATGAGATATCATCAATCAAAAGGAAATGATGGGAGGGTGGAGAGGAAAGGAAGAGAAAAATCGGGAATGAAACACGTTATTTTGCTGACTAGAAATTAAGAGTTTTTTCTGTCGCTTCTTAAAGCATGCCAAGGACGGAACGAGTCTTATATTGGATTGTTACTGATTCCAGAGTCTCACTGCATGGACAGTCAAGGACGATGTAAAAAAAGAGGAGCGGTGAACTGGAATGGCCAATAGACAATCTCTGTTTGAGCGTAGCGCTAATCCATGATTGGAAAGACGCTGAAAATTTTCGGTGAGATAAGAGGGGTGACGGGACAGTTAAGAATATTATACAATAGAGACAGTATGTGAATTTGGCGTCTATATCTAACCAGTTCAATGCCTTCTAGTATGAAGTTATATGATCGTACTTTCGTAGGTTGAAAATAAATCTTAGACAAACATCATATATTGTTACGATGATTAAGTTGTTTCATTTAAATTAACTTGTGTAAATTCATGTGTGTACGATTCAAATATTATGAGAGACGTGTAGTAATGAGTGAAATATTATGAGAGACGTGTAGTAATGAGTGAAATATTATGAGAGACGTGTAGTAATGAGTGAAATAAATGTATATGAAGATATATATTAATTGATCAATTAATTGAAGGACAATATAATATAGCGCCGTTTAAAGAATCAACTCTCTTCAAGTGTATTCTAACTCGGGATTCGAACCCACTATTACTCATATAACATATAAACACAAAAAAATAATATCCGCCAAATGTCCACATCTTGCAGCTCCACAGATGTCCACTCTTTTGTCAAATTGTTCAACGACATTTTGGCATAATTGCGATTCTAACTCACCAATAACGCGAAGAATTTCGTCCTTCAGGTCAGGAATTGATTGGGGGTCATTCTTATAGACCTGGTTTTTCATGTAACCCCAAAGAAAATAGTCCAACGGTGTCAAATCACTTGGTTTGGGTGGTCAATTAATATCACCGTTTTCGATGACATTGTGGCATAATTGCGGTTCTAACTCGCCAATAACGCGAATAATTTCATCCTTCAGCTCAGGAATTGATTGGGGATATTTTAAAAGACCTGACTTTTCACATAACACCAGAGAAAATAGTCCAACGGTATCAGATCACATGAGTTTGGTGGTAAATTAACATCACCGTTTCCGGAAATTACAATACATAAAATAATTCAACAATTTAAACGCGTTGTTGTATTATATACGACCCCGTTTTTATAAATGTCACAAGACCTAGCAAGTTCGTGACGCCATCTGTGATTTATCCAAGAATTAAAAAAACGCTCAATATGAAAGACCCTTTATGTTTATTTAATAACATTATGTCTTCCTTGAACTCTTATGCGCTTCAGGTATATGAGTGTTGTTTTTTTTTTACGTGCGGTGTTATTTACGATACATACTATGGAAAACACTGGAAATGACACCCTCTGGCTTGGCGTGAATGCATTACAAGAATTCTTCTTCAGCTGCTAGGGGAGTGTTTAGTCTACACAGCCGAAGGCTTAGCTTTAAAGAAAGCACTTGATTTCGGTCTCGCATACAACTCACAGAATTTTGAAATATTCTCAGAATCCCTAGATGCCGTTAGAACACTATCGTTTAACCTCTTCGAACTGATATTTTTAATCAAAATCAGAGCCTTACTTCTTACTCTTCAAAATAATAACAAAATCATTACATTTGTAAGAATTCCCGCTCACTAGAATGTACACGGAAATGAAACCGACTAGCAAAAGATGCAAAAGTATCCAGTTCCTTCCCATTAACCCAACTCGTATATAACTTCTACCCTGGTTATCATATCGCAGGCTAAAAAATATTCACTCACCAGTTGATCAAAGACCTGGAACGTGTCTATAGTTCGGAAATTCTAAGTTGAGTCCTGTGACAGGTCACAAATTAGCCCCAATACAACCTTATGTAATGTATTTACCTAAATAACTTGCTATTTATTAGAATTGAGGCTTATATTAAAGTTGATAAAATAATTAAAATTACTGAACATCGTTACAAGGTTGTATTGGGGCTAATTTGTAAGCTGTCATAGGACTCATCCTAGAATTTCCGAACTATAATAGGAAAAAGGGTAGTGCGTACAGGAATTTTCAGGTAAAAATGCCCACTTACCCTTGGTTCCACAAAAGAAACCTGTCTAAACGAATTGTGTCTGTCGTATATAGTATGAGAATAGGCCACTGTCTATTAGAAAGCCACTTTTATAAAATCTTTATAAAAGGAAGCCTTACATATGATACATGTGTTGAGTGTGCTTGGAGACCCTCGACCATTTTTTTGTGTGTCCTCTGCGCACCGCATACAGCCTTTACTCAATTGTAAATGGCCCCCGTCTGTTCATCATGTCCCACCTACTCGCACTCAATTCTCCACTTTTTTACTATGGCCACATATCTGAATTAACTAGGCTACACTTATTAAATATTTAGAACTACAGTAGTTCTTACATATTCCCATGCTTCCTAATTTCCTTGAAATAGTTATTGGCACTAACCTCTTCTTTATAGGATGGGATGTCTAATTAACTTATAATAATATGCCGCTTATATTAAAATCCGAAAGGTGTCCTACTTGGGGCATGTACTTAGAGGAGCAAAGTACAAATTACTGCACCTGATCATCCAAGGCAACATAAAAGGCCGAAGGGTGTTGGCAGGAGGCAAATCTCCTGGCTCCACAATATACGTGATTGGACTGACATAAGGGGCGTTGGAGATCTTTTTCGGGCTGCCGGGGACAAATATGTCTGCTCTCAGGTGATATTCAACGTTGAGGGGACCTGACATGACACTGGGAAAGAGAAAAATATGGCGCTAACAATGCATGTCACAAAAACAAATGATTTGATATTTTGTCAAAAAAAACTATTTATCAATATTTTGTAATATTACGAGGGGAGGTCAATAAATTCGCGAAATTGAGGCGTTAAGTGAGGGGGGTATAGTGCGCATGCGCATGTTCCGATAATATGACATTATTAGTATATTCACCAAGTTTTAATCTAATGTTGACAGTATTGTTTAAGATATCGTCGGGAGAGTATGTGAAACATTAATAACATCCCAAGTATGGTAAAGTATTGTGACGTAATTAAGTTTGTCACAAAACAAGGCAAAATATCTCAAATCATTTTGGAAGAGATGTTAAAGGTTCAAGGGGACTGTTGTCCTGGAAAAACGATGGTTTACAAGTGGCATAGTTTTTTTTAAGCAAGGGAGAGAATCGATTTAAAACGACCTCCGACGAGAACGGCCTGTTGAGGTTACTTCTTCAAACATTGTCAAAAAAGAAGAAAAGCTTGTACTGGAAGATGCCCGCCTAAACAAACAATTATCCATCAGCATCTAGGGATATCAAAATGAGGGGAAAGCAAATCTTTTTTTCGTGGGTATAAAAAAGCTCATTAAAAAATATATTAGAATTTATGGTGAATATATTGAAAAGGAAAAATTTACAATGTTTTTCCCCTTCATTTATATTCAAGGCAATATGCTTATTTGGCTCACATTACATACAATGGCGTGCCGACTTCAATAAAGGTAAAGGTAGGAAAACCATTTAGACAGTCGATCGGAGCGTGGTTGTTATTGCGACAGGATCTTGAGTACTTGGGCTTTCAGGATGAATGATGAGTGGAAAGGATTTATGTGAGCTCGTGAGTTTGGGTTTCTTCTTGTTGTTTTAATTTTGGTTGTTTTTGTATTTGTGTTTCTGTGTATTTTTTTTTGTTTTAATTTTAATTTTTATTCTTATGGTTGTGTGCGGTATATTGTGGGATGAATATTTTTGGTGTTTCTGAAGTGATGATGTGTGAGGAGTTGTATTTCGCAAGATGTTTCCAGTTGTAGTTGAGTGTCACTGTTTGTCAGGTTGATGAGAGCGTGCAACGGGGTTTTGCTTTTTGTGTAATCAAAAATCAGAAAGAAGTATCGATTTATTTTTTCATGCTAAATATCCTCAGTGAGATACAGGCAAAAGCCTAGTTTACTGGGGATACGACAAATGAAAGGCAACAAACCCAGATCCATTAAAATTGTATGTCCAAATCAAATCATCTGTTGTTTTTTCGCAAATTGTGTATATTTCTTGTCATGTGTAATAATAAATAAATAAATAAAAAATAAATAAATTTCGTGAATTTATTAACATCCTCTCGCACGTTAGATTGGATTCGACTCTGTTATTAATTTAATATCAATTTACTGAGGAAAAATATTATTTTAAGTTTTTATTTTCAACTCATAAATCATCCTTTTAATGGTAGGTACTGTTAACTCTTAAATCGATAAGCACAAATGCGATATCAATACGATGTTCTACGTTCATAGTGTGACTAAAACTAAACACGACATTTATTTATTTTATGTACAACACATCCCGTCCACTCACGTTGATTTTATGTACAACACATCCCGACCACTCACGTTGATTTTATGTACAACACATCCCGACCACTCACGTTGATTTTATGTACAACACATCCCGACCACTCACGTTGATTTTATGTACAACACATCCCGACCACTCACGTTAAATTTTTAACATTTCATAAAAATCTTAAAGAAATATAAATTACAGATTAAAAAATTATCAATATTGACTACCACTGACAGAAGGCAAATAAATGATATAGAAATGCGTACACTGAGAAGAAAATATAAGGTGGTACTGTTATTTAAAAATATAAGGTGTGATGATGTGTGAGGAGTTTGATTTCGCATGATGTTTCCAGTTGTAGTTGAGTGTCACTGTTTGTCAGGTTGATGAGAACGTGCAACGGGGTTTTGTTTTTGTGTAATCAAAAATTGGAAAGAAGTATCGATTTATTTTTTCATGCTAAATATCCTCAGTGAGATACAGGCAAAAGTCTAGTTTACTGAGGACACGACAAATGAAAGGCAACAAACCCAGATCCATTAAAATTGTATGTCCAAATTAAATTACCTGTTGTTTTTTTGGCAAATTATGTATATTTCTTGTCATGTGTAAATAAATAAAATTAAAAAAAAAAGTAAAACTGTTTGTAAGGTTGATGAGAATGTGCAACGGGGTTTTATATGTATAATCAAAAATCGGAAAGAAATATCGATTTATTTTTTCATACTATATGTCCTCAGTGAGATACAGGCAAAATCCTAGTTTACTGAGGACACGACAAATGAATGGCAACAAACCCAGATCCATTAAAATTATGTCCAAATTAAATTACCTGTTGTTTTTTTGGCAAATTATGTATATTTCTTGTCATGTGTAAATAAATAAAATTAAAAAAAAAAGTAAAACTGTTTGTAAGGTTGATGAGAATGTGCAACGGGGTTTTATATGTATAATCAAAAATCGGAAAGAAATATCGATTTATTTTTTCATACTATATGTCCTCAGTGAGATACAGGCAAAATCCTAGTTTACTGAGGACACGACAAATGAATGGCAACAAACCCAGATCCATTAAAATTATGTCCCAATTAAATTACCTGTTGTTTTTTCGCAAATTACAATATGTATATTTCTTTTCATGTGAAAAATAAACAAATAAATAAATAAAAAAACTGTTATTTAAAAATATAGGGTGGTGCTGTTATTTAAAAAAAGTGACTCTTCATTTTTTTCAGTTAACAGGGTTCAAAACATATACACATATACTCGAACTTTTCTTCTCCCTGGCTCCATCCCAACTCACTGTTTGCGAAGACTGTTGGGGTCAGGTCTCCACGTACTCAGGTCGTATGCTCTTCTGTCCCGGACTTCATCCCCCAGGCCGTGCCTCTGCATCAGGTTATCTTTTTGCACCACCCATGAATTCTTTGGTCTTCCTCTGGTTGTTGTTCGAGGAAGATCCATGGAGATCGCCTGGTTCACAATGTAATCGGGTGCTTTGCGTCCAACGTGCCCGTACCATCTCAATCGCCTCTCCTCCATCTTACTGTTGATGTCTGTAACACCTAGGCTTCCACGAATGCGTCAACTTTTTATTTTGTCTCTTAGGGACACACCAGCTGGCCATCTTCGCATGCGCATTTCAGCAGTTTCTATTTGCCTGGAGTAAGAGTTATACATCGTCCAACATTCGAAGTCATAGAGGAGTGCGGGTCTGACAGTCGTTTGGTATACTTTTCCTTTTAACTTTACTTGCATTTTTGGATCACATGGAACTCCCGTCATTGATCTAAACTTCATCCATCCCACACTAATTCTATATGTTACATCTGCTGCACGTCCTCCATCGCTATGGATGAGTGACCCAAGATACTTAAAGGAGTCACAATTTGGTAATGTTTCTCCATCCATTTGCATTACGGGAGTGATAGCATTTGTGTTCTCAAATGGTAGGTACAGATACTCTGTTTTCTTTCTGCTCAGTCTCAATCCATTGTCCTCCAAGATTCTTCTCCACCTTTCTAGACTATACAGTATACTCGAACTGAACAGTATAAAATCTATTAAAATGGGAGTCCTCGACAGTTAAACTTTAATGTAAGGGAATGAATCGTAAATGTAGAAAAAACTAACAGGAGCCGAATAAACACGTACACTGAGGTAATACGTGGGTTTACAATATATGACAGAGTACGAAAAAAGCATGAGAAATTTATTTATTTGTTTGTTTTCATTCACAGTATAGGCTTATCCTAATAGCATTGGAATTTTCGATTATTATACAATAAAAACATTCAAAAGTCAAGTTGATTAGTAACGTCTCCAGTCTTAGAAAAAAAATTCGTTTTCTTTTTTATGTGATATGAAATATGTCAAAATCAGAGATAGATCGTTCAATACAGTCATGGACACTCAATGATAGTAGTATAGACCGACTGGAAGCATTCGAAATGTGATGCACCGGAGAATGCTACGGATACCCTGAACGGGTATTGTTAGCAACACAAGGGTTCTTCAAAGAGCCAAAGTTGATCGAGAGTTGCTGACTAATATTAAAATACGAAAGGTGTTCTTGGCTCATGTACTTAGAGGAGAAAAGTATTGTACAAATTACTGCACCTGATCATCCACGGCAAAATAGAAAGCCAAAGAGGTGTTGGCAAGAGGCAAATCTCCTGGCTCCGCAATATACGTGATTGGGCTGGCATAAGGAGCGTTGTAGATCTTTTTCGGGCTGCCGGGGACAAAGATGTCTACTCTCAAGTGATATTCAACCTTGAGGGGACCTGACATGACACTAAAAAAATTTATATCAACAATTTTCGGAATTGTCAGAATATTGTACTAATTGACTTCAAATAGTGAAACACTACGGTTACTGACGAAAATTATACGTCATCATTGTGCAAATTGAAGGATGTCATAAAAGCTGTCACGCACCGTAAGATTGCTGCGCAATGCGCCAGTACACGCTTCTATTACTGCAAAGGCCGGCAATCAACACTGTCGTTTCTAAGAATTAAGTATCCCACAAATAAGCACCGACTTGATTCCAAGTGATTATTTTATATTTTCAAAACTATAATCCGATTTACGTTGAATTTTTTTTATGGATGAAAAGTGATCTCCGCAGTGTAACGCCATTTTAAAACATTTTTTAAAAGTTTATTTTCAGTGATACTGAAAAAATTTGTCCATAGGCCAAAAAAATTAGTGCACTTCAGGGTGACTAGATTTAAAAATGTTTATTTTTATTTCATTCTATCACCTTTTTTATATCCTTGCGCTGGAAACTTTTGAATCTTATCAAGTCCCTTATCCATCCTTAATACATCTATGTAGTACTTAGTACATCCTAGTAACCTTTGTCTCTACTCATCAACTTCTCTTTAAGTTTTAAAAGGGGGTGTCTCGTACATACATCTGTATGTAAAAAAACAAATAACTACGAGGATAAATAACCGTTATTGTTTGTACACTTTCGTTTGTGCTGGACCACCATTTACACAAAATACTGAATTTATATTGTTTTCGGTGATTCGTGTTCGCTATTGAGAACATCTCTACTTACACTAAGAATGCTCTTATAAAATAAATTTTCCGATGTCGATTTCTCTTTTAAATAAAATTAGAATTAAGCACATTCATATATGAGTATGTTAAGTGCGTGTTTGTAACCAGTTAAATTCATTTCCTACACTGGAAACCTTTTTTAATTATTTTTTCCGGAAAAATGTACTATTTAGCATGGGAAATTGAAACCAACATCCCCGAGTGTAGGTCGATTGTTTTACCAACCAGCCCACAAACACCGTCTTGCAACTTGGCAGATATGTTGCCATTTGGCAATCTCTTTTAACCAACCAATAAGGTGTTATCTTAAGGGAAAAATAAACTATTTAAAAAATATATGTACGAGTATATATGTGTGTGTATACATTTATATACATATATGCACACTCTGTCCAATAGGAGAGGTGACTGATTTTATTTTCACGGAACCACCAGCGCCATCCGTGGATGAATAAACTAGCGACACATTTCGACTATCTTCCGTAGAAGTTTCAAAGCGCTGGCATCGCTAATTCATTCATAATGTCGTAACAATTGACGGTACATTCTGAGTCTCGGTTGAAAAAGGAACAATAGAGCAACGTGCCAACGTTAAATTTGTTTTAAATTGGGTTAAGGTACTACAGAAACTTTTGAAATTATTCAAATTATTTATGGTATTCCAGCAATGAATCGTAAGAATAATTTTAAGTGATATGCAAGATATCGTGATGGTAGAGAGGAGAGAGCATTGAAGATGATCAACGGCCTGGACCATCATTGAAAGTTCGAATTGAAGAAAATGTTCAAAAGGTGGCTAAATTTTTTTCAAAAGAATCGTCGTGCGTCTACTAGGCTCATCGAGGAGCTCACTGAAATTCCTAAATCTACTGTCCATCTTATTTTAACGGAAAATTTGGGGAATCGAAATGTCTGTACTGAATGACAATCAAAAAGTTTGCAGAGTGGAGCACTGCAGAGATATGAAAAGACCGACTGATATACATCCAGACGCTTTGGTATCAAGACGACATGGTGTTTTTAGTATGAGCTCTTTATAAAGTGCCAGAGCTCGGAATGGAAGGGTCTACAAGCTCCGAAACCGAAAAAAGTGCGCATGCAGAAGAGCCGAATCAAGACTGTTCACCGTTTTCTTTTATTCCAAAGCAGTTCACGCCAGAAGGCCAAAATGGTGAACACCAATTTGTACTTAGGTGTTTTGAATCGTTTATTGGCCAAGATTTTTCGAGTTCGACCCGAATACAAGTAACAAGGGGCATGATCTTTGTTGCATGTCAATGCACCGGTGCACAATTGCAAGATTGTGTGCGATTTCTTGGTCAAAAGTATCGATCACTTCCGTATTCGCCTGATTTGGCTCCATGCGACTTCTGGCTATTCCTGAAACTGAAATTGGCGATGAAAAGAAAGCGTTTAGACACGATTTCAGACATCCAGAAGGCTTCGACCGCGATTATGGAGGCGATTCCGAAGAATGAGTTTCAGGAGTGCTTCAGAAATTACAGCCGCTTTCAGTATTGTATTGACTCACAAGGAGTGTATTTTGAAAACAGATCTTATTGCCAGGCGGCAATCTCTTCCAACCAACCAGACAAATGTAAATGAATCAAGTTGCATGGTCGCATAAATCATTCAAATGACTATCCATCCCCACAAAATCCATGAACACATACGTAAGCTATGGTTGCTAAAAATGAAACGAACTACAAGAGGCCTTAACAACTATGGAAAGCATTCTTCAAAATAACTACAGTATGAAGATAAATAAAGACAAAACAAAGCTGCTGACTGTAGGCCGAGCGCAGCACCAGATGAGAATAGTGATGTCGGGTAAACCACTAAAGAACACCAAGGAGTTTGTCTACCTCGGGAGCAAAATAACATGGGACGGTCGGTCCAAGAGCGAGGTCGACAGCCGTATACATCAGGCTAGACTTGCATTTAATAAAAGGTCGAAAATAATAGAATCAAATAATATAGACCTAAAACTGAGAATACTCCTCATCAAGACCTATGTATGGAGTATCTTGATGTACGGCTGCGAGACATGGTGCCTATCCGAAAGAGATAGACGAAGACTAGAGGCTTTTGAGATGTGGTCCTATAGAAGACTATTAGGAATTTCCTGGAGAGACCGCATCACAAATGAAGAGGTTCTCCAACGAATCGAAGGAGGAAGGCACCTGCTCAGGATCCTGTCCGAAAGGCGTGCAAGATGGATCGGTCATATAATACGACAAGAGGGCCTCTTGCATGCCATAATGGAGGGTATGACCGAGGGGACAAACTCTAGGGGACGCCCACGCCGAGAGTACCTGGAGGACCTGTTGGTGGACGTGCGCTGCTCAACATATACAGACTTAAAAAGAGCCGCACAGGACAGGGGGGAATGGAGGAGAAGAGTTGAAATTGCTGCAAACCAGTCTTAGGACTGCAAACACGGAAGGATACGTAAGCACATGCCCACAAACCCCACAAAGACGGACAATCATCCGAACATTATTTTTCATGTAAAGTGAGATATAATCAATCAAAAGGAAATGAAGGGATGGTGGAGAGGAAAGGAAAAGAAAAATCAGGAATGAAACACGTTATTTTACTGACTAGAAATTAAGAGTTTTTTCAGTCGCTTTTTAAAGCATGCCAAGGATGGAGCGAGTCTTATATTGGTTACAGATAATGTTACATAAAAATAAACAACGTCTTGTATTTCATTTCCCATCTTTCGCATTGGACAGATAGTGTGTATATACTATATGCGAGTTTATAGACTTTCTATACATTTCGCATAGAAAGTCTATCGCATCGGTCCCTCAAAATGAGTATTTTCGCTCACCAATAATCAAATTCTTTGCATTTGCCAGCTTATTGGTTTGATAGAATCATAAAACCCAATTCGTGGCGAATTGAATTTAATTCGCTTTTGAGTTGATTAATGTTAGCACTATAAATTAAACAGTATTGCATTGACTCCCGATAAGTCACGATGCAGTTGGTTGCCTTATTTTTCTGTTTGCTTTCGTTGTTTTTATTCAGCGATGGAAAGGTATACTTCGTAAGATTTTATATTATATTTTATACTTTCCTTTTTATCATTTATAAAATTTCTGAGTTATCTGTTAGTTTTTGGGATGCAAGACTTGTATATAGGTTATTTTTTATCAGAAGCGTGTAAAGGTATAAATATATGAAAAGAAGAAATAATTTAAATAAATAAAACACTTATTTTGTGTTCACCACTGGTTTATTTTGAGTTTACTACCGGTTTCGAAGACCTCCGACTTCATCGTCAGGTTAAGATAAACTTAACCTGACGTTTATCTTAACCTTATGATGAAGACGGAGGTCTTCGAAACCGGTAGTTAACTAAAAATAAACCAGTGGTGAACAAAAATATAAAATAAGTTATATTATTTATATTGTAGTTAAGGCATTAAGATATTGAAATTTGTTTTTTAATCAAACACTATTTATTCCACTTTTTGTAACGGCATAACCCAACCGGTTTCAAGGCTTTCATCTTATCATCAGGGGAGCACAAACAAGACTTGTGCTCCCCTGATGATGAGGGGAAAGCAAATAATAATGGAATAAACAGTGTTTGATAAAACAAATTACAATATAAAATAAGTGTTTTATTTATTTATTTTATTTCTTTTTTACATAAAACATGGCACCACAAAGTGAAACGTAAGTCTTTTCGAAGATTCAAGAAGAAAAACAAATTTATATATTTTTAAATTTTATTTGTTAATCAAGATCAACGCCTTTTATATCCCTTTTTTATTCAGTGACAGATATTTTACCATGCAATGGCCTTATCAAATAGTAGGCAAAGATTTGCTACGAGTACGTAGCTATACATTTCCTAAAAATATTTACAATGATTTCATAGTGTTTATTAGTATAACAGTATTTTCTTTAAATACATATTAAGTATATATTGTGAAGGAATTTTAAAAGGAATGCTTTAAAATATGAATATTCTTTAGGAAAAAAATACATTGAAATAAAGATGTTTAATTTTGTCAATGCATTTAGGAAGCATATTATTATTTTGTCAACAGATTGAAGAAACAATGTGAAGAAACTACGTAAGTCGATGGGTGTCACACCAATAAAGAATGGAAATGTAAGAATATTGCTGTATGCTTATGAATAGCAATATTAGCGGAGAATGAGGATGAATAGCAGAGTCTTAAGATAAGTGGATTGAAGGAGAAATGTAAAGAAAAGGATCTGAGATTGATTGTTACGAAATGAATAGTCCTCGTGATAGAAAAGAGAGAAAGCAAAATGAAATGCAATATATGGATGATTAATTAAAGACTGGAGCAAGATTTAGAATTCGGATATTTAAGTAGTGTTTTCTCAGGTAGTACAGAAACATTAAAACATGTGTACAGTACCCGGCGGCAAGTAATACACATCGTTTGTAGAGCGTCGTCTCTGTCGCACGATGCGCTAACAGTCCGGTATTGTAGTCACGATGCGGTTAGCGCATCGTGCGACAGAGCCGACGCTCTACAAACGATGTGTATTACTTACCGGAGGATACTGTACTTGAACTGAACATTATCAAAATCTGTTAAGGTAATAGTCCCTAACAATATTTTACTATCAACTTTAATGTACGGGAGTAAAACGTAGACATGAAAAGACTGAAAAGAGACAAATACATATATATATACTGTGGAAATGCGTTCACTTAGAAAAATATATAGAGGAACCGTGTATGACAGAATAGATAAGAAAAAAATGTGAACCTAAGACTGATATGTTGAGTAAAATGAAAAAACGGAAACAAATTGTGCACTTGGAAGAAACAAATGAAGAAAGTCTAAAAAAATAAATGTAAAATACAAATTTGAGTAGAAGGCGTGGAAAAATGAGACAGAGGAAAGTATGGTTGGATCTAGTGAATATTTTGAAAGAAAGAAAGGTAAGAAGTAGAAAAAATCGTAGAAGCTGTATGGATGTGGAAGAGGTGAAACACGTGTGTCGAATTACGCGAAATTCTGGCGCTCCGTCCTCTCCACCTACCCCAACAGGTAAACGGCGTGATGGTATATATATATATATATATATATATATATATATATATATATATATATATATATATATATATATATATATATATATATATATATATATATATATATATATATATATATATATATATATATATATATATATATATATATATATATATATATATATATATATATATATATATATATATATATATATATATATATATATATATATATATATATATATATATATATATATATATATATATATATATATATATATATATATATATATATATATATATATATATATATATATATATATATATATATATATATATATATATATATATATATATATATATATATATATATATATATATATATATATATATATATATATATATATATATATATATATATATATATATGTATGTCAACATGTAAAAGTTTTAATTATATGTTTTTGTAACATGCCTTGGTTGCTTAGTTTAAATAGATTCATACACATATAGTATGCACGAGGTTTTAAAGATAATGAAGGTATGTAGGAATGAGTAAAATACATTTATGTGGATTTCTGTATGCTGATGACATGTTATGTTTGCTGAGAATAAAGATAATGAAGGTATGTAGGAATGAGTAAAATACATTTATGTGGACTTCTGTATGCTGATGACATTGTTATGTTTGCTGAAAATAAAGAAAATGAAGGTATTAAGGAATGAATAAAATACATTTATGTGGACTTCTGTATGCTGATGGCATTGTTATGCTTGCTGAGAACAAAAATAATAAAGGTATGTAGGAATGAGTAAAATACATTTATGTGGACTTCTGGATGCTGATGACATTGTTATGCTTGCTGAAAATAAAGATAATGAAGGTATGTAGGAATGAGTAAAATACATTTATGTGGACTTCTGTATGCTGATGGCATTGTTATGCTTGCTGAGAATAAAAATAATGAAGGTATGTAGGAATGAGTAAAATACATTTATGTGGACTTCTGTATGCTGATGGCATTGTTATGCTTGCTGAGAATAAAAATAATGAAGGTATGTAGAAATGAGTAAAATACATTTATGTGGACTTCTGTATGCTGATGACATTGTTATGCTTGCTGAAAATCAAGGTGATTTAAGAAATATGAATGTAGAGATCTTTGAAGATGCCTTGGACAAGGTATGAAAATTTATTAAGAGAAATCAAAAGTTATGGTTATGGAGAGAGAAATGTACTAAATGTATGCGAGCTTATTCAGATAAACAGATTTAAGATAGGTTGATTAGTTCTAATATCAGTATGGTTACGTGTCCATTAAGATGAGATGAAAGGGACATTGAAAGAAGGGTAGCGACAAGAATAAGGTAAATGGACTACTAATTGTAATCTATTGTAGGATACCTACCTAGTAAATAAATAATTGTCAAAATAATAAGTGAATTGTTAAACACAAATAAATTAAATTAATTATTGTTAATAATAAACATACAGGGTCAATGACCGATGAAGCATTCATATAGTGTCACACGCTACGGACAACAACAATGTTTACTATTTTGTAGTATCTGCGACTCGCCTAGCCATCTCCAAATACAAATAAATAATCTACCGCCGATCCATGCGCCAGAGCAAGACAGAATATGTATTGCGAACTGGTTCACTCATTGGTATAAATTGTCCGCGCGCTGAGAAATAAATATATATATATATTAGTATTGTCATTCATTCAACTGTCAAGACTTGTTATTTATTTTACCCGCTGTCCACTTATCGTTTTATATCCGCATTCCTGAGTCTATATTCATTGAATACAAATCAAGATCATCATGACTTATAGAGATAAGCAATCCGCTATATTGATGACTCTGAACGAGAAGTAACGCAGAATCAGCTAAAACGAAGATAACGATGTCGATATCAAAATCATCAGCACGTTCTAATAGAACACACGCTACATTGATAACGACCATCGCTACACTATAATATAATTACCACGCTATATCAAAAGTAGCAAAAATGAAAATATATAATAGCGTTTGTAATTTGTTTTATCAAAAACTGTTTATTCCACTTTTTGTAATGGTATAACCCTACCGGTTTCAAGGCTTTCCTCTCATCATCAGGGGAGCACAGACAGTCTTGTTTGTGCTCCCCTGATGATGAGGTGAAAGCCTTGAAACCGGTAGGGTTATACCGTTACGTAAAGTGTAATAAACAGTGTTTGATAAAATAAATTACAATGTATTTTAGCTTCCACAATGTTAATGTCTTAACTATAAATAATATATAAATAAAGTTGATGCTGTGTGTGTAAAAGTAGGTGGAATGGAGGCATGGACAAAATGGGTGTTTTAAATAAGATTAAAAAAAAGGATATTTTAGATGGTTTGGACATGAGAGAAGGAGTATGACGGTATAAAGAGTATTAGTAGTAAACGAGTTAGAAGTGCGTGAAAAAAATAGACCGACGACAATATGGTTGAATCAAATAGACCAGGTTTTAAAAGAAGGTAAAATAAATATGAATAATGGAAGATTGGGCAAGACGAAATGTATGAATGTGTAGGAGATAAAATTTGTGTGCCTGTATAGAAAAGTTTCGAGATTTGTTCTCTCTGCATACCACGCTAGGAACATGGTGGATGACATGTGTGTATGTATGTACTGAAAGATACGTTCATTGGGAATGGTATGTCCAAACACCAATTTGGATGTATTGTAGGAAAACATGCACGAATTAATCACATGCCAAAAAGTGAATTTTAATCAAATGGGAACTTCTGTCTTGCGCCAAGGCTTGACTCACGACATTTTTTTCTCCTGTGCCATGGCCTGTTACATGCTTGTATTATATATAAGGTAGGTAGTGTGCATATGGTATTCGTTCGCCTTTCTAATATGTTTTGTGCACGAGTCGTGTTAATATTGTTGATACTCTATACAACACGTTGATTTTGTATTCATGTGCACTCTAAATTCTGATTTGAAGTTTATTATTGTTACTTTTTTAATAGTCTAAAATAAATGTTCATTTTACTTAATAAACAAGTAATATATATCAAAAGAAATAGTAAAGAAAGCGGATACTATAGGTAAATAGGTTCTATTTTGGCCTATTTAACCCCCTTTGTCTTTCTAACTCTCATTAAACATATGTGTATAGCCAACACACTTTAAAAAAATCGAAAAAAGTATTCAGTTTTTCGACACAGTCTCATTTGAAGATTTGAAATTTGTTCTAGCGATTTTACAACTTTTTTATCCCTTGCACAAAATAGGTGTTGTCAAACTCTGCAGAGTATTTATTTACTGTGGGGATGACATCCTGATTTGAGGAAAATATCTTTAAAGTTTTTAATTCCGGGAACAGGAAGAAGTCGAACGGGACCAAGTCCAAGGAATATGGTGGATGAGGAACCAATTCGTAACCCAATTCATGCAATTGCGACGGCCTACTTGTGGGATGGCGCGTTGTCCTGACGAAGGGGCATTTTTTTTTTGCACTTTTTAAATGCATCTTTTAAACATTCAAATAATGCCTCAATGCAAGCAATAATGATGATTCTTTGGGAATCTTAAAAAAACAGTGGTTATCGACTTTCCAGCCGACAAAATGATCTTCGCCTTCTCTAACGTACTTTCACCAGTTGTTGTTCAATATTTTGACTGGTGTTTGGGCTCTGCACCACCTTCACCCACGAATTGACGCAAAATATTATTCAGATTGTGATTAAACGTAGTAAATTCTGCGTTTCGAGAGCGTTTTTAGTCGATAGTCAACAATCGCAGCACCAATCGCTACAGCAGAATCTTAAAAATACTGGCGCATAACAAATCATCGTTTGCGATCCAATCAGCTGGACTTGTAAACGATCTTCCTGGCTCAATCAGATTTTTTACTCTCTTCTCGATATTTAAGAATTGACAAAATGAGCGTTATTTATCTCAAAATATTCCTCTTCCTTAACTCTTACATGTCTCATCCTGATCTCTATTTTCCTTGAGATTCGTATTTGATTTCACGTTAGTTTTACATACATACCATCACGTCGTTACCCTTTTGGGGTAGAGAGAGAGAGCGGAGAGAGCACCACACTTTTCTACCTTAACAGTCGTTAGCCAGTTCTACGTCCATACCTCTGCATATACATCTCCTACGATTTCTCTTACTTCTAGCATTTATTTTTTTCAAAATGTAATTTATTTGTTCCAATCAAACTTTTTTTAGTCTCCTACCACGTCTTTCAATCACATTTGCACTGAAAATATGCTTAGTCAATCTTTCTTTATTCAATCGTTACACATACTCAAAATATTTCAAAGTGCTCTTCGTCATTTTACTCAAACTTTACGTTCGCATCCTTCTGTGGCGGTCGTCGCACATTCAGTCGCACACTCGGAATACTGTGGGTATTCATACACACGGTCAATAACCGATGAAGTGACCCTTGCATTCCTCGACAAATTAAAATAAACAAGTCCAAAGTTCACACGCCGGCCATTCAACCCGCAGCCCGGAGCGGACCGCATTACACGCCGGAGCGAGAACGCACCACGGCTGTCTCGCCAGTTCCGTATTTGAATGATACCTACATACAACATTAATCGTTTCGCTAATGCAGAAACGAGACGAAGGATATCTTGCTCGCATTCCCGCACACACGCGGAAATAGTATAAATACCTACGTTTACTAATAAAAACTCTCTTTCCGCATTGCGATCTAACGTGTTTTATTATTTATCAATAAAGCATCCTCATCATCTCTTCCCTTAAGGACTAGCTCCTAAACTTTTCTACTTAGTTCATTCCGTATTTTGTCATAAATGGTCACCCCATGTATTTTTCTCAGTGCACGCATATCTACAAAATTTATTTAACTATTTTTAGTCGTTTTACACTTCCACGTTTCACTACGATATATTAAAGCTGGTACTTAAATACTATTGTAGTCTATCATGTTAGCAGTTTTTTATACTGTACGGTTCGACTATACATGCTTTAGTACCCCGTTAACTTAGTTTCCTATCACTCGATTTCATTCAATATACCTCGTAACTCTTCCATCACCTGAGAAAATACTACTTAAATAATTGAATTATTTGCTCTTACCTCTAATTCATTACTCATTCATATGTCGTTTTACTCATCCACATGTCGCATTACTCATCCATATGTCGCATTACTCATCCATATGTTGCATTACTCATCCACATGTCGCATTACTCATCCATATGTCGCATTACTCATCCATATGTTGCATTACTCATCCACATGTCACATTTAATGTTTCTTTTACACTTTTCTATCAGCATTTCTTAAGATTTTGCAAACATTTAGTCTCAGATCTTTCTCTTTCCATCTGTTATACAATAAACATATCAATCTCTGTAATTCATCATTATTCTCTCCTAACACTATTATGTCATCAACATGCAGCAAATATTTCAACCGCACACATTTGCATTCGACATTATATGCGTTTCATTGGCCTCTATTCCTCACATTATTATATGTGAATATTAAACAATCAGGGTGACATAACACATTCTAACTTGACCCTTTTTGAAATGTTTAACCACTCAGTACCACGTATTAATTTACATTCAACACCACATTTTGTATAGTTTGCCTCTTATCACGCGGTCATGTGGTTTTTCCAATTTTTCAAACACGCAATGCTCCAAATGTGTTTATGCGCTACGTTAAATACACGTTCATGAATATCAAAATAATAATAAAACTGAAGCTGGTTGGCTGGAAGAAATAACTTTCAAACAACTAATCCGCTTGATATATCTAAGAACGAAAATTAAGTACAACGTTTTGACGTTGAAGATCAAAAATCCATAGATTTCATGTTTTCAGCCACCAAACACAGAAGTGAACAAAATTAAAGTGAGGCACGACTATCCCTCTGACGACTTTATAATGCCTGACAAGTTCACATACCAGCCCAACCCTTATCCATGGGATCCTGTAACTTCAAGTCCAGACAACAACTCTTGAAAGGGGCGACACTAATATATCTAAAAGAGTTCGAATGACTTCCTTGAATAATTCTGACGACAGTGAATTTTTCTTCCTTGCACATGACATATTAAAACTATGTTTTATTAAATAAATAGTTTTCAAAATATCGTTTCATTTCTGTTCTAACCTTTTTATTTCAATAAACTACAACCTTAGTACCAAGTAAGTAATAATAATAATAATAAAATGGATATTTATATAGCGCCGTCAAGAAGGCAGACGCTCTTCAAGGGCAATAAAGCTTGGAATTTTAGCAGACTTTTATTTAAGGGTGTATTCTACTCTATAGGTAGAGGCGTGAATTTCAGGCGGTTTTTAAAACTTAATGAAAAAAAACTGAAAACATTTTTCCTGTGCATTTTTTACAGTTTTTGTATTGGTGATTTGAGAATGTACAAAAAGTTTTTTGAAAAAAAATGTTTAAATTCAAGATTGATCAGCTGTTATATCGTGTCGTAAAAAAGGGGGGCTAAGCTGGTTGACATGATTGAAGCCCTTTCGTAAATTTGAAATAAAAATTATACACAGTTTCTTGATAAAAAATGTCATTATAGTAGGTACCAAAGAACAAAAAAAATAAAAAAATCGTAAAATGGCGGATGTCTGAAAAAAATCCATTTTTCCCCTATTTTCAAATATTTTTTTTTTTAAATAGTTTTGAATTTTCCAAGATAAGGACGATATAAAAACATTTATCAAAGTTTTATACCAAATTTGAAGACAATCGATTGGATAGAACTTGAGATTTTATGTCGACCAGGTGGAAAAAAGTAGTTTCGAGAAAAACGCGTTTAAAGTTTTGAGATTATTGTCTGAGTCATTCCGGTGCGGCGTAATTGCTGCCTCATTTATAGCTATAACTTCGTAAATATTAAGAATTTTAAAATTTTCTTATAAGAACATATTTTAAAGGTCTAAACTTTAAGAATATGCAAAAAAAATGTTTTTTCAAATATTTTAGACTAGAATACCCCCTTAAAGAATAATGGTGGATTACATTTAATGAAGGTATTTAAACTTCTACAGTGTTAACGCCTTAACAATAAATAATATATAAATTTTCAATTGACAACATAATATGCACTTGAAAATAAAACCGATGAAATTGAAAAAATTTAACACAAAAAAAAATTGGCGAAAGTAACAGAAAATAAAACTGGCACAATTTTGAACGATTCATCGGCTGAAAATCTCTGCAGATAATGTGTTTCGTAAATTATTATAAGTTTCAGTGTTTACTTTTGATGCAAGTGGGCATCAGGTCAAATATTTTTTTCCAATTTTTTTGACAGAGTACCTAGGTTTTTTTTAAGTGGTTCATTTTTTTTTCCTGCCATCTCAGATGATTGAGAAGCTACTGTATAAACAATGAAATATTATTTTTTTACCATACAAATTATTCCAGATTTATTAACTATCTAAATTTGTAATTTTACTTGTAAGAGTACTAAGAACTACTTATTTTTGTTATCTAATAAATGGTCGACAACTGTCTAGGACAGATAAAACAAAGGGGTTGGATATTTTATTTAAAAGCGACCTTTCGTTTGATTTGCAAATCAAATCAGTCTACAGTAAAACAAATAGCATGCTTGGATTTGTAATTTATACCATCAATTTATTCACAAATACTTACGTTCTCAGAATATCATACGATTCTTTAGTCAGAAGTCATTTGGAATATTGCTTTCTAATATGGACGCCAGCAGAGATTACAAATTTTATTCACTCATGATAGAACGAGTTCAGAAAAAAATTCTCCATTATCTTTACATGGGAGAGTATGTACATTATCTTTGGCTATTTTCGAGTGTCTTCTTACTGGATAAACTCAATTATAGATCATGAGAAAGTATAAGATCTCTTCAGATTACCTATTCACTCATGATTGAATGAATTCAGAAAAGATTTTTCCACTATCTATATATGAGAGAGTATGGATATTATCCCTGGCTATTTTCGAGTGTCTTTTTACTGGGTGAACTCAATTATAGATCATAAGAAAGTCAAAGATCTCTTCAGATTACCTATTTACTTATGATAGAATGAGTTTTGAAAAGGTTTTTCTATTATCTATATATGAGAGAGTATGGATATTATCCCTGGCTATTTTCGAGTGTCTTTTTACTGGGTGAACTCAATTATAGATCATAAGAAAGTCAAAGATCTCTTCAGATTACCTATTTACTTATGATAGAATGAGTTTTGAAAAGGTTTTTCTATTATCTATATATGAGAGAGTATGGATATTATCCCTGGCTATTTTCGAGTGTCTTTTTACTGGGTGAACTCAATTATAGATCATAAGAAAGTCAAAGATCTCTTCAGATTACCTATTTACTTATGATAGAATGAGTTTTGAAAAGGTTTTTCTATTATCTATATATGAGAGAGTATGGATATTATCCCTGGCTATTTTCGAGTGTCTTTTTACTGGGTGAACTCAATTATAGATCATAAGAAAGTCAAAGATCTCTTCAGATTACCTATTTACTTATGATAGAATGAGTTTTGAAAAGGTTTTTCTATTATCTATATATGAGAGAGTATGGATATTATCCCTGGCTATTTTAGAGAGTCTTCTTACTGGGTGAACTCAATTATAGATCATAAGAAAGTGAAAGATCTCTTAAGATTACCTATTTACTCATAATAGAATGAGTTCAGAAAAGATTTTTCAATTATCTATATATTATATGAGAGAATATGGATATTATCCCTGGCTATGTTTAAGTCTTCTTACTGGGTGAACTCAATTATAGATCATAAGAAAGTATAAGATCTCTTCAGATTACCTATTCACTCATGATAGAATGAGTTCAGAAAAGATTTTTCCATTATCTATATATGAGAGAGTATGGATATTATCCCTGGCTATTTTTAAGAGTCTTTTTACTGGGTGAACTCAAATATAGATCATAAAAAAGTGAAAGATCTCTTCAGATTACCTATTTACTCATGATAGAATGAGTTTTGAAAAGATTTTTCTATTATCTATATATGAGAGAGTATGGATATTATCCCTGGCTATTTTAGAGAGTCTTCTTACTGGGTGAACTCAATTATAGATCATAAGAAAGGGAAAAGTCTCTTCAGATTACCTATTTACTCATGATAGAATGAGTTCAGAAAAGATTTTTACATTATGTACGAGTATATATGAGAGAGTATGGATATTATCCCTGGCTATTTAAGAGAGTCTTCTTACTGGGTGAACTCAATTATAGATCATAAGAAAGTGAAAGATCTCTTCAGATTATCTATTTACTCATGATAGAATGAGTTCAGAAAAGATTTTTCCATTATATATATGAGAGAGTATGGATATTTTCCCTGGCTATTTTCGAGTGTCTTCTTACTGGTTGAACTCAATTATAGATCATAATAAAGTATAAGATCTCTTCAAATTACCTATTTACTCATGATAGAATGAGTTCAGAAAGATTTTTCCATTATCTATATATGTTCATTGTACGAATTTATTTTAAGTACTTTGCGCATAATAGAGAAACCTTTTATATACAAAGTATTTAAATATATAACAAGTATTAAAGAATTATTATCGCACGTTCTTCCAGGTAGTCAATAATAATCCTAATATATGAAGACGGACAGACCAAAACAGGGGTAGTTAGGTCATGTAATGTTGAACTGCATTAAACTGTGAGTAATCGGTCATGTTCGCACATCATGTGTCAACCAATATCAATTCCTCGTGAATTGTGTTAATATTGACTTGGTTGTCAGCGCCCGTGTTACAGCGGTAAGCTTACACCCAAGGGTGACCCAGGTTTGATTCTTAATAGATTTTCTATCCGGACTGTTTTAACTCTGAAACCATTTTATATTTTAATTTATATTTTTCAATATGGTTACTCATAGCATACGAGTATATCTAGCAGATTAAACCGGGTTTTATTTCTCGACTCTTAAACCTTTTTTTTTTTTTTTATTAAACAAGTAAATTACTATACAAACATTTATCAAGGCTATACCTATTTACAAATTTATTACTTAACTAATCTTAATTATATGTTATAATTTATGAACTTATTTAATCTTATTTTCCTACATATCATTTTATTTTATTTATTCAATCTTAATATATGAGATCTTAGAAATAATTAACACCTACATACTACTTATAACTCGATAACAATTTTTACACTAATTATTCAGCAAAAACAAGTCCACTCGTTCAGGCTACTTGTATTCCATCACATTCACTCAGACCTTGGTCGTCTCAGCGACTCTTAAACCATTTTACATCTGAATTTATGGATTTTTGTGATTTGTATGGTATTTTTACTTTTATACAGCTCTGAATTTATAAGGCGCTTTATTGACTTACAAAAGGCTGCTACATATTTAACCAGCTAATTGTCTTTGGAGTTTAATCTCCTTGCTTTGGATTTGGTCTGTCAAGACTGTGTTTGAAGAAGTGCAACAATTTGCAGGCGTCTTTCATCCATAGGAGGGCTAACAATCATACTCGGTCACGTGGGATAGCCTATCATAGCCTATTGACCTAGTTCTTCTATACTCGTTTATCTCTAAGTTATATTATTAGTAGTTGCTATGAAGTAGAATTAATTGGGTTCTGGTTGGTCCGTACTTAAAAGACGGCTTCAACGTAACACCCGATTATAAATAGCAGAGACTGCATATGAAATAGTTTTGTTTGAGTTTACACCAATCATTTCAGTAAATAAGACTCGCATATTTGTTATTTTCTTCAAAAAGCGAAGAAAGGCTAGTTCTTCTCAGAATCATTTTAGATGTAAAAATGAGTACGTCAAGACTGTAACATATACTGATCGAAGATACGAGTATATGGTGAGTACATCTTGATACGAGTGTTGAGAAAAATATTACACGGTTGGGAAGGAGATTTATTCAATTATCCAGTTCAGTTCGATTCCGTTACTACCCACCCGCGCGAGAGAGAAAGAGAGAGAGCTATGGAGATAGACGAGCGCGCGCTGCTATTATGGGGGATAAAATAAATATTTTACTTTTTACCTGTCGAGCTTATTGCCATGTGGCAATCTCTTCCAACCAACCAGAAAGATGTTTTTATATGTCCTAAGTGTTAACCAGACTGGAATCCTATTTAAAAAAATCTGGGTTCCAGCGGGGATCGAACCCACAACCTCCGGATCGGCAGACAAGTGTCTTACCACCAGGCCACGGAGGTCGTCGGAGATAGATAGAAAGCCGCTAGAGCTTGCCCAGGAATATGTGTATTTAGGCCAACTTATTTCCTTTTTAGGTGGTACATCGGAGGAAATAGCACGAAAGAAAAAACTAGCATAGAGCTCATTTGGACGTTTGGACAACGTCTTCAAAAGTAATCTCCCAATATCTTTGAAACGAAAGGTCTACAACCAGTGTTTTCTCCCAGTACTTACGTATGGCTGCAAGACATGGACGCTCACAATAAAGAACACACAAAACCTCCAGACCGCATAAAAGAGCATGGATAGATGCATGTTGGGATATACTAAAAGAGACCGTAAACGAAACACCTGGATTCGCGACAAAACAAAGGTAGAAGATGCAATAAAGGTGTGCAAGAAAATGAAGTGGCTATGTGCAGGACACGTAGCTAGAGTGTCAGATTCCTGATGGACGTCCAAAATAATCTAATGATACCCAAAAAAGCCCAGCAGAAGACTGAAGGTATTATGAATGAATGTAATAAACTCAACATTATTATCGATGAATGTAATCCTTGCCTGGGAACACCCTTATTGAAATTAAGCTCCTTCTCCATCACGTGATTCGCTGCTACCGAGCGTTGTGATCCTCTCCTGTGTCTCAAACTCGGTACACCACCTGTCTTCATCCCTCTCGATCTTGGAAAAATACCCATTAAAAAAAATTTACAATTTGGATTAATAAATCAAAACAATTAATTAGCAATCAAACAATTTTATTGTTTCCTATTATTATAAAACATGCGCAAAAACGTATTTAAAACCAAAATCAATAAAAATTTCCAGTAATGTGATGGTGTTTTTAGAGAGGTTCCTTTTCAGCAAGCGTCTGTGGAGAAAGATATGATAATTAGATATTTAATTGAGTTTTTTTACCAATTCGATTCTTAGCGGGTTCCAAGTGGGTTTTTCCTAACAACCTTAATCTAGTGTTAAGATTCGTGTTGATGGTTTCTAAACCTTTAACCAACGTATCATTTCCCACATCATATGATATAGCAAATATTATTTTTTTTATATATTTATGATCGATTTCGGTTTTTTTTTTATTCCTTTTTTTTTTTCGTGTACATGTACAATTTCTTCCAAATAACCAGCTTATTTTAGATAAATGGAACTATTTTGATTCTTGACAGGTTTTATACATAAAACTTTTGTACATAAAATACATTAATAAGCATGTATCTAGTCTGGTGGTTACGCTTTCCATTCCTGTTGTAACCCAGATTTTCACTTAATTGATCTTTCTGGTTGTTTGGAAGAGATTGCGACATGACAATAATTCGCTAGATTGTATTGTAAACAACGAAAGTGTTATCAATACATACACACCATCACGCCATTTCCGTGTCGGAGTAGGCATTTTCTTATATCTGCACACATTTATTGTCTCGTTTACATCCATATATTCTCTCATACAACTTCTACAATGTATCTGACTCTTAAAGTTTTTTTTTCTTTTAAAAAATCATTCACTTGATCCATCCATTCTTTAGTTTTCCTACACCACGCCTTCTACTCACACTAAATTATCGATACCAGATTTTGACAATAGACTTCTTCAGGGTCCTTTTTGACTAATAAATTAATCTACATACCAACTTACTGAACAAATGTCATGGCTAAACACTCAGTCACGCGTGGTACAGAGATATTGAACCAACTGAATGACACTTGATATATTCTCGGTAACTGTCTAGCAGTATGAGAAGAATCCTGGCTGGTATTCTTCCTTACGAATAAGCTAACTCGAGAAGCAGACCCTCTTTGTGTAACAGGAGAAATCCGTTCAAATCCGTGAGATATCCGTGCTTGATATATTCTCGGCACCGCCTAGCAGTATGAAAAGAATCCTGGCTGATATTCTTCCTAACTAATAAGCTAACTCTAGAAGCAGACCCTCTTTGTGTAACAGGAGAAATCCGTTCAAACCCGTGAGAAATCCGTGCTTGATATATTCTCGGTACTGCCTAGCAGTATTAGAAGAATCCTGGCTGATATTCTTCCTAACATATAAGCTAACTCTAGAAGCAGACCCTCTTTGTGTAACAGGAGAAATCCGTGCTTGATATATTATCGGCACCGCCTAGCAGTATGAGAAGAATCCTGGCTGGATTATTCCTAACGAATAAGCTAACTCTAGAAGCAGACCCTCTTTGTGTAACAGGAGAAATCCGTGCTTGATATATTCTCGGCACCGCCTAGCAGTATGAGAAGAATCCTGGCTGATATTCTTCCTAACGGATAAGCTAACTCTAGAAGCAGACCCTCTTTGTGTAACAGAAGATATCCGTGCAAATCCGCGAGAAATCCGTGCTTGATATATTATCGGCACCGCCTAGCAGTATGAGAAGAATCCTGGCTGGATTATTCCTAACGAATAAGCTAACTCTAGAAGCAGACCCTCTTTGTGTAACAAGGGAAATCCGTGCAAAGTGGATGAAAAATATAAAAAATAAAAGAATTATTAAATTGATAATATCCTCAATATTTTGAATTGAAAACAAACTTATTTTTCCCTAAACTTAAACTTAAAAATCTAAAGGGCTTTTGTTGGATGATATGATTGATTTTTTTTTATGAAAGTCTCAATTACAATGCCAACTATTTTTGACTACTTAATCCTTCTTTTATCACAAATTTTAGATGTTGTTGCATATGATCTGGAACCGATTTTTTTTCCTCAAATTCCTCAAAGAAATCCGAAATAAATGTAGTATTCTTAAAGTATATCATATGCATATCAGAAGTTCGAGGTTTTCCTCCAGCAGCAATTTAATCAATCGAATTTCCTCGGATCGCGGAAATTCCGAAAGGATGAGATCCTCGATTACGAGGCCCAGCAACGACGACGAAAGCCGAATGTGCTACTATCATATATCAAAATATCTACAAGTGTATATTTGTAGTTCGTCTGCACTTGGTCAATTTTTGCGGTTTTCTTACCAAACATGTTTTTAAGCATATACAGATACAGGAAAGTAGCTTAAGGCTGTACATATTATATTTATTAAGTTATATTTTCAATCGATCAATATTAATGAGTTTGTATCCCTAGTTAGAATGCTTTTAAAGAGAATCCGCCCTCTAAACGGCGCTATGTAAATTGTTATTTTTTATTATTATTAGCTAATTTTTAATCGTATTCTTAAATGGTACAGCAAAAAATAATTTGACATACAAACCTTTTACGTTCTCAGTACAAGAGTTGTTGAACCCATGCGTTAATCAATTTAAGGACCCTGTATGGGTTTAACAAGGGCTGGGTTATTTGGGTCTATGTCCTGTCTACCTGCTACGGCAGCGGGATTATTTGGATCCAGTGGCAATCCAACCATATTAGGGTCGACATTCTGTCTACCTGCTACGGCAGCGGGATTATTTGGATCCAGTGGCAATCCAACCAAATTAGGGTCGACATCCTGTCTACCTGCTACTGGATACATTGCAGCAGATCCTGGGACAAGAGGCATATTTGGATCCTGTCTACCTGCTACGGCAGCAGGATTATTTGGATCCAATAGGGCATTAGGGTCCATTAGCTGTTTACCTGGCTGTACCGGAGCATTTGGATCCAAAACGGGGAGGGGGGGCTAGAAAAATATATAACATTATTAGCGGTGAATAAAAATTGATGTTTTTATTCATTTATACATCCATTGCATGGCGAATTCCATAACCTAGTTGTTTAAATGTTTCTGGAAAAATCTTCCAGCCCAAAAATTATGACTTTGATTGCCATTGGATGCCAGATTTATATTAAATATATATTTAGTCTGGATTTCATTGAGAGTCTCTTTAATATATTCCACGTACGGTAAGGTTAGATTAGGTTAGGTTAGGTTAGGTTAAGATAGGTTAGGTTAGGTTAGGTTAGGTTAGATGAATCTGGAAACCAACTGCTGTCTCCGTATCCGGGATCAGCATGATCCTTCAAACAGGTTGTCAAAGAGCATACCTATGATAAATATGTATTCCATCAACTGGCAAAAAAACATGCAAAACTTGCAATGTAAGTGTTAAACAAAAGAAGAAAATTAAGACACGGGTAAGAAATGTGTAGTGCTTAAATTGCTGTATGATAGAGATTCTGGCGTCGCGTCATCAATGTGCAATGAAATGACAGATTTCGAAGACCAACTACAGTCTCCGAGTCCGAGATAAATAGAATCTCCCAAACAGGTTGTAAAATACATATCTAAACATGTATTCCATCAACTGACAAAAATAAATTCTCGTATGTTGTGAGACACGATACATGTGTACAGTATCCGGCGGTAAGTAATACACATCGGGCTCAAGAATAAGATTGTCGGCCATAATCGGCTAACTTCAGCTTTGTAAAGCGTCGTCTCTGCCATTCGTGCACGTGATCCTTCGCGAGACTGTAAGCGCATCGTGCGACAAAGCTGAAGTTAGCCGATTGTGGTCGACTGTCTCTTTCTTAAGCCCGATGTGTATTACTTACCGTAGGGTACTGTAAGTGGGGTGTGATGTACATAACTCTCCATGCAGAAAAATATTAGCAAAACAACTATACTGAATTATGTTGTTGTTTATAGTTAAGGTATTAACGTTGTGGAGGTTTAAAGACATTGTAATTTATTTTTATCAAACACTGTTTATTTCACTTTTTGTGACGGTATAACCCTACCGGTTTCAAGGCTTTCAGCTCATCTTCAGGGTAGCGCAAACAAGACTCCCCTGAAGAGCTCCCTTAAAGATGAGGTGAAAGCCTTGAAACCGGTAGAGTTATACCGTCACAAAAAAGTGGAATAAACAGTGTTTGATAAAAATAAATTACAATATACACTTAATTATATCAATAAAGTATTTTAAACAAATTAAAAAAGTTTCAGTAAAATATGTAATCTTAATATTAACTTAGATATAGCAGTTTTAGTAAAGCCTTTACATAAATAAGAATTCTTCAACAACAAGCCGGACACTTGAAAAGTGTGTCTTAATTTTGATCAAGTCTAAGTGTTAACTAGTCTAAGAAGAGATTTTGATCAGGTTTTAGAGTGTTAACTAGTCTAGGAAGAGATTAAATGTACTTTTCATACAAAATAAACAGTCATAACTCTCATGATATAAGTAAAAAATTATAATGTAATATATAAAATAAAACAAAAGAATAAAACTTTACCGCTTGAGGAAAACAGTTGGTCGAAGCTACCAGCAAAGCCAAACCAAAGACAAGTCCCAGCATCTTGGTTGTTACGGAGAGCCAATAGATGAAATGTGATTTGATGCTGTGTGATCTATGCTTATAAAGCAAACCAACTCCTTTGCAGATATCTTTTGTTGTGGAAAAAATTAGACTCGATTGGGTTTAATCATTCAAGAAACGGATTACATGTTAATTAAAATTAACTGTTTATAAATAATCATCCAAGCTTTCCAAACGCTAACTCACAACCATTAAATTAAAAATCTGGACAGAGGAAACAATATGTGGTTAATTTATCAAACACTTTGTGTTTTCACATCGTTACTACTTATTTGTCTTAAAGTTGCGTTGAAATTGAAGTATTTAACGTCATCGAAACGTTGGCTATTTTGTTGTCGGTGTATTCAACTTTGTTCATGTCGGTGTATTCAACTATATACCTTGTAAATTTCAACAAAAAAAGAATCAAGTACTTAGCCACAATGGCTTGAAATAAGACAGTGTAAAATCTGCATGTTATGTTATCAAATATTGCTTGGTTTATTTTAACGATAATAAATACAAGTGCTAAACTCCAGTGGCTTGAAATACGACTGCAAAAAGATCTTCATGTTATATTATCAAATATTGCCTAGTATATTTTAATTAAAATAGGTACAGGTGCTAAACTCCAATGGTCTGAAATAAGACTGCAAAAAGATCTCCATGTTCCATTATCAAATATTGCCTAATATATTTTAATGAAACAGATACAAGTGCTAAATTTCAATGGCTTCAAATAAAACAGTGAAAAAATCTCCATATTATGGTATCAAATATTGCCTCGTATATTTTAACAAAAATAGATACAAGTGCTAAACTTCAACGGCTTAAAATAAGACTACAAAAAATCTCCATGTTCCATAATCAAATATTGCCTAGTATATTTAAACGAAAATAGATAAAGTGCTAAACTACAATGGCTTGAAATACGACTACAAAAAATCTCCATGTTCTATAATCAAATATTGCCTGGTATATTTTAATGAAAATAGATAAAGTGCTAAACTACAACGGCTTGAAATAAGACTACAAAAAATCTCCATGTTCTATAATCAAATATTGCCTGGTATATTTTAACGAAAATAGATAAAGTGCTAAATTACAACGGCTTGAAATAAGACTAGAAAAAATCTCCATGTTCTATAATCAAATATTGCCTGGTATATTTAAACGAAAATAGATAAAGTGCTAAACTACAATGGCTTGAAATACGACTACAAAAAATCTCCATGTTCTATAATCAAATATTGCCTGGTACATTTTAACGAAAATAGATAAAGTGCTAAACTACAATGGCTTGAAATAAGACTACAAAAATCTCCATGTTCTATAATCAAATATTGCCTGGTATATTTTAACGAAAATATTTAAATACTATAGATAAAGTGCTAAACTACAATGGCTTGAAATAAGACTACAAAAAAATCTCTGTTCTATTCAAATATTGCATGATATATTTAAACAAAAATATACATAAGTGTGAAACTACCTATATGAAATCACGCATTTTCCCTGTTGGGGTAAGTAGAGAGGACAGAGCACCATAATTTTCGTATCTCGACATACATCCTTTGCGTCTTTCACATTCATACACCTTCTCACACAAGTTTTACGATTTCTCTGACTTTACGTTTCCGTCTTTCAGAATATCACTATTTGGATCTAACCATTCTCTCCTAGGTATTCACTTGTGACATCAGATAGTGACGAAGAAAGAACTGCCCAAAGAGACTCCCCTTCCGGTGGGTATCTGAGCGGTGTGCTGTGTTCCAGCGACGTAGGAGTGCGACCAGTGGAAATGCACAGTAGCTAAATATTTTTGAGACGGCAAGTTGCGACCATGAAGAGCGCCGCAGCACCGAGTTGCCGGATGCCACCTGCAAGGGTATTCCACTTTATGGGAGGGTGTACGAATCCAAGCTTGAGGCTTTTTAAAGGGAAGCTTGAGACGTTTTAAAGGGAAGCTTGAGACTTTTAAAAGGGAAGCTTGAGACTTTTTTTTCTAATGGCTGTAGAGACCAATTCTCGGTCCACCGATATGACCACACCAGCAACGCCATGGCTTTATCCTACTCAGTTTCTGCTAGGCATGCTCGGGTATAACTCCTTGAGCGTAAGAAGAGATCTGCGTTTCCTGTTATACGCTGTCAAACTTGTTCGAGGAGCTGTGAGCTGTCCAGCATTACTACAAAGATTATTGTTAAATGTTCCTAACAATTACACTAGACTGCGCCGGCAAGAACTGTTCTCAATAACATACGCAAAAACGAGTCTTCCAACCGCTATGCCTGTTGGAAGGGCCTTAATTAACTCTTTTGAATGGGACTGCTTCGGATATTGGCATATTTTTTTTTTCAATTTTAAATACTTGTATAACTTGTGCGGCTTTTAATAAAATGAGAAGCGTATTCTGCGATGATAATCTAAACTTGAAACATCGGCAACGGTTAGTCAAATGCTACGTTTGGTCAGTGTTATTGCATGGCGTGGAATCATAGACCCTCAAAGTTGGTAGTATGAACCGACTGGAAGCATCCGAAATGTGGATGCACCGGAGAATGCTACGGATACCATGGACGGATATGGTCAGCAACACAAGGGTTCTTCAAAGAGTCAAAGCTGATCGAGAGTGGCTGACTAATATTAAAATCCGAAAGGTGTCCTATTTGGGTCATGTACTTAGAGGAGCAAAGTACAAATTACTGCACCTGATCATCCAAGGCAAAATAGAGGGTCGAAGAGGTGTTGGTAGGAGGCAAATCTTCTGGTTCCGCTATATACGTGATTGGACTGGTATAAGGAGCGTTGGAGATCTTTTTCAGGCTGCCGGGGACAAAGATGTCTACTCTTAGGTGATATTCAACGTTGGGGGGACCTGACATAACAGTGGGAAGAAGAAGTATAACTTATAAATATTTCATATCACATTACCAAAAGCAAAAGAAAATCTTCTAAGATTGAGCGCGTTAGAAAGCACTCAACGTATTTAAGTGACTTTGAATATATGTGCATGTGTGTATGTATGTGTATGTTTGTGTGTATATATGTATGCGTATACATATTTTTTTCATTTTATATAATTTTTTTTATTGTTAAATAATTGGGCTGAGCCTGTATTGGGAAAAAAAATATCGCGTCTTGAAAGTATTCTTGTGTCTTCACGTATCGGAGTACGTACGATTACAAACAACGAATCATTGGCGTACTCCAGTGATTTTAAGCCCAAAGGCTCGATTGATGAGACCGAAGACAATGTAGTCTCCCGGTCACGATCTTCAATATATTTGAATCACCAATACTTAATAAGTAAATAAATGTATTCTTTTACAGGTTAGCTCAGAACAAACACTATTTTTTTCCTTCGCATTAGTGATGTCGCGTACGACCTTGCAGGAAATTTTATCGCTTGATTTAAAAATCCATCTTTAGGAAATTCAATATCTTGAAAACTGAATTGAAGCAGGCTTTGTTACAAGATTGGATTATACTGCTTAAATGTTTGAACAGTTCTCCGGGCTTAACAACTTACTCTTTTCAAACGAGGCACATTTCCGTGTAAATGGCTTCGTCAACAAGCAGAATGCGGCTATTGAAGAAATGAAAACCTAAGACTGGAACACCAAAGACCACTTTATTGTGCACAAACAACATTTGCGATAGCCATGTCAGCATCGGGAATAATCGATTCTTATGTCTTTGAGAAAACTCGAGGGTAACAAATTAACATAAACACTAGATTGTGAAATCGCAAGAATTTCTGGAGTATAAATGGAAGGATGCGGCCACTTGTCACACTTTCAATAATATTTTGATGTCCTCCGTGACCTAGTTGGTTAGACACCTGTCTTCCAACTTAAAGGTTGCTAGTTTAAATTCCGCTGAAAACCAGATTTTTAAAAAACGTTGTCAATCTACTATAGTTTTCACTTAAGGCCAATTTATATATTTATAGTTGGTAAGAAGAGATTGCAACGTGTTGTATTTTATACAACGAAAGTGTAATATAATACAATGCAGTTCGTAAGTGGTTTAAATATGATAGATGTTCTCCGGAAAAATAAATTCGCGAAGTTTGTAAAGCCACTATGAAGTCTTGATTTGTGCTAACATGATTTTTTTAAGATACCTTAAAAGTCACAAATAATCCCATGTTAGCTAGATGCCATAGTTTCAAGAAATTTAAACTATAGCATCTAGCTAACATGCAGGAGCTTGCTTAAAAATGTTCTTAACAGATTAGACGAATGACGTCGACACGATGGTTTTTATCTCAACACCATTATTATTATTTTTTTTAATGAACCAGGGGTAGCCAGCTTGTTGACTGTCGCAATGAACCAAGGGTAGCCAGTTTGTTGACTGTCGCAATCGATTTTTGTTTTTTTTTTAAATAGTCGTGATCTACCTATCACATTGCCGAGATTTCACACATAACACACACGTCAACACACATAACACACATATTAACACACATATTAACACACATATAACACACATGTTAAATATATACACATAACACACATGTTAAATAAAGATAAATAATAGCTAGTTTATAAATAAGTATGAGTGGTATTCACTTCGCTAAAAAGTATTAAGGAAAAGAAGACTTATGCATATATGTTAAATAACAAACATAGTATGTTCAGTGGGAAAAGTGACTGATTTTATTTTCGCGTAACCAACAGCGCTATCTATAGATGAATAAATAAGTTAATTAGCAACACATTTCGACTATCTTCCATAAAAGTTTCAAAGCGCTAACGTCGCTGGTTGATTCGTAATGACGTAACAATTGACAGTACCTTCGCAGTCTCGGTCAGAAAAGGAACAATCGAGTCGCAAAAGGAACAACATTAAATTTGGTTTTAAATTGGGTAATAGTGTCATAGAATCTTTTGACATGATTCAATTTGTTTGTGGTAGGGAGGCAATGAGTCGTAAGAACGTTTTTAAGTGGTATGCTAGATTTCGTGATGGTAGAGAGAGAGCATTGAAGATTATCCACGGCCTGGACCATAATTGAGAGTTCGAATTGAAGAAATTGTTCAAAAAGTGGCTGAAATTCTTCGAATTGGTCGTTGTGCGTCTACCGCGATTTTGGAGGTGATTCCGAAGAATGAGTTTCAGGAGTGCTTTAGAAAATGTTGCGACGGCTTCCAGTATTGTATGGACTCACAAAAAGTATATTTTGAATATAAGGTAATGTAAACTAAAACAAACAATGTCTTGTGTTTCATTTTCCGTCAGTCACCTTTCGCATTGGACAGATAATGCACATATTAAATAACATACATACAGTACCCGGTGGTAAATAATACACATCGGACTTAAGAAAGAGACTGTCGCTTTGCAGAGCGTCGTCTCTGTCGCACGATGCGCTAACAGTCCGTGCGACAGACACGACGCTCTACAAAGCGACAGTCTCTTTCTTAATCCCGATGTGTATTACTTACCGCCAGGTACTGTACACTTATTTGGAGTAGATGTATTAAAAAAAGGATAACTAATTGACTGTGTTGACAAGTGCATGCGCGTAATGCGATTTTACAACATCGCACGCCACATTACGATCTACCAAAAATTGCTTCACGATCAATAATAGGTCGATCGACCTGTTGACCATCCCTGCAATAAACTATTGTTTTACGAGTTTTTCAAAAGTAAAGAATATTCTTTTACTACACGTTTTATTTGATGTTATTTAGTAAAAAAAAACAAATCTTATATAAAATATAATAAAATAAAAAATAACTCGTTTTCTTTTAATCCAATATTTTTTACGTGATTATGTAATTAAACGTTAATTTGATCGGTATTCAATGGCTGAAAAAAAAAACAAACTTGTTTTATGAATTTCTAAACAATTTTTTGTGTTTGAAATATATTTTGATAAAACCTTGGCTGGAGCCAGTGCTATTGAATTATAGTTTCATTATACATATGTTCAATACAACCTGGCGGTTTTATTGCATTATGGCAATCTCTGTGGTGTGGAAATGGTGTTATTGTTTTCGCACTTTCCAACTATTGCGTAATAAATGCATATATATCATCACGAAATGTTCCTTGCGGAAAATACAGAGAGAACAGATCTCCAAACTTTTCTATCCAAGTACACAACTTTCGTGTCCTCCACGTTTATATGTCATGCTTCTTACTTGATCTTTCAAAATTTGGTATTTTAGACCAGCGACGCTTCTCTCGGTCTACTTCGTCCACGCACATCTTGCACTTCTGACCTATATACTTACTTAAGTCATTATTTCGTCATTCGTTTTCTCTACATGTCCAAACCATATTAAAAAATTCAAACTCCCTTCTTCTGTATACGAGTAAGTTCTTACTATGTTGCTAGCTTCAGCATGACCAGGCGGCTCAGCAGGGTCTACATGTCTGTGGCATTTGCGGGAGAGAGTGCACATCTAGGATCGGGCTATTTTCTCACAGAAGATCACACGATCGACGTAAGACAACGGTTCAAGATTGACGTTGGAGTGGCGAGGGGATCCTCGACTACGAGGCCCGGCAACGACGACGACTATGTTGCTATTATAGACCTAACATATATTTTATATAGTATTTATAGTTACTGCACTGTGGAGATTCAAAGACATTTTCATTACAGAGCATTGTTTGTGCTCACCTGATGATGAGGTAAAAACCTTGAAATTGGTAGGGTTGTACCGCTATATAAAGTGGAATAAACACTATTTTAACTAAATAAATTACAAAAACCTATATTTATTTATTTATGCAGCAGTCAACGTCTCAGGAAAGAGAACATTCTCAACGAACAAGTCCTGAATCTATTATAGAATAAAGAAAAAAATTAAGTGTTACCAATTTTTTAAATAGACAACTTTCTCACTTTAAGATGATTTGTGTCACCACATGTAAACCAAAAATTTTTTTTAAACATTAATATAATAAAGTAAAATAAAAAAAATCTTTTTTTTTCTTTTGAGTCACAGTGAGAGAGGAGATGGCACGAAACTACTAAAGTGGTTGTTGTTGTATAAGCAATGAGACCCATCTCAGGAGGTCACAGTGAGAGTGGAGATGTCACGAAGCTACTAAAATGATTGTTGTATAAGCAATGCGACCCGTCTCAGGAGGTCGCAGTAAGAGTGGAGATGGCATGAAACTACTAAAAAGATGTATGAGCAATGAGACCAGCCTCAGGAGGTGGCAATGAGAGTGGAAATGGCACGAAGTTTCTCATACTATAGGGTCTTTTAAATTGAGCGGTTTTTTTTATTCATTTTTTTTAATCCTTGAATAAAACATACAGTTTGCTTTGATTTCAAAAATTTTTTATTGGTCATTAAAGTATAATGTATGACATTTAAACACAAAAAACAATATCCACCAAATGTCTACCTCTTGCAGCTCTACAGATGTCCACTCTTTTGTTAAAATTTTCGATGACATTTTGGCATAATTGCGGTTCTCACTCACCAATAACGCGAGTAATTTCGTCCTTCAGCTCAGGAATTGATTAGGAGTCATTACTATAAACCTGGTTTGTAACCGAGAGAAAGAGAAAATAGTCCAACGGTGTCAGATCACATGATCTTGGTGGTCAATTAACATCATCGTTTCCGGAGATATCTGTAGTATACATAAAATAATTCAACAATTTGAACGCGTTGTTGTATTGTATACGACTCCATTTTTATGAATGTCATACATTACACTTCTCAAATGTCACAAGCCCAAGGCAAGTTCCCGACGCCATCTGTGTTTTATCCAAGAATTAAAAAAACCGCTCAATTTGAAAGACCCTTTCAATTAAGGATCTTCTCAGCAACAAGGGTTTCAATCTCGACTTACATATGCAAATATTCCATTGCTATTAAAACGTGGACCCTCAGACCACCACAAAGCAATATACTTTTGAAATGTGGTGACATCGTTGTGGAGGTTTAAAGACATTGTTATTTATTTTATCAAACACTGTTTATTCCACTTTTTTGTAACGGTATAACCCTACCGGTTTCAAGGCTTTCACCTCATCTTCAGGGGAGCACAAACAAGACTAAATTATGTTCGAACTGGCACCAATATACACTATTCAATGGTTGGGGACATTCGGGTTGGGAACTGAGGGGTAAGGGAGGCATGGAACGATTTCGGCCAGGAGCGGAGAAATTTTTGGAATATATGTATTTACCAGATGTTCGGATCGATGTACTGACTTAGAAATTTCTAGGGCCTCAAATCTGTCCAATTTATTTCCGTTACTGCTGATATGTAAGAATTTGGCATCATCGATAGAAAAAGTATGGTTTCACGGTAACAATGATTAGCAATTTCAGAATAAATTAGAGGATTTGTTAAGGCGGATTTGTGTTCACGATTTGTGCTCCTCTGAAGATAAGGTGAAAGCCTTAAAACTAGTAGGGTTATGCCGTTACAAAAAAGTAGAATAAACAGTGTTTAAAAAATAAATTACAATAATTAATATAGTTTGTCGATTGCTTATGTATTGTTCTTATTTCTAATTATTTATTTTTATTCTTTTCAGGTAAGTGAAGAATAGATGGCACATTTCAATCTAACGAGACTTCGAATATTCTATGTTATACAGGTAAGAAAACATCTAACTATCAAAACCTCGTTGTATCGGACGTGTGTGTCACCTAAAATATTGTTTGATGTACTTGCTGTGTACCGACCGTAATGAAATGTTCCTTATGCGTGGCCTTCGCGAGAGCCACTATCAAAAGTTGAACGGTCCATGCATGCGAAAACGTGTGAAATACATAATATCTCGCAAGCCATGACGGCATGCACGGGCCAAAATAGGAAATTACGATGACCAATAGGCCGCACAAAAACACCAAAAATATATTCTTAGTTTTTCGAACGTCAACTGTATTTTACTTACGACCAACTTCTACCTGCTAAAGAGTAATCTCTTCACCCTGCTATCTTTCACCGGAAAAGCATAAAGTAAACCGAAATCTCCGAGTATTGAGCGGCAGCCATCCAGTCTTTGTACGGTGCTGCAAATTCATTATATTTACGAGTGCTCGAGAGAAGGTTCGCGTCGTAGTTTAATACTTAACTTATCGGAGTGTGTGAGTAACTAGGATGTAAGATGTAAAACTTTTGTCCAGAGATATCGCGTGTTCCCGAATTGTAGGAAGACCTTTGGTACCATGAAGCCTTTTGTTACGGACGAAGTACGGCGTATTCAATATAATGCACAGTGTACTTGGCTGACTGTAGTTGTGTTTCTTTGGAAAGGATTGATAGTATAAAGCAATGGTTCCCAACGGGGTCGGTACCACCCGTACTCGCAAGGTACACCGTCGGTACTCGCAAGAACGCGCTGAATAGTTTGATTTATACTAAAAATCATCGAATGCGTGTTTCAACAAATAGTTCTAAATGTATTTTAAGCGAGATCAGTCGGTATTAAAAATAGGTATTGGTACATTATAGCTTTGTTCTTAACACATTTTAGACTAGTACATGAATGAGTCGCAACATGCGTATAGAGCACCACAGTGTGTGTGTGTGTGTACTTTCCGGCTCGATCAACAAAGCTTATATTTACAAGTTTGCATAGGTTAAAGATCAACAAAGCTTACATTTACAAGTTTGCATAGGTTAAAGATCAACAAAGTTTATATTTACAAGTTTGCATAGGTTAAAGATCAACAAAACTTATATTTACAAGTTTCCATAGGTTAAAGATCAACAAAACTTATATTTACAAGTTTTCATAGGTTAAAGATCAACAAAGCTTATATTTACAAGTTTGCATAGGTTAAAGATCAACAAAACTTATATTTACAAGTTTGCATAGGTTAAAGATCAACAAAGCTTATATTTACAAGTTTGCATAGGTTAAAGATCAACAAAGCTTATATTTACAAGTTTGCATAGGTTAAAGATCAACAAAGCTTATATTTACAAGTTTGCATAGGTTAAAGATCAACAAAGCTTATATTTACAAGTTTGCATAGGTTAAAGATCAACAAAGCTTATATTTACAAGTTTGCATAGGTTAAAGATCAACAAAGCTTATATTTACAAGTTTGCATAGGTTAAAGATCAACAAAGCTTATATTTACAAGTTTGCATAGGTTAAAGATCAACAAAGCTTATATTTACAAGTTTGCATAGGTTTAAAATCAACAAAGCTTATATTTACAAGTTTGCATAGGTTAAAGATCAACAAAGCTTATATTTACAAGTTTGCATAGGTTAAAGATCAACAAAGCTTATATTTACAAGTTTGCATAGGTTAAAGATCAACAAAGCTTATATTTACAAGTTTGCATAGGTTTAAAATCAACAAAGCTTATATTTACAAGTTTGCATAGGTTAAAGATCAACAAAGCTTATATTTACAAGTTTGCATAGGTTAAAGATCAACAAAGCTTATATTTACAAGTTTGCATAGGTTAAAGATCAACAAAGCTTATATTTACAAGTTTGCATAGGTTTAAAATCAACAAAGCTTATATTTACAAGTTTGCATAGGTTAAAGATCAACAAAGCTTATATTTACAAGTTTGCATAAGATTAATACGTGAGTCTTATTATCCATGCAAGATTGTTTCGAAGTTCCTTCAGAGCAAGCGTGAACCTAAAATTTATGTGCGGTATCTACAGATCACATTCAAAGGATAACTTAAGTGGCCCTACTTAGAATTTTTTTTTTAGTTGAAATAACTATTTACCACAGATATATGTAAGTACGTACATATTTACTATTATTATTTGTTTATTATTCTTTTTAACGACCGACGTTAGGAGAGGGAGGTGTTAGGAAATTTCAAATAACTGACTTTAAATTTTTTATTTAATTTTTATATTACGTTCTCTCTAACTTCGGTCGATTCTATTCTGATTACAGCTAATGTTATTATTATTGTTTTATTACCGATCGTCATATCACATATTATAGGGGAGGTATTGTATTATAATAAAAAACATATATTGCAGGTTTCCCAAAAATTGATTGTGAAAATAATTAATAAACTTACTGCTCGGTATCCCACGGCGGAGCTTTTCAGAGAGTATCAGGTCCTGAACATAGCCAATTTACATCTCAAATCCATTCTCTGGCACTACCATCGAGAGGAAGGGAAGATGCAGACTCAGCAGACACACATGACACGCATGGCAACTAATGAAATGTTCACCATCCCTAGAGTTAAAACCTCTTTTGCCCAAAGGCAATATGCTTATTTGGCTCCCATTACATACAATGGCGTGCCGACTTTAATAAAGGTAAATGTAGGAAAACCATTTAGACAGTCGATCGGAGCGTGGTTGTTATTGCGACAGGATTTTGAGTACTTGGGCTTTCAGGATGAATGACGAGTGGAAGGGATTTATGTGAGATTTGTGATTGTGTGCGGTATATTGTGGGATGAATATGTTTGGTCTTTCTGGAGTGATGATGTGTGAGGAGTTGAATTTCGTAAGATGTTTCCAGTTGTAGTTGAGTGTCACTGTCAGGTTGATGAGAGCGTGCAGCGGGGTTTTGTTTCTGTGTAATCAAAAATCGGAAAGAAGTATCGATTTATTTTTTTCATGCTAAATATCCTCAGTGAGATACAGGCAAAAGCCTAGTTTACTGGGGATACGACAAATGAAAGACAACAAACCCAGATCCATTAAAATTGTATGTCCAAATCAAATTATCTGTTGTTTTTCTCAAATTGTGTATATTTCTTGTCATGTGTAATAATAAATAAATAATCTTACCAATTTTGACATTTCTAGATGTTTACATATAAGCACGAATTAGGCTTATAGTAACCACGAATCAACTATTTTAGCATGATGTCCGTCCATCTGTATGCCTGTCTGTCTGTCTGTGTGCCAATTTGTGCTAATTCGGTCGAACGGATTGTTATGAAATTTCATATTTAAGCTTCTGACGTGAACATCTCAATTCTATCAACTTTTGGTCGAGATCTGGTAACCGGAAGTGGCAGTTTACTGATGTCACTTTTATATTTGTTATTTTATGAATATTTTGCAACAGAGAAATTATTTTAAAAAAAAAATACATTTATCAAAAGTTACTAAACAAGTTACAACTTTTATTTCTAACATTTTTCGACATACAGCTTATTACATTTTTATGATATTTCATATTTTTGCAAAATTTTCTAACTGTTGTGGGTATCGTGTCTATGGTTAGATGGTAACGTAATTTAAAACTATCTTTTAAAATTTAAATTTACATACATAATTTAAATAAATTTACATGAATTTAAATATTTTTTTACAAAAAAACTCTTTCTTGCAAAATATTCATGAAATAACTTACATAAATTTTAATTTAAAATTTATTTAAATTTAAATAATTAAATAATATTATTAAATTTATTTAAAATGGCGACGGTTGGTCCTGTTGGCTATAGCAGATTTTTTTTATTGTTTATATTTTTACAGATAGTATACCCATGTCGGGTTCAAAGAAAAAATGTAGATAATATAATGTCGAATATTTTAAATATGGTTTCATTTAGTTACCCTCAAACAAGACATTACGAATGTGCCTGATTTGCCAGAGAGTTTTCTCAAATGAAGCCGTGAAACCTTTACGATTAGAAGAACATTTTAGCAAAATACATCCTGAAAGAAAACATAAAAATTTATCTTACTTTTAAATGCTCAAAGAACAACATTTGAGACGTCCAACTTTAGCTGGTATGTTCTCAGCGGCTTCGAAACAAGACGATGATGGGTTACGTGACTTACATTTCCTTGCTTATTGCTAAATCGGGAAAACCGCACACTATTGGAGAAGAATTGATACTGCCAGTTGTGAGGTTCTGCGTACTGTACTGCACAAGCCACCGTCTGATATTATTAAGAAAATCCCATTAAGCAATAATACAGTACAGAGACGAATCGATGAAATATCCGAGGATTTGGAGAATTCTCTGATTTTTTTAAAACAACGGAGTTTTCTTTACAGCTCGATGAATCTTCTTTATCAAACAACGAGTCTTTACTGCTTACGTACGTTCGCTTTATAAAATATGAAAAAGTAGTCAAGAACTATTTATTATTCGCAAAAAATTAGAAACGGATACTAAAGGAAAATCTATATTTTATGTATTAGAAGACTGTTTTAAAGAAAAATGTATTCATCTGGATAATATCGTGTCCGTTGCTACCGATGGTGCTCCTGCAATGGTTAGACAATACCGCGGTTTGATTTCATATTTTAAAAAGATGGTACTAAATGTAGTCGCCGTGCATTGTGTAATTCACAGACAACATTTGGTTCCAAAAACCTTAGTGATCATCATCATTGCTCATTACAGTATGTAATTACACCAGTTAACAAGATCAAAAGCAATATTCTCAATTATTTATTTATTTATTATTGCACATGACAAGAAATATACACAATTTGCGAAAAAAACAACAGGTCATTTGATTTGGACATACAATTTTAATGGATCTGGGTTTGTTGCCTTTCATTTGTCGTATCCCCAGTAAACTAGGATTTTGCCTGTATCTCACTGAGGATATTTACCATGAAAAAATAAATCGATACTTCTTTCCGATTTTTGATTACACAAAAAACAAAACCCCGCTGCACGCTCTCATCAACCTGACAAACAGTGGCACTTAACTACAACTGGAAACATCTTTCGAAATACAACTCCTCACACATCATCACTCCAGAAAGACCAAAAATATTCATCCCACAATATACCGCACACAACCATAAGAATAAAAATTGAAACAGAAAAATTACACAGAAACACAAATACAAAAACAACCAAAATTAAAACAACAAGAAGAAAACCACACTCACATAAATCCTTTCCACTCATCATTCATCCTGAAAGCTCAAGTACTCAAAATCCTGTCGCAATAACAACCACGCTCCGATCGACTGTCTAAATGGTTTTCCTCCCTTTACGTTTATTGAAGTCGGCACGCCATTGTATGTAATGGGAGCCAAATATGCATATTGCCTTGTATGATATGGAGATTGTTTGGAAAACTTTGTGATAAAAAAGACGAAGATTTCAATCGTTTAATATTGCACACAGAAGTTCGTTGGCTGTCTAAAAAGATTTTATGACCTCTTTGATTCAGTTATAACGTTTTTTTTTTAAAACAAAGATGATTCTTTAAGAGAGAATTTATTAAAATTTAAGAATGATATAGCTAATTTAACTGATTTATATAATAAATTTAATGAAACGAATCTACAGCTGCAAGGAGATGATTTGAATGTAATTAAAGCATAGGCAACTATTTCTGCCTTCGTGTCAACACTTGCCTTGCGCAAACAAAAGTTGGGTCGAAGACAATTCTATCAGTTTCTAAATCTTTCCTCTGTGGAAACAAATAATGACGACTGGTATTTTACCAGCATTTGGAGGCACTTAAAGAAGATTTTATAAATAGATTTCAGGATATCGTCAGCATAATTATTCCAGATTGGGTCCTAGAACCTTTCTCAATCCTTCAAACAGCGTAATTATAACTGCAGAAGGAGTTTATATAATTGTCTACAAAAGTAGAGTTGAAATTGATATTAAAAAATGGATATCAAGAATTTTTGTTTCAAAGGCAAATTGCAGTATTATTTATATCCGGCTTTATGGGTTGCATCAAAGAAGTTTTTCATTGCATTCCGATCATCATATTTAGCTGAAAGAGGATTTAGCGTAGTCACCAATTTACTAACAAAGAAAAGAAACAGATTGTAAATAGTGGAACGCGGCGATTTTAGATTGCTGATTACAAATATGGTACTAAATATCGAATCATTTGTGTCATTACACCGAGCTCAGCCCTCTCACTGATAATGTTATATTATTTTTTTAATAATAAATATTTGTTAATCAAACTTTGAGCCATGCGCTAATACTTTAATATTTTTTTAATAAAGTAATTTAAAAATCTGCCCTGGTTTTACAATATAGTATACTTCACCTAAGAGGAGTGCCATCGAATCACTGAAAAAGTGGGCTATGACCCAAAAAAAGCGTGTGTTCCTGCTTTTTTTGCTGCTTTTTGTAGGCTACATTATTGATTTCAAGTACGGGAATCTGTGAGTTTTTTTCTTCTGAAAAGGGGGCGGTGAGTAATATTTTTTTCGAAAATGGGGCTGTAGGCCAAAAAAGGTTAGGAACCTATGGTATAAAGTATCTTGGAGTTTTTGTTGATGGGATGAGTAACGGTTTAGATAATTTGCCTTGTTAAAAATGAGAGACTTTTTAAAGAAAAAGTATTTGAACTGCACGAGATAGAGAAAAAATCCTACCTATGTAGCTTTAGGGTTCATTCGTTGTGCCAGGCAATTTCAAAAGCTTTCGTCTCGTCAAGTGAAAGGAGGTCAGTTGCGCCGAGGATTTAGTTACGACCCTGGACATGATGTAGAAATGTGAACAGACTTGATTCTCGTATAACATAAACTTCATTATTGAGACTTGAGTGGACAATTAAGCGCAGGGTAAGGACTTCAAGAACACATTGAAAATAAGCAATTGTCCAGCATCGGAATGAAGAAAATAATAATGGTCAAAACATAGGAAAGTACAAAGGAGTAATGGGTAAAATATAAGAAAGTACAAAATAATAATGGGTAAAATATAGGAAAGTATAATACAAAGGAGTAATGGGTAAAATATTGGAAAGTACAAAGGAGTAATGGGTAAAATATTTCTTTATACAACGTTTATGTTTAATTTTTTTATTTCACAAAATAAAAGTTTTAGTTAAATACATACGAATATAAATGTACGCATAAATACATATGAGTATTAATTTACGCATAAATACATATGAGTATAGATTTACGCATAAATACATATGAGTATAAATGTACGCATAAATACATATGAGTATAAATTTACGCATAAAACAATTATTTCCTACATTTTAATTGTAAACGTACTTGTATATTATTATAATAAAATATATTCAATATTAAAGATGACATTTTCAAAGCTTGCATCACACATTTATCAAAAACTGACAGTTCATTTTTATTGCATTATTTTGAGTCTATACCATGATATTTATGTATGTATATATGTATGATATATAATATATATATATATATATATATATATATATATATATATATATATATATATATATATATATATATATATATATATATATATATATATATATATATATATATATATATATATATATATATATATATATATATATATATATATATATATATATATATATATATATATATATATATATATATATATATATATATATATATATATATATATATATATATATATGTATATTCATATACATATGTATATTCATATACATATGTATTTATTTGTTTCTTACTTCACTATGAATTTGCTGTATCGTCATTATTATTCAAAAGCATATAATATATGTTGTGCTACGTTGGATTTGCTAGGCTGGAATATATTTCGATTGTCAGTTAGATCTGTTACAACAACAGTGTTGTCATATCAATCGTCTTTTGTTATACTATGAGTTCTGCCATTGGGATCAGTAATGGTATAGGTTGTACTTTTACGTCCATGTGTCACAGTTTTTGTACTAGTACCCATTTTCATTACTGATCCATTTTCTAATTCAAACGTTTCATTTAAATACAGTATATTTCCTAAAGTGTCATCACCATCAGTTGTCTTCTCGTTTTGTCGACCGTTTATAAGTACTGCAGTATTAGTTATAGGTGTGTTATTTTTTTTCTTCTGGTAATCAACTTTCTGTGTAACTTGAACTATATTGTTAGTATTTGGATCTTTATAACTCCATTTAGGACCATCGGGTAGAAAGTTTTTTAAATCTTTTTCTTCAAATCTTTCCACTAAGGATACACCCTTTCCATTTTCATCTATGACTTCTGTTGTCATGACAACATGCTTTTTGTCATCAATCGTAGCAGTTTGGTGTACATTCATTCGTTGTCCGGTTTGTGGGTCTCTATATTTATTCATTGCTCCAACAGATCTACGCAATACGTTAGCGTCAATTGTTGTACCATCGTCAAGTGTGAACAATGTTTTTGTGCTTTCTTTACCAGTGTTTGGATCTACGTGGGTTACATCAGTTTGCACAAAGTTTTGTCCAGTAACTGGATCAACTAGAGGCCGATTTTTCACGTTGACTATATTTTGTACATCTGTATTTCCATGTGTCGTTCCTTGACTAACGCCCATAGAAGATGTATCTCTTCTACCTTCGTTGGTTACAGTATTTAAGGTAGTTCCACCCGTTGTTGACTGAAAAAATAACGGAATTTTTATATACTTTCAAATCGATCAAATTTTAACGATGGTAACTGAAACATGAAGAATGTTTTTGATCTCATAGACAAAACGTTAAAAAGTTGATAATTCGGACACGGAAAAGATCATTATAATTTATTATTATTTAAAACGATTTTTTCAATTATAAATCAGACCTGCTCTATTCACTTTTTTTTTCCTCAAAAAACATAATCCCTTCACTTTGCCATATACACGTTCACTGTTTTCTTTAGTAAAGCTCTGCATCCACTGCTTACATTTTAAGTTAACTGACTATCCAATTCTACTGTAACATACATATGTACATAATAATGAACTAAACTTACAGTGTGGCGACAATTCAAGCCTTGGAAGAAGCAGATCACTAGAAATAGGAAGAACACCTTCATTTTGATTTTGTTGAAAGGACAATCAAAAGAGCCAACTGACCAGAAAACATAAAACAATACGTATATATACCAGCACTAGAGAAGGGAGCATTGTGCTTAGAATGGAGGCTATCGATTGATTTTCCGGCTATGCACTCAATTATAAGTATTATCAGGCCAATTCGATTAAGACAATAAAAAAACACAATATTTCTGTTATCATACACTGGGGCTTTTGTCTCATTCGTACAGAAATAGTCCATGTTTCACATCCATAAGATTATTCTTGAAAATGTTGTTCAATTGTCCAAAAGAACTACAAGCTAATTATGCTCTTCTGTCTTTCAAATTGAGCGCTTTTTTATTCTTAGATAAAATACAAATGGCGTCGCGAACTTGCCTGGGTCTTGTGACACTTGAGAAGTGTAATGTATGGCATTTATAAAAATGGAGTTGTAAACAATACAACAACGCATTCAAATTGTTAAATTATTTTATAAAAATGGGCATTCGGTGAAATATGTTATTAGAAAATATTAACGGGTTTCGTAATCGTCCATCTGAAAGCACTATCAATCGAATTGTTAAAACATTTCAAAGAACTGGTTCGGTGGAAGATAAAAGAAGAGAAAAATAAAGCCGTAGCGGTCGTTCACAAGATCATATTGATTTGGCCCAGCATCGTGAAAATGTTCCTGGAGACCCAGAAATGTTTATTAGTTGACGTTCACAACAATTTGGACTCAGTGAATCCACAACATGGCGTATTTTACGAAAAGATTTAGCTCTGAAGGCACATAAGGTTCAAATAACACAGGAACTAAAGCCGTATTGAATCATGCAAAACGTCGTGTCATTGTCAATTGGGTCAAAGAACAACCAGATGATATCAATATCAATTAGGTCAAAGAACAACCAGATGGTCAAAGATTGAAAGTGCGATCCTCAAATTAAATACTTTGTCTTGAGTAGATATGTCATATTGTTCAACTTGTTATATTCTATGAACTCCATATACAGGGGAAGTTGGTATTTTCTACAATAACAATTTTCTTTACTATAACATACACAATGGAAATAACCATTTATAACGCAAGAACGCTCTCCAAAAAAATTGCAGAATTACAATATGAACTCGATAACATCAGATGAAACACTATTGAACTCGGCAAAGTACGAAGGTTGACACATGCTTTACTACTCAGGTACTGATACTCGTACTAGCAGAACAAATGGTGTGGGTTTTGTCATCCACAAAAATATGGTAAGACAGTATAATCGAGTATAGAAGCTCATCAAACTGTGCAGTTCTCTTTACCTTGAAGTCGAGCAAGTGTTACCAACTGCAGAATCTTCCGGTTTATGCACCTACTTAAAGTTTCACAGATGAAAAAGTAAACGATTTCTACAAAGAAATACAACAGCTTCAAGAAGCAAGTAGATCTCACTATCAAATCGTAATGGATGACTTTAATGCAAGAAATTGAAGCCGAGTATGTGTTGCGGTGGGAAAATTCTGATTCGGGACACGCAATGAAAGAGACAACCGACTGATGGAATTTGCCGAAATAAATTAACTTTTCATCATGAACTCTTCTTCCAAAAAAAACCTCCAGAAAATGAAGCATGGAAGGATGCCTTCAGATCCACCGGTGAAATTGACTTCAACCTAACTAACCCAAACACATGATAGATGATTTCACTGTCTTGAATCGCTTCTATGCAGGTAGCGATCATCAACTGGTTAGATGTAAAGGCAATTTAAATATTAAATTCAATAGGGCTAAAATGATCAAGAAGCCCAGTGAGTGATTGCCTCAAACCTGAAAATTAAAACGTAGATTTTCAAATTAACTCAAAAACAGAAGTGATGTATTTTAAAATGACTCAAACTTTTAACTGCACAAGTAACCGAAGAAATGTTGAGCATGGCAAGAAAGGCTGGTGGCTCTCGAAGACTACAAAAAACATAAAAAAATTTACAGGAAACGTTGAAACTCTCGGAAAAAAGAGATAAAAAAGTTTCACTATCGGAAACAAAAAAAAAAAGATAAAAGCCTCATCACAAATTTATGATGCAGCTGAATTTTCTAATCTTTGTAAATTAATCCGCAAAAAGATTTGCAAAGATGTCCGTAGATTCAATATGAACCTCATCAAAAGAATTATCGAAACTGGAGAAAATCTCAAGAGAACAAACCAACAGCTAACACCAAATAAAAAATCATCACCGCGCTCAGATATGGTTACCGGAAATCTGATAATATTTCTGAAGAAAGTTAAAGAATGCTACCACAACCTTTACAATGATCCCAGAGAGTATCTGTCCAAACTCAGAATGACGATGAGGAAACCGAACCTGACATTCTACCCTGGGAAATGCAAAACGCTATTCGCGTTATGAAACCAGAAAAAAACACCAGATTCTGATGGAGTTCTCATTGGCATCCTTAAATAAAACGGTCGAAGTAATATACAAGATGTTAACAAAAATTTTTATATCGTGTTAACAAAATAAACATATTCCGAATGATGGAAAAATGGCAATATAATCCTACTTCACAAAAAAGGAGACAAAGAAAATGTTAATAATTAATAACTCATCAGTTTCCATTGTATACGACTTTCATAAACAATTCAGTACTGGATCTACAGATTTCAATACTTCTTTAAGTTAGGTTAAGTTAGGTTAGTGGGTTAGGTTAGGTTAGGTTAGGTTAGGTTAGTGGGTTAGATTAGGTTAGGTTAGGTTAGGTATGTGATATGTTGTCAGGACTGCCTCTATATGATAGATGTTAATTTCAATTTGCCCTTCTATCTTTTGGGACGTCTTTACTATATTGTCACGTAAAGAGCCTTTAGAATGGATACATCCTTTCTACGTGTCCCCATGAGTGTGAAGTTTCCAACTCTGTGTGTTAATGTTCTGAGCAACCTTTCATTTTTGCATTATCTGCTCTAGATTTATATTCCATAAGTCATGACCTAACACACGCTTCGTAATTTTTGACTTTACTGTCTATTCTCATGTATTTGTTATTATTCTAAAACACGTTTAAAGCATCTGGAGACAGCGGAAATCTTATATGCTCGACCTCGTATTTCTTATTTTTTTGGTTATGTATCTTAGATACATACTCGTATGTATCAAACAGACTATTTGTAAGAAATTACGCATTATATTTGTAAAAATTACATTTTTGAATCCTAAACAATTTTTTGCACCCATTTCGGTCCGCTTTTTTTTTAATATTTTCAAACCAAACTTTACTTAATCCTTCATATTTTATATTTTAAAGCGATAAATATTTTAAGATCACTATCTGTTAATGTCAAAAGGGAAAAATTATAAAAAATATAAACACTTTTATTTCATTTATTAAAAAAAACAGTTTGAAGTAAATTTGCAACATTATGAAATGGTATATACTTGTTATAGTACTCTTATATACCATATGTATACCTTTATCTTCATTATTGCTTTATTCGTGGAATTTACGGAACCAATTTTAATCTTATGTTAGACATAAATGCATACCACGCTGAGGATAAAAAATAAGAGCTAACCCCTGATATATGGATAGTTTGCACTTTTGTCTGACCATTTCATAAAGAGTTCGATGAACAATTTGGTCCGTCCGTATGTTTAATGGAGGAACGGGAACAGTTAGACTTCTGTGTCTCTTGATTTCTAGGTTTTGCTCAATATCTAGGTCGGCCTTTTTTATCGCATCGCATCAATCAAACACAAACATTTTCCAACTTCTGCCCTAAATTCCCACAAAAGCATGTTTGTTGTGCATTTCTGATCTCACGTCTACCAAATGCAGCAACCATGCCTTTATTGCTGTCACGTCTATCAAATGAAAAAATATTCAAAAATACCACTTTTTAGAGTGCAGTGAGATGCAATGTTGACCGATATGACCGTCTAACAAATATATCCTTCCCATGTGTTTGTTGTTTTTATCGACAACATTAGGACAGTCAAAGTCTACTGTCTCCTTTTTATTTCTATCGTATCTCATAATTGTTGTTTAGAGTTTCTATCGTATCTTGTACAGGTTCATTGTAATGTCACTCGTTTATTAGCAAACCAACCAGCATTGGTCACTTCAACTACATCCACACAAGCTGTATACTCTTCAAAGTGCCTCTAAGATACTTTTTCATTTTGGTTCTACACATTGATATACTAATCCGGATACGCTTTCTTCGTACAGTTCCCAACATACTCTAAATGTATATATGGATTTACACAAAAGAACTGGACTCGAAACTGAAATAGGGTTAATTTAATATAATGTTTTGGGTCAAACCTATATTTATTTATGCAACATGAATATATGAAAATACAGAAAGGAATTGTTATTTGAACTTTATAAGAGTTTATTTAATACTTAACTATGTATTTATATAACTATGTATTTACTGTATTATCATCGTCACTGTCCATATAATATGTCGTACCATCTTGTGTTGTCATTGTTCCCTGATTACCGTTTCGATAGTTGGTGGTCGTTTGGGTTCCTTCTGTTCTTCGATTGCCAGTGGGATCTGTTACAACAACAGTGTTATTATTTTTTTTATCGAGTTCTTTTCTTGTAACAACGGTACGAGATCCAGTGGAGTCAGTTACGGTATACCTTATTGTTGTTCTTCCATCTAGTTCTCTTTTTGCGGTTGTAGTTATGGTTGCAACTGATCCATTTTCTAATTCATACGTTTCTTTGGCAGTCACTGTATTCCCTTGAGTATCATCACCATTAGTTGTCCTCTTGATCTGTCGACCGTGTATAGTCATCACAGTAGTAGTTGTATGTGTATGCTTTGCATTATTATTAACTGTTTGTTTAATGTCAACTAAATCGTCAGTATTTGGATCCTGGTAATTCCATAATACAACATTATCTTGAGCGTTCATTACATAATCACCAAAAGATTCTAGCTTGGTGTAGTACAACACACTTGTTTTGGATACAGTATTGCCGTGTTCATCTGTGACTTCTGTTACTATATATGCGTTCATACCATTGTTTTCAAGCATTTGGCGTACTTTCACCCGTTGGCGGGTTCGTAGATCTCTGTAATGGTTCACCGTTTCATGTAAACGACGCAATAATTTAACGTTGACTTTGGTACCATCGTCAAGTGTAAACGTTGTAGTTGTTCTTTCTCTACCAGTGTTTGGATCTGCGTGGGTTACGTCAGTTTTTACGACGTCTTGTCCAGTAACTGGATCAACTAGATTACGATTTTTCACGTTGACTATTTTTCGTAGATCTACGATTCCACGTGTTGTAGATGAATCTCTTCTTCCTCCATTGGTTACGGTATTTCTGGTAGTTCCACCTCTTACTGACTGAAATAATAAAGGAAATTTAAATATATTTTTAAACCTTTCTAATTTAATAGCATTGTACTTTTTGAAATATAAATATTGTCTTTAATCTGATAGTCAGACGTGTTTGATACAGTGTTTCAATCATGATCATTGCGTTTGCCTACTTGGAGAACACTTTATAGACTCCGAGTTGAGGTTGATAGATCCATGGGGAATGGAGAGATGGGGGTTCTTAACAAAAGTAGATTTCAAGGTGTATTTGAGGTTAAACAGGACCCACAACACAAGCTAACGTGTCCAAACATCGAGACTACGCACTCTAGGCGAGATCTTAGGCTTGGTGCGAATAAGATTTGACTTAATGCAAATGATAGAGCTCTGGGATCTCTGTTGCTCTCTGCTGTAAATACGTGGCTGTCATAGTTGAAAATACGGACAAGAAATGGATCATCATCAATTACCATTTGACATGATTATAAATTTCTAAAATATCAATCACGCTTGCTTTATCCGCTTTTTTACTTCTCAAAAAATTAAACTATAAAACGGTGCGGGCAGAGAAATACTCGGAAGACTGGAGAGGAATGAGCATGACAAATAATATTACCACAATCTCAGTTGTGTTCGCAAATTGAGCAAACGTAGCAAACCACTTTAAGCAACCGTTAACAAAACTCTTGCATGCCATAATGGAGGGTATGACCGAGGGGACAAAGTCTAGGGGACGCTCACGCCGAGAGTACCTGGAAGACCTGTTGGTGGACGTGCGCTGCTCAACATATACAGATTTAAAAAGAGCCGCACTGGACAGGGGGGAATGGAGGAGAAGAGTTGAAATTGCTGCAAACCAGTCTTAGGACTGCAACCACGGAGAGAGAACAAAACACGCTTTTCACATGATAAATAAGTCAACATATCTGGGTGGCTTCACCGCGTAGACATCTTCTTGATGAGGACGCGTTAAGTTATGGATGTTTGTATTTTTCCAGAAGATACTACGGAATTTCTTGGTGTATTCATTTATCGTAAGCTCTCTTTTAATGGGCTTTAGGTGTCTTTGGGCCTCTAAGATTTTAGAGGAGTCAAATGTGTTTTTTGACATGAATTTAATAATTTTTGACAGTTTTCTATCATTTTTTTTTATCACGAAACTATGCCTGAATTAAAGCTTCTATTATCTATCTGCCTCTTAGTTGAGCAATCAATTTTACAAATTTTCAATAGAATCCAAACTGGTAAAGTTTCAGGCCAGTCTAGAAATATTATCCCCGTATCTTGGAAAGTTTTGACCATGACCAACATGGAGCCGAATCTTGTTGCACCTTTATAAAGAATTTTATTTTTCAGCTATACAACCAAATGTAATATTTTTCCAGTAACACTCTATATTTCTGAATGTTCACAATTAATTTTATTGACATCAGAGATCCGGTTTCAGTACACGAAAAACAGCGGCAGAACATTTGTTTTACATGATGTTTGACACTTTGGTTTATATGAGCAGCAGTTTTACAAGATATTTGACAGTTTGGTTTATATGAGCAGCAGTTTTACAGGATATTTGACAGTTCGGTTTATATGAACAGCAGTTTTACAGGATATTTGACAGTTTGGTTTAAATGAGCAGCAGTTTTACAGGATATTTGACAGTTTGGTTTATATGAGCAGCAGTTTTACAGGATATTTGACAGTTCGGTTTATATGAACAGCAGTTTTACAGGATATTTGACAGTTTGGTTTAAATGAGCAGCAGTTTTACAGGATATTTGACAGTTCGGTTTATATGAACAGCAGTTTTACAGGATATTTGACAGTTTGGTTTAAATGAGCAGCAGTTTTACAGGATATTTGACAGTTTGGTTTATATGAGCAGCAGTTTTACAGGATATTTGACAGTTCGGTTTAAATGAGCAGCAGTTTTACAGGATATTTGACAGTTTGGTTTATATGAGCAGCAGTTTTACAGGATATTTGACAGTTCGGTTTAGATGAGCAGCAGTTAGCATTCCATCTCCACTTTTTCTCCCCAATTGTGATCAGTCTTAATATTAAAAAGTATAACTGTAATTGAAAACTTAATTGAAATTTATGAAAAATTAAATAATTATCTGCGATTTCACTTATTCGCACATTTATCTGCGATTTAAATATTTTTTTATTGTATATCTTTATTTGGTACGTTTTCTTGCCAAAAAAGGACGAACTACTAAATAATATTTTTTTCTGAACAATATTCAGATGCAATAAAAAACTAAACCTAATGGCCGAAGCCACTATAGTGACACCACCTTCCTATCCTCTGTTTATTTTGTAATATTTTTAATCTGTCAATAATAGTGGGTTAAAGTCCCGAGTTGGAACGTCCTCGGAGAGAGTTTGCTTTCTAAAGGACGCTTTATAAATTACCCATTTAATATTATCTAGATTGATCACATTTAATACATGAATTTTTCAAAAGTTCATTATATTTCGCCAAAAATCAACCATAGATATGCTCCGTGTTTAATTCTTAATTAACCTTTCCCCTCCACTATCCCTTCTTTCCCCTGTTCATATATTTTTCCGCTTTCATTGTTATTGTCGTTATTTGATAAGCATTCATGCTAAGCAAGCGAGCGCACCAAGTTCAATTCCTAGCGGATTCAATGGAAAGAAAATCGTTGTGACACATATGCATTACTCGTTGTTTCAACCGAACAATTAGGCATATAACATATATAATACATCACAGTTAAGTAGGTTGTACAGTGTTTGTAAACGATTACTTGTGAATGTACATATTAACTAAAGCTCTCAGTGAATGTGGAATAAATTGTAATAGTCAATGATATTACCATATCCAATTGTATTTGTGTACCATATTTCGTGTTTGTAAACTTTGAAACAGTCGAATTAAGGGAAAGTAAATTTAAAATAAAAATATTAAAAAAAACTGTTAATTATCTTGATTATTTATTCCAGCAAATTTTAGAGTTGTGACATTTCGACGTGCATAAAGTGCCATTTTTTTCTAGCAAGAACCGCAACTACGCATGGATACTCATTTCTAGAACGTTTGCTAAATACGAACAGTGTAAGTACACGTTCAATGTTTTCTTTAGTAATACTGTACATTCACTACTTACATGTTAAGTTAACTGACCATCCGATTCTACTGTAACATATTTATGTACATAAGAATGAACTAAACTTACAGTGTGACGACAATCCAAGCCTTGGAAGAAGCAGATCACTAGAAATAGGAAGAACACCTTCATTTTGATTTTGTTGAAAGAACAATCAAAAGAATCAACTGACCAAAGGGCATAAAACCAGAAGTATATATACCATGACATGTGATGGAACCATTGTGCCAAGAATGGAAATAATCGGTCAATTTTCCGGTTATGTACACAATAATAATTTTTATCAGGCCAATTCGATAAAGATAATGAAAAAACACTATATTTTTGATATTATAAACAACTGGAAATAAGAACAATGTTTGAAGAAATTCTTATCATTATGGGTATTTGTGAAAGCCCTGAAATCTGGAACAGCGATGGTGCAGAGGGTTTTTTATACTCCAGTGTGGGACTCAACTATGTTATATACACAAGAAAAATGAAGGTACAATTGAATGCTAAATGCGTACGATCAGGGTACACATAAATCAATACCACTAACTTGACTTTCCGTATAAAAATTCTAAACTGTGAAGATGAACTATTGAATTTGATAAGAACAATTAAATAAGAAAAACAAAACATTGTGTAACCGTGAAGTGAAAACTAAACTAAAGATACGTGTATATGCAGAAGACATTGCATAACGTAAGAAGTATTCCAATATTTTAAAAAGCTGTCACCTAATTGAGTTCTGATTCAATTGACAATGCAAACGATGAGGATAAGCAGAACTATCATATTCAATTATTTATTTCTCAAATGAACACCTTCGGAGAGGCCGCTTCACAAGTTAAAATGAAATAAAACATTCTGTGGCGGTAGTGTTGAAATAAAACCTACAACATTTATTCAAAATCATTTTTAGAATATTCAAATACATTAAAAATAAGTATTAAACAAATAAAAAAATATTTTCTGTCATTGATAAAATTAAGAAGATGATCTTCAGAGAATGCTCTACAAATTTCACCTTGCTTCTAAGAAATACAATATGACGATTTCTGTCAATAAAAAAAAGTGCTTAACAATATCAAAAGAGCCACTCAGGTGCAAACTGATCATCGATAACGTACCCATCGAGCAATTCATGCGATTCACTTACCTAGGTGTAGAGATCTCCAACAACAGTGACCTATATAGTGAAGTACGAGCACAAACTAATAAGGCAACAGCTTTGGCTGGCTGCCTTCGGGACACTTTATGGAGAAACAAACACATACTAACCGAAAGTAGGGTCAGGATATATAAGACATGCGTCCGCCCCATCATGACATATGGAATAGAAAAGAGAGCCGATACCAACAGGAAAAAACTTCTCAGAGTGGCAGAAATGAGAACCCTACGCTCCATTGCAGGGAGAACTCTTAGAGATCGGATCAGAAATGTGACGATAAGGTCTGTCTGTGATGTTGAAGACATAGTGAGGTGGGGAAGAAGCAGAAGGCGCTTCTGGAGGGATCGTGTAGACCGCATGGAGGATATAAGACTGGCCAGAATCGCTAAGACTGAAACCCCTAACAGCAGGAGATTACCAGGAAGGCCGCCGAAAAGGTAGAAAGACAGCTGGACGTCATCATTCCATCATTCCACGGGGGATGAAATTTTCCTAGAAACTATGAAAAAAAAATCACGTTGGCTGGTTGATTTTTGTTCTTATGGAGGCACCGTATCATATGTGTTTCGTCACCTAATAGTACTATTGTTAAAGCAAGAAAATAATATTAGGTCCTTACATATGAAATTGGCGTTTTGCCGTACTGGCAACTTTGATCTCAAATAGACGGTGCCGCAAAAGAAAACAGTGCGTTTTTGGTTCCAACGTTTTCGTTCTGGAAATTTCGATCTGCAGAACAAGCCCCGTGGAGAAAGTTGATAATGAAGAATTGAAGGCTATTGTGGAAGCGGATCCATCGCAAACCACGTCCGAGTTAGCTGCAGGCTGCGGTGTTAGTGATAAAACTGTTTTAATCCACTTGAAGCAAATTGGGAAGGTGAAAAAGCTTGAAAGGTGGGTACCTCACGAATTGAGTGAAGCAAATCAACAAACGCGCGTTGACTGCTGCGTTGCATTACTCAACCGGCACAATAATGAAGGGATTTTGAATCGAATCATTACCTGTGATGAAAAGTGGATCCTGTATGATAATCGGAAGCGCTCATCGCAATGGCTGAACCCTGCCGAACCAGCCAAACCATGCCCCAAGCGAAAATTGACTCCAAAAAAGTTACTTGTGAGCGTTTGGTGGACTAGTGCTGGTGTCGTTCACTACAGCTTTCTTAAATCTGGCCAGACGATTACGGCAGATGTCTATTGTCAGCAACTGCAAACCATGATGGAAAAGCTAGCTGCTAAACAACCGAGGCTGGTTAATCGCTCTAGGCCACTGCTGCTTCATGATAACGCTAGACCACACACTGCACAACAGACGGCTACCAAATTAGAAGAGCTTCAATTGGAATGTCTAAGACATCCACCGTACTCTCCGGACCTTGCCCCAACAGATTACTATTTTTTTCGAAATTTGGATAACTTCTTGCAAGAGAAAAAATTCAACTCCGATGGGGCAGTCCAAACCGACTTCAAAGATTTTATTGATTCCCGTCCGAATGGTTTTTTTAGTAAAGGGATCGATGAACTACCTATGAGATGGCAAAAGTGCATAGATAGCAATGGTACATACTTTGATTAAATAAATATATTATATTAAAAAAAATCAACTTTATGTTCCTCCCAAACAAAACGCCAATTTCATATGTAAAGACCTAATATTTTATGCGATGAGCAAGGACATTTCTTCTACAAAATGTGATCCTGACAATCATAATTTTATTGTAATGCAATGTCTTAAATATGATCCTGACAATCATGATTATATTGTAATGCAATATATTAAATGTGATCCTGACAATCATGATTATATTGTAATGCAATATCTTAAATGTGATCCTGACAATCATGAGTATATTGTAATGCAATGTCTTAAATGTGATCCTGACAATCATGATTATATTGTAATGCAATATCTTAAATGTGATCCTGACAATCATGAGTATATTGTAATGCAATGTCTTAAATGTGATCCTGACAATCATGATTATATTGTAATGCAATATCTTAAATGTGATCCTGACAATCATGAGTATATTGTAGTGCAATGTCTTAAATGTGATCCTGACAATCATGATTATATTGTAATGCAATATCTTAAATTGTGATTTATAAACATTAATTATAATTGAAAAGTTTTAAGGACAGACTTTGGATGAAGTTGATGCACATATCTACCTACAATAGTATTTCACCTCAGGCAACTATCGCATGGACAAATATTTGTTTGTTCAGTAAAAAAAATTCAACTTATGGGATGGAAATATAAGCCTCATTGCCGGGTTCGTTCTTTTCTTCCAATGCGAAGAGAAATTACTTATTTCTGTAGAATGGCGGCGAGCCCTATCGGAAATTAAAACCTCCACGCAATAACTTCATAAATCGAATCTACAATCGTACCAGGTCGTTTTATTTCTTATCCATGTAATTGTCTTTCTATCTCTTTTTGTATACCCAGCATAATTATTTCCATTTTTCTTTCTGTAGTGACGAGCCGCTGTGTTACTTTAGAGTTAAGGGTCTACGTTTGACATCCGTATGTGAGTACCAGGAAAATGCATTGATCGAAAGCTTTGCTGTTTAGACATAACGAAAGGTTTTCTCTGAAGATTTTGTTATTTCTTCCGAATGCGCTACAGCCCATTTTTATTATTTTGTTTTTAGGGACTTGTATTTCGCATAGGAGGATGAGGGTTGTTTGAATAAAAGTCGTCGAGATCAGAATAAGTAAAGAGAAAGTTTATTGTAAGCTTCTGTATTTATAATGTATAGAACGGCGCAGAACATGTCGCTGTCTCGCTTCCGCTGGACACATGTTTATTGTTGCACGTTCTATATACATTTCATACTACGGTCTGCAGGAGAGGCAAGCGATATATCGGTGTCTCGCTCTCCGCTACTAGTGAGTTCAATGACCGCGCGGGCGACCTTCGCCCGGCGCCGTCTCGCACTCGCCACTTGCGAGTTCAATGACCGCGTGGGCAAGGGTCGCCTTGGTGGGTTCAGTGACCGCACGCACGGTCGCTACATGTTAATTTCATTCATCATATTCCCGTTTATTGACATTTGTTGTCCCAAACATATATGGTGGGGGACTTCTTCTAAGGCTACGTAATCAATCTTAATTTGTCTCGTTGATGCACGTGTATATTGGTTGTACATTACTTTGGTTTTAGCGAGGTTCATTTTTAAGCCGACTCGATTGCTGGCAAAGTTAAGCTCTTGTATCATTTTCTCCAGTTCTTCTCTTGTTTCGCTTAGTAGTGTGACATCATCTGCGAATCTCAAGCTAGAGAGATATTTGACATCGATCTTTATGCCCATACGCAAAGGTCGCCTCAATGGGTTCAGTGACCGCACGCACGGTCGCTACAGTTCTTTAAATCGTTTTTATCTCCTTTCTTATGAAAAAGAATTACGTTTTGACTTGTTCCATTTTGTAAGAATTTTCCCGTTGTTAATGTAGTGTGTCATTATTTTTGCTAAGATGCGATATATTTCTTTTCCTGCTGCCTTAAAATAAATTTATTGTTATGCCGTCATCTCTTGCCGATTTTCCGTTTTTCATACCATTTGTGATTTTTTTCTATTTTTCTTATAAGAATTTCGGAAACTTGTTCATTTGTTTGGTTATTCAGCTTATATCTCGTGTTTTCGATGTCTTGAAAGAGTTCTGAGTAGAATTCGTGGACTCACTTTATGATTCATTCAATCGATCGTCATTGACGGCACTCAGCTTTTCGGTAAATTCAACACTGACTTGCTTCCTCTTATAATACTTGATGACTCTATCATACCATTACATAAAACTGTTAAAAACCTAGGAGTGATAATGAATAACACTCTCTCATGGCGAGATCAAATAAATTATGTAAGCTGAAGGATCTTCTTCAGCCTTCATTCCCTTAGTGTGTTACAAAGGTTCCTGCATACTTAAACCAAAAGTTTACTTGTGCAATATCTGCTATTTCTGATTCTGGACTATGCGGACGTCTGTTACTTGGATGTTACAGAGGAGCAACTGGACAAATTACAGCGTCTTCAAAATGTTTGTCTAAGATTTATTTTCTACCTACGTAAGTACGATCATATAACTTCATACCAGAAGGCCTATATAAAACTGGTTGAATGTTAGAAATAGGCGCCAAATTCACATACTGTTTCTTTTGTACAATATAATATCCTAACTGTGCCGACGCCCCCTCTTATCTCGCCGTAAATTTTCAGCGTCTTTCCGATAATGGACTCGCGCTACGCTCAATCTCACAGAGATTGTTTATTGGTCTTTCCAGTTCACCGCTTCTCTTTTTTTACGTCGTCCTTTACTGTCCATGCAGTTAGCCCTGGAATCAGTTACAAACCAATTTAAGACTCGCTCCGTCCTTGGCATGCTTTAAGAAGCGACTGAAAAAACTCTTAATTTCTAGTCAGTAAAATAACGTGTTTCATTCCTGTCTTTTTTTCCTTTCCTCTTCACCCTCCCTTCCTTTTCTTTCGATTGATGATATCTCACTTTATTTGGGCGATTATCTGTATTTGTGGAGTTTGTGGGCACATGATCACGTAATTTATCCCCACGAAACCCATATGTGATCATGGGCATATAATCACGTATGGGTTTCGTGGGGATGGATAGTCATTTGAATGATTTATGCAACCATGTAACTTGCTTCATTTACTTTTGTCTGGATGGCTGGAAGAGATTGCCACCTGGCAATAAGCCCGCCAAATTGTATTTACAATAAAAGTGTTAAATAAATAAAATAAATTAATACTCGGGTATATATGATACTGTTTCTATTAATGCACTAGTTATACACGGGCATACAGAATTAAATGAACTCTAGAGGAGTAAATTTGATATAATATTTGTCATAAAAACTGTATATATTTATTAACTAAACATACATGAGAACTATGTATATTTCTTTACTAGGTATACATGGCTTACAGAAAAGAAATGAACACGGAACTGTAGTAGGGTTAATTAAATGTCATATTTTGCATTAAAACTGTATTTATTTATCCAACATGAATGCATTAACATACAGAATAGAATTGTAATCTAAACTATGTTATAGTTTGTTTAATACTTAACTATGTATTTACGGTATCATCATCGTTCGTATCCATATATGTTGTACCATCTTGTGCTGTCATTGTTCCCTGATTACCCTGTCGATAGTTGGTGGTCGTTTGGGTTCCATATATTCTTCGATTGTTAGTGGGATATGTTACAACAGTATTATTATCATGGGGTGTTCCGTTTGTAACAACGGTATGTGATCCTGTGGCATCAGTTACGGTAAACCATGTCCTTACTTTTCCATCTCGACCTTTTTTTGTGGTTGTAGTACAGATCACGACTGATCCATTTTCTAATTCAAACGTTTCTTTCTTAATCCGTCTATTTCCAACAGTATCATCACCATTTGTTGTCTTCTCGACCTGTCGACCTTTTTCTCTCACTACAGTAGTAGTTGTATATGTATGATCTTTAGTAGTATTAACTGTTTGAATAACTTGAACTACATGCTTAGTTGTTGGATGCTCGTAAACAAATTCTACAACATTATCTTGAACGTTAGTTGTTTCACCATCAGATTTCAAAAGCAAAATACCTGTACTGGATACACTATTTCCACTTTCATCTGTGACTTCTGTTATTTGGTGTCTCGGACTATCTTCGATATCTTCTACTATGCGGCGTACTCTCATGCGTTGTCCAGTTTGTGGGTCTCTATAAGTATACACTCTTGCAGATAAACTACGCACTCTTTTAACTTCAACTGTTGAACCATCGCCAAGTGTAAACGTTGTAGTTGTCCTCTCTCTACCAGTGTTTAGATCTGCGTGGGTCACATCAGTTTGTACGACGTTTTGTCCAGTAACTGGATCAACTAGAGCACTATTTTTCACGTTGACTACTTTTGTAAATGAATCTCTTCTTCCTCCACTGGTTACGGTATTTCTGGTAGTTCCACCTCTTGCTGACTGAAATAATAATGTAATATTAATGTACTTTCAAATTTTTTTAAATTTTTATGACGTTTAAAATTTCGCAATATAAATATTGTATTTGATCTGGTAGTCAGACACATTTGATGCAATGTTTCAATCATGATCATTGCATTTGCCTACTTGGAGAACCCTTATTAGACTCCGAGTTGAGGTTGACAGATCCATAGGGAATGGAGAGATGGGGGTTCTTGACAAAAGTAGATTTCAAGGTGTATTTGAGGTTAAACAGGACCCGCAACACAAGCTAACGTTTTCAAACATCGAGAGTACGCACTCTAGGCGAGATCTTAGGCTTGGTGCGAATAAGATTTGACTTGGTGCGAATGATAGGGCTCTGGGATATCTGTTGCTTTCTGCTGCAAATACGTGGCTGTCATAGTTGACAATACGGATACGAAATAAATTATCATCATTTACCATTTGACATGATTTTAGATTTCTAAAATATCAATCACACTTGCTTTATCCGCTTTTTACTACTCCAAAAATATTATTACAAAATGTTCCTGTTCACTAAATCATATGTTATCATAGCGAAATTCTTCCAAACACTCGGCAACTCTGGCATCGACCGTTAGAGCTAATACCGTAAGAGCGAGGTATATTTGGTAACACATATGGATGCGAGGTATATTTGGTAACATATATGGATGCGAGGTATATTTGGTAACACATATGGATGCGAGGTATATTTGGTAACACATATGGATGCGAGGTATATTTGATAACATATATGGATGCGAAGTTTATTTGGTAATATTTATGGATGCGAGGTATATTTGGTAACATATAGATGCGAGGTATATTTGGTAACGTATATGGATGCGAGGTATATTTGGTAACACATATGGATGCGAGGTATATTTGGTAACATATATGGATGCGAAGTATATTTGGTAATACTATATATATGGATGCGAGGTATATTTGGTAACATATAACATATAGATGTGAGGTATATTTGGTAACATATATAGATGCGAAGTATATTTGATAATATACTCGTATATGGATGCTAGGTATATTTGGTAACATATAACATATAGATGCGAGACATTTTTGGGGACATATATGGATGCGAGTAACTATTTTCTTGTGGCCTCAAAAACATATGTAGGTATTAAAAAATGTGATTTGGTCAATAGTTGATAATTCCTAAATTTATTGTTTTTATTTTATGTAAATAAAAATATACATACCATCACGCTGTTTTCCTACTTGGTTTGGTAGAGAATTCAAAGCGCTAGTATTTCCTATCTCGACATACATACAATGAGCATGACACAACAGGACAGTGGTAGATCACCGATGTGCCAATAGCTAAAGAAAGGTATTGGTGTGCCATTACCTCAAGCTCTGCGGACAGAAATACTTGGAAGACTGGAGAAGACTGAGCATGATATAAATTTATTTCAGTCTTTGTCACGTTCCTCAGCATTTGGATCACGACACAGAAGAAAGATGATGATAGAATATTACCACAATCTCAGTCGTGTTCACAAATTGAGCAAACGTAGTAAACCACTTAAGGCAACAGTTAATAAAATGCGCTATTCACACCATACATGAGTCAACATACCTCTACATATCTGGATGGCATCACCGCGTTGATATCATCTTCTTGATGTGGATACGTTATCAGTTATGAATGTTTATTTATTTATTTAACACTTTTATTATAAATACAATTTGGCGGACTTTTTGCCAGGCAGCAATCTTTTCCAACAAACCAGACAAAAATAAATAAAATAAGTTACAGACTCGCAAAACCATTCAAATGACTATCCGTCCCCATGAACACATATACGTAAGCGTGCGCCCACGAACCCCACAAAGCCGGACAATCACCCAAACATATAAAGTGAGATATCATCAATCAAAGGGTTCCGTCTCCAGTTTTCTTCTCAGTTGTGATCAAAGTCCTTGTTTTAAAGAGTGTGTTTCATCTGACAACAACGCCTTACTCCAGTTATCCCCAGTCCAGCTAGCATCTGAGAAAAATATCTTCCTCCAGTTATCCCCAGTCCAGCTAGCATCTGAGAACAACGCCTTCCTCCAGTTATACCCAGTCCAGCTAGCATTTGAGAACAACGCCTTCCTCCAGTTATACCCAGTCCAGCTAGCATCTGAGAAAAACATCTTCCTCCAGTTATACCCAGTACAGCTAGCATCTGAGAACAACGCCTTCCTCCAGTTATCCCCAGTCCAGCTAGCATCTGAGAACAACGCTTTCCTCCAGTTATCCCCAGTCCAGCTAGCATCTGAGAACAACGCCTTTCTCCAGTTAGCCCCAGTCCAGCTAGCATCTGAGAACAACGCCTTCCTCCAGTTATCCTCAGTCCAGCTAGCATTTGAGAACAACGCCTTCCTCCAGTTATCCCCAGTCCAGCTAGCATATTTTTTTTAACCAAATCAGCCTCTGTTTCTTCATACAATAAGTTAGAAGCTGCTTCTTCTGTGGTCGAGTGACCTTTCTTCTGAATTCCAACAGTTTTCTACGCACAGTTGAATCGTGAATAGTCCAACCAACGTCTGCTAAATATTTTTGAAGTTCATGACTAGTTTTTCTAGGATTAAGTTTGCTATTTTTATTCACTTCACTTCAACTTACCTTGTCTTCCTTATCTGTTTTATGATCTTACTTACTTCTCCTTGACTCGCACCACATTATCTTGCAATACGCCACTGTGACAATGATGGGTATTTATTTAATGTAACAATATTTTCTCATTTCTTCGAAGTGATATATATATAACACAAATCTGATACAAAAATACTAAAAAAATTACAATATTATTCTTTCAACGACAAATTTTTTTTTTTTTTTAAATCATAACACTTATTTTTATTTTTCACTCACCACTGCATTATTTGTGTTCACTACCGGTTTCAAAGACATTCGTCTTCCTCGTCAGGTTCATGTTTATCTGATAAGGAAAACAGAAGTCTTTGAAACCGGTAGTGAACTCAAATAAAAGTGGTGAATACAAAATAAATATAAGTGTTTTACTTATTTTATTCAAAATATATAAACATGACACCACAAAGTGAAACAAACGTATTTCTTAAGATTCAAGAAATACAAACAAAACATTCAAAATAACACTCAAATAAAGTCTTGATAAACATTAAATTAGAGGTTATATTTTTAGGCGCCAAATAACCATCTAAATCAACATGATAGTGTTGCAATATTAGAAAAATTAAAAAAAATTCCGTGATATAAATCTTAAAGCCGAATGTGTGACTATCACAATGTGTCATATTGAATATTATGCCATATTGAAAGATCTAGAAAAATATCTTTGTAGTCCATCTTTCTTTGTTAAGTTTTCTTGCTAAATATTTATTTCTGAAAAATATGCTGATTCACAGAAATACTTGATCTCACTACCTTTCTATCCTCACGCTCAACTACCTTCCTAACTTGTATATTTATTTTGTAATATTTTTAATCTGTCAATATTAATGGGTTCGAATCCCGAGCTGGAACGTCCTTGAAGAGGGTTTGCCCTCTAATCGAATAATTATAAATTATCATTTTATTATTATTATCTAGATTAACTACATTCAAATGAGTTATTCAAAAGTTCACTTTTCATTCAATTTTAGCTACAAATCGACCATAGAGATGTTACGTGTTTAATTTCTGATTTGCCTTTCTCCTATACTTTTCCTTCCTTCTTCTATCTTGCTTTTATTTTCCTTGTTCTTATTTGGTTAGCATTCATGCTAGGCAATAAGCGCCCTAAGTTCAATTCGTGGCGGATTCAATAGAAAGTTTTGCTTTATGATACATACGTATTTGTATTAATCGTTTTTTTTTCAATTCAACAATTATACATGTATATCACAGTGGAATGGAATTAACAGTGAATGTAAACTATTTATTGTGAATGTACACATTCACTTAAGTAAACAGGAAATGTGGAATAAATTGTTAATGTCAATGATAATACCACATCCAATCGTGATTGTATACACTCTCTCTCTCTCGTGTTCATAAATCTTTAGAAAGAGGAATTAGGGGAAAAGCAAATTAAAAATAAAAATATAAAAAAACGTAATTAACTTGATTATTGATTGCAGCGAATTTAAGAGTTGTGACATTTCGACGTGTACAAAGTGTCATTTTTTCTAGCAAGAACCGCAACTGCGCATGGATATTCATTTCTAGAACGTTTGCTAAATACGAACAGTGTAAGTACACGTTCAATGTTTTCTTTAGTAATACTGTACATTCACTACTTACATGTTAAGTTAACTGACCATCCGATTCTACTGTAACATATTTATGTACATAAGAATGAACTAAACTTACAGTGTGGCGACAATCCAAGCCTTGGAAGAAGCAGATCACTAGAAATAGGAAGAACACCTTCATTTTGATTTTGTTGAAAGAACAATCAAAAGAATCAACTGACCAAAGGGCATAAAACCAGAAGTATATATACCATGACAGGTGATGGAACCATTGTACCTAGAATGGAAATAATCGGTCAATTTTCCGGTTATGCAGTAGATAATAATTTTTATCAGGCCAATTCGATAAACATAATAAAAAACACAATATTTTTCATATCATAAACAACTGGACATAAGAACAATGTTTTATGAAATTCTTATCATTGTGGGCATTTGTGAAAGTCCTGAAATCTTGAACAACGATGGTGCATAGCAGATTTATACTCCAGTGTAGAACTCAACTACTCGTATATACACAAGAAAAATGAAAGTACAATGAAATGCTGTAATGCGTACAATCAGGGTATATTTAAATCAATACCGCTATCTTATATGGGAGAACAACGAAAAATCGGAGCAAGTCGACAAATTCTGCTACTTGAGTAGTATATTCTCTGGTATTATGTATAGAATTTGCCTAAAGCCGTTAAGCTAAAAGTGAAACAAAACATGCTGTGACCGTGAAGTGAAAATTAAACGAAACATACATATATATGCAGAAGATATTGCAAGACGTATTAGATTTTTTTTAAAGATTTCACTTATTTGAGTTCTGATCCAATTGATGATGCAAGCGATCAGGATGATCAGAACTTCTATTATATTAGGTAAAGCGAAAAGAAATGTCAATTTTCATTAGGCGTCACGTTGAAACCAGTTTGCCACCAGTTACCGTTGGGTTAATACGTCGTGGTTGGTATCGTTTTGAAGCTCTATTAATATCCTTTCTGTTTTGATATTTTTTTTGGTTTTGGTTCAAAGTACAAAACTACAAAAGCCAGAGAATGAAGAGACACATTTGCGGTATTTTATGCTGTTTTTATTCGATAAAGGATTGAAGTCAAAAGAAGCTACCCAGACCATCTGCGATATTTATAGAGACATCTTGAATCCTCGGAAGTGCCAAAGATGGTTTAAAAAAATTGAAAGTTGTGTAAGGAAATCGAAGGACAAACCAAAAATAGGAAGACCTCTAAAAATCGATGATGACACTTTAAACTCATTAGTGAGGTTTGATCCGCGTAAAACCATCAAGGAATTGTCACAAGATATCGGTTGTCCATGATCAACAGTGAAGAATTATTTGAAAAGGCTCGGAAAACAAAATAGACAAAGAATTTGGGAGCCGCACGAACTTTCTCCAACGGCCATGGAACAACGAATAACAATCTGTTCATCTTCACTCTCCAGATATGAAACTGATCCGTTTCTTAGAAAAATTGTTACTGGGGATGAGAAGTCGGTCCTTTACACCAATCCGAAGAGAAAAAAAAACAAAGAACAATGGTTTTCGACGAATCAGGTACCTGTGTTTATCCCTCAGACTGTTACAGCAGATGTGTATTGTGCCCAATTCGAAAGAATAAAGGCAGAACTGCTTAAAAAATTATCAGTTTTAGTAAAGAATCAGATAAGAATTCTACAACATGATAATGCAAACCCACACGCAGCAAGGATTACGCAGGACAAAATAAGAGAGCATGATTTGGAAGTTTTGCAGCATCCACCATATTCACCTGATATTGCACCTTTGGATTACCATCTTTTTAAGTCAATGGAACATTCGCTTCGAGATAAAAAATCTACGAATGTCGAACAAGTCCGAAATCACTTGAAGTCATATTTTACCGAAAAACCGCCAGAATTTTACGAATAAGGTATTAAAAAACTGCCTATTCTGTGGAGGAAGATCATCGGTAACAACGGTAATTATTTAACGGAATAATATTGTATAGTTTTTGTTTAAATCAATTTTTTGTCGCATCAAAAAAAATTTACATTTGTTTCCGCTTTACCTAATATAATTTAACTAATGTCGTTAACCTAAAAATGAAAAAAAAACATTTTGTGATCGTAAAGTAAAATTTTTACGAAACATACGTGTGGAAGCTCGTATCTACTGCGTTGAATACCCTGTTTTTTATAGAAGAAACTTCTGGGGTGCATGGGTTTGTGGGAAAATTTTGGTTTCAGAGATACTTTAACTTTGGAAACTGTCATCCGTCTACTATTCAACATCTTACCTTGCTTTGGTGAGTCTAGCTGAGAGAAACAATGCCTACATTAAGGGTTGTTCTTCCTTCCGGATAAGCAGAGGTATAAGAGTTTAAAAGTGTTCATATGTTCCAAGTGGCAGTGCGAAGCGTTTTGTTATGAGCCTCACAGCTTTTCTTTTACGATGATTTCCTCGGATAGGTGACTTTCCACATAGATCCGAATGCGAGGGTATTTTTCCGTCGAATGACAATTTAGTCCACGATTTGTTGGCTGCGTATAATTTATTAAGTTGGACAAGTTACGCTCCCAATTCAACTTCAAATCTACGGTGGTTATCCTGTAGCACAGAAGAATTGAAAGAACAAGGCTAGAGCCGCTCTATAGAGAGTAATTTCCTTGTTCTCTTATGTAAAAGGTTAAGTGCAAGGCCATACATTAACGCCTTGCATTTCGTGAGGAAGGCTTCCGATTCAAATCCCGTGCTATGCTGCAGGCATTTTTTCTCCTCGAATGACACAGGCATTATTTTCCGTTAAATATTCGGAAGTACGTATAAGGATACCTACGATTTAGATCAATAATCTCCTACTCTTTTTTAAAAAAGGGTGAATATATGCCAGGATACTTCGATCGTCTCACTTCAGGTCTGCCATCGGATCCAGTAACTCGTGTGTCTGGTGAGTTTGCTGACCACATACTAAAAGAGAAGATATAAACTAAACCTACGAGGCCCAGCAAGGACGACGATGTAAACGGTGTTGGATTCCACTATCAGGTATAGCGCCGATACTATGTCGTCAGGATCTCGTCAGTTGCTAGCAGGTGCACCACATGCAGGCTGGTTGGCTTTTTGGCTGTTGAGATATTGGTGCAGCCCATTACATCTATTATTTTAAATTTTACAGCTTGTTCTCGCGACAGATTCGTGTCGAAAATTGTCAAGAGTTGGTTAGTTAAGATTTTGGTAAATATTTTGTACAAAGTAGGTAATAAGCTGATTAAAAGGTGGTTGTAAAGTTCACTTATCTACCCGTTTGTTTTAAAACATCAACGTTCAAACTGTCGGTATCAATAGCCTTTCCGGATTTCATACCTTTGTTTCCGTATCAGATTTCTCCTGGTAGAATCGTCGGAATGATCGATCTGATTATACAGTCAATGAACCTCTCGATGATGCCTCTAAACTGTATACACGAACCAAAAAATTTTCAAAGCTTTCTAGATTTAATCATTCCCTCAAACCCCTCCGTAGTTCGCACTCATAGACAAATTGATGCCCCAGGCTTCTTACATAATGATCTGATACATATCTTACAGATTACCTACGCTCCGAAACTCTAAAATGAGAGAAAAACCCTGAGAAGTTTTGGACACATTAATAGGAACGCCTTATTTTCCGATGCAAGTGAAGTTGACTGGGCGCCCATCGAACTATTGGATAATATAGATAACAAAGTGAACCTTTTCAAGACGTTTTAGCTGGAGCTTTGCGACATATACGTTCTACTAAAACTGACTTACTCAAAGCATAGACCTGCCTCATAGCTGACTGATGACATTAACACTTGCCTTACTGTGCTAAAAAATTTCGCCAGCTACGGTGCTGGACGCTAAGCGTCAAGTGAAAAATGTGTGTTTTAAATTAAAATTATGCAAAGTCTGCTAAGTTATTTTTTTGTAATTAGCTGTAAAAATCCTTTTATTATTTATTAAAACGTCGAACAATCAAATAAAATATAAGTCCTGGTCGCTCACTATCCATCACAGGGTGGAAAGTGTTAAAACAACCATGGCAAGACGGGATAGAACAAAGGCTAATAATAAACTATGTGGAATTTTCCGACGACTTTGCAATATACTCGTATGTTCACAGTTATGTAGAAATGCAAAAAGAAAACGCTTTTTTGCCACCCTTCAAAACTGTCAAAATATGGAAACTCTTCAACTCTATGGTTGTTAAATCCTCGAACAACCCAAGTAACTTCACATTAGACGTTAATAATCTTAATACACATTTTGCAACACGATCACTCAGTTTAGACACTAACACTAAGGAGAACACTCTCCGAAAAAATTTTGTAATGCCTCGACCCAATGTTCCTGAGCTCCACTTTTCGGCGTTTGATATAAATGAAGTTCATCGTATTTTATTGACCATATCCTCAAAAGCGATGGGTGACGACAATATTTTGATTGTATTCATCTCTTTCATTATTGATGATATGCTTCCTATCATAACACACATCATTAATTTTTATTTGCCTACTAACAGCTTTCCTAGTGTGTGGAAGAAGGCTCTAATTATTCTTATCCTGAAAATTGGCTCACCCACCTAATCCCGCCTACGTTATTTAAAATCATTGATAAAAATTTTCATACACAAATTGACTCCTACCTCAATCAATTTGAATTGTTTAACCCGTTGCAGTCAGGATTTCTTCTGGGGCATAGTACCACAACCGCATTGGTCAAGATTACGAATGATGTGAGACGTGGAATGAGCTTTAAACAGCTGACACTGATTCTATTAGATTACAACAATGCGTTCAATACTTCATACTTTGATCTGATCATGGTTGGAATGCGTTAATTACGATTCTTTGAATCGGTCACTGTTTGATTTTTCGAACTATTTGAAAGAAAGTCAACAATCCTGTAAATACTAAGAACCTATATCTGAATAGACTGATCTCTCTGCAGGCGTTCCCCAAGGTAGAATTATATATCCACTTCTTTTTTCTTTATTCATCAACCCAAATAATATCGTATCTTAAATATTCTTATCATCTGTATGGATGCGGAAGATCTGAAGATATATATATTCATTTTGATTCAAATTACTTTCACACGGCATTGAACGATCTAAATGTGGAATTTCAATCGATCTCTAAGCTACGTATGGAGCATGGCTTACTCATTAATCCTACGAAGTCTCAAGCGATCCTCATTGGCAGCCCCCAGCTTCTCAGTAAATTCAACACTGACTTACTACTTCCAATATCACTCGATGGCTCTATCATACTATAGTAGTTTGGCGAAAGCCAAACTTTCAGATGGAGATAAAGGAATGAATGGTGGAATGGTACTTACAGGTGGATGATAAGGTCGCGAAATCGGGTCGAGCTCTGCTTCGGGCTGAAGAGGTCGATCACGGTGGTTGATGATTTATTCGTCTGGTTCTTCGTTGATGAAGCGGGCCTCCCGAGGTGTCCCCCCGATGGTGGTCTGTGCACAAGTGAACGAGACGACCGGAATATGTTCGTCGAGTTAAAACTACCACAACTCGCGACAATACTAAAATTTAAGATAGGTGTGAACAATATTTCATCGCGCGGCAGGGCCGGCGGCGATAATAGAGCGGCCCGCGCGCGACAGGGCCGGGAGCGACGACAGAGCAGCCCACGAGCGGAATAGTAAATTTGCGTCACGCTATGGCGTGAACATATAGTATTCAATAAAATTGTTAAAAACCTAGGAGTGATATTAGATAACACTCTCTCATGGCGAGATCAAAGAAATGAGGTAAGCCGAATAATATTCTTCAGCCTTCATTACTTTAAAGTGTTACAAAGATTCCTGCCTACTGAAACCAAAATTTTACTCGTGCAATCTCTGTTCTTTCCGATTTTGGGCTATGCAGACGTCTGTTATTTGGATATTATGGAGAAACAGTCGAGTCCTCAAAATGTTTGTCTAAGACTTATTTTTAACCTGAGAAAGAACTATCATATTACTTCATACCAGAGGAAGCTGAACTGGTTGAATGTGAGAAATAGAAATCAAATTCACATACTATCTCTATTGTATAATATCATTAACTGTCCCACCGTTCCCCTCTTATTTCGCGTAAATTTTCAGTCTTTCCGATAATGGACTCTCACTACGCTCAAACAGAGATTGTTTATTGGCCTGCCCAGTTCACCGTTCTTCTTTTTTTACGTCGTCCTTTACTTTCCATGCAGTGAGACTCTGGAATCATTTACAAACCAATGTTAGACTCGCTCCGTCATTGGCATGCTTTAAGAAGCGACTGAAACAAACTCTTAATTTCTAGTCAGTAATATAACGAGTTTCATTCCTAATTTTTTTCTTACCTCTCCACCACACTTTCCTTTTCCTTTGATTAATGATATCTCACTTTATATGAAAGGGAATGTTCAGGTGATTGTCCGTCTTTGTGGGGTTTGTGGGCTTATGCTCACGTGTATGTGTTCATGGATTTCGTGGAAACGGATAGAGACGGAATGTTTTTGCGAGTCTGTAACTTGCTTCATTTATTTTTATCTGGTTAGTTGGAAGAGATCGCCGCTTGACAATAAGCTCGACAGATTGTATTTGCAATGAAAATGTTAAATATATAATCAAATCTTCGGAATATTTTCGTCTTCCATGGTTTCAATATCTATGTTTTTATCAGATACAGTAACCATATCTAGTCAGTATACCATATACAGTTCTCCTTGAAACTCTGCAGATATCTCTGTAGTTCTCCTTGAAACTCTTCAGATCTCTTTAAGACAAAGTCTCGTTATTTGCTTATAGTGTTATCAGAAAGTTTAAGTGTAATTTTGTACAGAAATTTTTAATGCATCTCTCCAGGAGAAAATATTTCCATGTATTTGGAAATTTGCACTGGCCATTCCAACCCCAAAATGCAAACTGTTGTTAAGTTTAAGGATTCTGAACCAATAAGTATTTTTCCGGTTTTTTCAAAGCTTTTGGAGAGATTAAAGTTCTTTCAGATATCAATTTATCAATAACCTACTGCCCATGTATCAATTTTGATTTAAAATTAAATATAGCACAACGACGATATTGAGCTGCATGGTGGATGACACATTACAGGAATCAGATAACGGGAAGGTAACTAACTGCCTTGTCTCAGTGATATTATTTTAGGGTTTTTGATACTGTCAATACAAATCTCCTGGTCTCTAAACTATCCTTTTATGGATTCTCAGACATTCAGTGACTAAAAAGCTTCCTTACTGATAGGAGTCCTCTACTCTTAAGCTTATATATGGTACATTAGATCTTCCGTATGTTATGAAAAATTGTAGCTATCATCTGTATATGGACGATACTCAACTTTATTATTATTTTAGAAGGGATGAAGTCCAGTCTGCCACCTAACACATGAATGATAATCTTCAGCGACTGTTGATAAGGTCTGATTCTATTCAATTTTTTGAATTTGGTCATGATTTTTATAGGCTCAACGCAGTAATTACAAACGTTAAAGGAACCTTTGGAAATAAAGATTGGCAACGTGACCGTGGCTACAGCTAGATAGTGTGGTTCACATTTTGTACTCTGCAGAGTGTGGTCCTCAATTATGGTGTCTGTGTGGAGTGTGGCTTGAGATTCGAAGCCCACGTTAAAATTAAATTACAATGGGCTTCGCGGACTTAAAATATTTATTGCATCCGTCAATACCTATCGATTGAAGCTAGACGTAGAATAACTGGCGCGTTTGTTGTCACATTAGACGAGTATGGTAATTGTATCTGTGGACCGTGCATTTTAAGGGAAACGAAAAAGAAGTTGCAACGATTACAAAACGGTTGTTGTTATTATATCAACATTTCTTCCAGAGGACGTTTTTCCCATTTTATGAGAGCTTTTAAAATAATTGGTATAAAACAGAGGCAGATTTTTCACTTAAACATACTCATGCATAAAATTGATAAAACAAAATACCACCTTATCTCTTCAAAAAACTGAATTGGACTAGAGATTTTCACGACTATGAAACTAGAAGCAAAGAAACTCTGTTACTTGTCCCGATGTATAATCTAACAATATTCAAGGGATCTTTTTCATACTCAGCCAGCAAATGCTGGAATATGTTACCTTGAAAGAGCGGGTGAATATACCTTCAGAAAAACTCTATGACGTTGCCTTCTTAATACTTCGTGAATGTATTTTTGTTGTTGTGATTTGGACTCCTATTTGCTCTCTCTCTCTCTCTCTCTCTCTCTCTCTCTCTCTCTTTTTTTGCTAGCAATGAATCAGGAGTTATGTGTGCGTGTGAATGCGGTTTTTTTTATATTTTTTTATATTACTGGTTGTTTATTTTGGAACATCATTTTCTTTTTACGATTTTATTTACTCTAAATCTGAACTCTTCTTTACTTTTATCTTTTTCGCTTATAACGAATTTGAAGTAGTGTGTACTCGTATGTATGTGTGTGAGTTTGCTTTTTATATGAATGTTTATTTATTGTAACTTTTATGTATTATGGTTCATTTGTTCAGGAGGGGGAAAAAATGTGTAGGATAACTCTTTTTATTACTGTATTTATTAAAAAATCGAAAAAATACAATTTCTTTTAATTCAACATATACGAGTAAACCACAAGATAATGCAGTAAATTATGCCTGTAATTTCAAAACCATCATTTGCTTTCAAATCACCGTTACACCCTTTTTTGTAACTACTGTACCTTGTTGGTTTCTATGACTCCACGTCTCAACAGTTAATTGTTCCCCAGAGTCTCCCTTTATATTCATTGTTGATGTGTAATTAGAGTATGCAAGACCATCACCATCGGTGGTCAAATAATGAGGTTTACCATCTTCATCTACTAAGGTAGTGTTTGTCTTCTTTTGTCCATTCTTGTCTGTAGTCACTATTTGAATGATCATCTTCTCTCCTCCATCCGATGGGTCTTTGAAAATAACTCTTCTTTGATGTTCTACCTCTACATGCCCATCTCTGACTGTTTCGAAAAATTCACCGCCTGTCCTAAATCTATATTTAGTTACTAGTTTTTTACTATCGTCAAAGTAAGTTTCTGTTACTACTAGAATATTTTCTCCGTTTTGCAAGCCGAAGGCCGCAGTTTCATTATAGCTTGATCTTAATATCTCGTTTGCGTATGATGTTATCTCCTTCGCTTTAAAATCTCTAGTTACAACCGTTTTAGTTAAATTACCATTTTTATCTGACTCCGCAGTTTGTGTAACGGTGGTAGATAATTTTTTCAAAGGTTCCATTAAACTTATCGTGTGTGAATTGTAATACAAGTTATCTATGTCATCTCCGACCATTGTTATTGCATCATTCATGGTTTTAACGGTGATGTGCTGTGAATTGTTTCCATTTAAATCACCTATTTCAACAAATATTTCTTGGCCACTTGCTATTTTCTCAGAAAAACAAGTTACCACTTTGTAAGAACCGGAAATTGGGTCTTTGAAAACACTTTGCGCCGCTGATATTTTATTCAAAGGTTCTCCTGCGACTACAGTTCCTCTGGGTAGAACAAATTGTACGGAAGTTTTTACTGTGTTAGTTAATGTTTCTCCTTTAGTTATCTCATAAATACTTATCGTTTTATAAGAAGTAGGATCTAATATTTTACGTATTTTAATGTATGAATTATGCAGCATCAAATCGTGATCTGCAACACTCTTAGTCTTGCTTCCAAATTTATCAGTAACCTCTGTGATAGTCATGAATTCACCTGTTTTCTGGTCTTTTAGAACAACTTGTCGAATATTGTAATCTTGACCGTCGCGGGGATCCGTGTAATTAAATTCGGCCACCTTATTAACGGTCGTTTCTTTGGTATTGTTGTAGGTGGGCTGAAAAGAAAATACTTTTTTTCAGATTTATGGAGGAAATTAAAAGAAGTTAGTATTATTTTAAATTTCATTTATTTTCATATTGATTATCTCCACTTTAGTCCTGATGAGGAGTTCAGGAAGTCGTTTTATTGTATGTTGCTATCGGGGGATCCATTAAAAGGAAGTCGTTTTATTGTATGTTGCTATCGGAGGATCCATTAAAAGAACTGGAAATAGAAAAAATAATGGAATTTTTTGTTTAATTAACGTGATTCTATCTTAATGAGGAAAACATATATATTTTCTCATATTACTTAACAAGAATTCAAGCTTAACCAGACCAGTAAAAGCTCCTAATAAATGCTGAGCACTATGACCCTGTCCCGGAATACCAAACATAAAATATACGTCTCGGTCATCTTACCGGTTGTAACAAAAAGCTCCCACGAGTGGGTCATAACACTCAGATACCGACAAAAGTTAGTACTGTGAAAGATACTTGGCTCAAAAAAATTTGCAGAAGGGTAAAACTAAGACGTAATGACTAAACTTGTAAATTATCAAAACATCCACTAAATCCAGCAATTGAAGGGTGCAAAGGCTAGCTAAGGGCTGTATTAAGAGATATTTCGGGCTGCCGGGGACAAAGATGTCTACTCTCAGGTGATATTCAACGTTGAGGGGACCTGACATGACACTGGGAAGAAGAAGATTAAAAGATCTAAGTTAACGTGGTCAGCAAAAAAGATTATGCAATAATATGTATAACAGATTAAGACAGAGGTTTTCAGGTAACGTGCGGGAGAATCTTAGAAGGGTAGAAGAGGAAGGAAACTAAAAGAAAACAGTAAGAGATCGATCAGTTTATAGAAAAATCATCCCATAGGTGTTATAGAAGTTATATAAGCACCTGAGGTTAACTTGTCTTAGTTAAGCTTTTAATTCGTGACCATTTTTTTAAATATAAAAACTCGTAGGACAAATTCAAATCCTAGAGAGTCAAATTGATTAATGTCACAACTACAACCTCCAAGACCGAGATGGTAAAAAGCTTGTCTACGATTCCGGGATTTGCATGTTCGATCCCATTTGAAACAGTTTTTTTAAAGAGTTTCAAATGAGAATTAATTTAAGGCTTCTTTGACATATTTTTTTGGTTGGAGAAGATTTCCCCGTGGAAATAGTCCCACCAGGTTGTACTGTTTATACAAAAAAGTGTAATACAGTACAAACTACACAACAAAATGTAATACAGTACAAACTATGCAACAAAATGAAAATAAATTGAACTTTGTATTTTGTGTGAATAAAAATTGTCGTGATACACGTTTTTGTAGTTTTGCTGTCAAGTGATGTGTTGGACGGTATTGTTGTATTTTATGCAATATTTTATGTGAGAAATTGATTTAATTTATGTTTATAGAAATAAGTAGTTGACCATATGAATATTTTACATTTAAGTCCCATTTTATAATATAACAGTTCTCTCAACACGTTTATGACATGGGTTAATCGTCTAGTTAAATAGAATTGAGCACAAGTGTGAAAAAAATTAAAAACAGGAAATCAAAGTTATGAACAACACTGACCAAACAACCCCTTTCAAAGTTGGAGGGAAGACGGTCATGAAAGTTCAGTATGAGTAGATATATCTTGGGCATACCGTAATACTTGCAAAAAATAATCAAAATGCTGAAATTGAGAGAACACGCAGTCAAGCCTGGGCAGCATTTGATAAGCTACCTTTCATTCTAAAATATACAGAAGCACCAGAGATATCTAAGAAAAATATATTTGATTCATGTGTCTTCTCAGTACTGACATATGGATTTGAGAAAGCAACGTTCACAAAGCAAATTATGCGTAAGGTCTCAGTGGTACAAGTGCTATGGAGAGAATTATGCTGAATATCTGATTGCGAGACCAGAAGATGAATGGCTGGATAAGTAACAGATTTTAATCTTAGATGTCGTTGAGAGAGTTATCACCCAAAGGTGGCACTGCGCAGCATATATTTTCAGATGTACCGATAAAAGGGAGAGCCAGAAAGTGCTCAAGTGGCCAGCTACCAAGGACTGAGAAAACAATGTTGAGAACCCACCTAGCAAGATGGTAGAGTGACATCAGAAAACGGTTGGGAGCAACTGGAAGCAATGTGCAGATGATAGGAACACGTAGAAGTAAGGGGATCCAGCACTGGAGTAACCTAGCTAATAGTGATAAAAAAATTGAAAAATTTGACATACGAGTATGTCACAACCATGAATATCTTGTATTCGAGGGTTGGCAAAATAAATTAAGAAAATAAATATCTTCACTTCGAAACACTCTGGGAGTACCAAAGTCTGGTCGTATAGGCAGAAAAATATTTTGATACTTCCTGTGGTCATTCAAATAAGTTCATGTGGCATTTAAGGATATTTTTTTATATAATAAACATTATTAATTACCCCATAAGTTCGACCATCAACTCTTCTCATTCCGCGCATTGTATAGAGATCCTGTAAAATCAGAATTATTGTTAATATAAAATGCTTATTTGTAATTACAATGTCTTTAAACCTATAAAATATTTATGCCTTCACTATAAATAATATATGAAATACTTATTTTAAATGTCCTTTACTCTCGGGCCTTATATATACAATTATACTGCCGTCATAAGCAAAAACGCAGCTAACGGGGAAAAAACTGGAATGTAACTAAATATTAGGGAATATTCCATATCAAATTCTGAACCATAATCCATTAAAAATACAGAAAACATAATGTATTTTTTAATTTTACAAAACACTAGGTTTTCTAAGCAAAAAAGCAGAAAAACGTGATTCATAAGCAAAACGTGATTCATAAGCAAAACGTGATTCATAAGCAAAACGTGATTCATAAGCGACAGCAAGTGCCTATGCGTTTGCTGCAGTTTTGTTTATGAATTACATTTTACTGCTTTTTTGTTTATGAATCACGACATTTTTAAGCAGCAAAGAAAATTAAAAAGTACAGTTTTCTCAAAACTTAACGTTTGCCATTAGCTGCGTTTTTTTTATGAGGGCAGTATATATGAATTACTGTAGGTCCACTCTCAACGGTATTATGGTTCAGAGAAAAGAATGCATCAAAGACTTAGGTATTCATTTTTAACAGTAAACTCTCATTTTGGTCCTCATGTGAAGGAACTGTGTGAGTCTACTTATAGAGTATAGGGAATTGTGATACGAATATATAAGTACTATAATTTATGGGGGAGAGGTTTTCAGATCCCTCTACAGTCTGCTGGCACATGGCAAGTTAGAAAGTGAAATATTGGTGTAGAGCCCGCAAGGAATTCGTTACTCTCAAATAGTTGAGAAAGTTCAAAATATATTTTTGTGATATCTATACTTGCATGAGTCTGTTTTTTATCCTGCAATGTTTCTGTTGGGAACCCAATGTTTCTGTTGGGATACTACCTTCTAAAAAAGATAATGTTAGAGTTTATTTTTACATATTTAAGTTGCTGACAGGAGCAACATCTAATCCAACTATGTTGTAAAATATATGATTATATATTCCTGATTATTCGAGGTTCAGAAATATTAATATATTTAGACTGGCAATAAATAGAAGTAACTTGACAAGTGCTTTTCTTTTTTCACGTGGGCGGTTTCTTTTTGAATAGGGCCTCCTACATATGTTATGTATATCTTGAACATTTCATACAATTACTTTAGAAAAAACATTTCGAGTTTTCTGAGTAAAGGGAGTTAGGTATTTCGGCTTAATATTTTTATCTTGTTTATTAATTTTTATTTCTTGTTACTTTATTTATATATTATATATCTCTTTAAGTTTTGTATTTAATTGGATTATATTTGTTTATGTAAGCTTTTTAAAATTAATAAACATTTCGTCAATTAGGGCATGGTTTTACTTCTACAGTAAAAAAATATCATTCTCTACAAGTTTTCATTCCCGGTTTTCCGAGACGATTCATCTTTTGGCTGCTTAGTAAATCCTTTTTTTTTTATTCATTTATATTTATTTTAATTTTGCAATGAAAATAACTAAGTACTTTCCTGCCCAACTAGTCATATGCCCGTCCTAAGCTATTTTTACTATGAAATAAACTAAGTAATTTGTTGCCCAACTAGTCATATGCCCGCCCTAAGCTATTTTTACTATGAAATAAACTAAGTAATTTCCTGCCCAACTAGTCATATGCCCGTCCTAAGCTGCAACTAGTTATATGGCCGTCCTAAGCTGCAAATGACAAATCAATATTCAGATCTAACATGTAAATTCTAGTCAGGAGCTCACATTTATTTCCTACCTTTTTTTAGTTAAGAATCTGTTCTGTTAGGTTATTTAAAACTAAGGATAGTTCAAATTTAACTAGATTTATTTGAGACCAGTGACAGGAGACAATATGACAACCATGTCGACTAGTGATGTGACAAGTTAACTAGAGATGTGACAAGTTAACTAGAGATGTGAAAAGCTAACTAGAGATGTGAGAAGTTAACTAGAGATGTGACACCTTATTAGTGATGTGACACGCAACAAAATTTAAAAAAAAACTTGGTATTGTTTTGAATTACATTTTCGTTGCATACATTAAAACGTGGGCGTTTATTGCAACGTGGCAACCTCTATCAACCAACCAAAAACATGTTAACCATGAAAGCCAAACAGAAATCCTTTTTTAAAAAATGCAAGGGCAAGTGTGTTACTAAAAATGTCGTGAGTTTGTTTTTTATCTAAAAAAATATAAATTGCCTGTAAATTTGTCAATTTTAAGGAGTGGTATTAAAGCTTTTGACGTACCCTTCAATGGTCAGTTGCCTAGTTCATTTGTTAGATTATTGTTTACTTGCCCAAATGTTTTATCAAAAAAGTAAAAAATTAATATTAAAAAATCATTATATCCTTTAATCCCATAAAACTAATCGCTAAAAATAAATGAATTAATTTAGCACAGTTCTGGTTGTCAGCAAAAGGTTATAGTACAGTATAGCATTATTAACGTTTTAATATCTAAGGTTATAGTACAGTATAGCATTATTAACGTCTAAATATCTAAGGTTACAGTACAGTATAGCATTATTAACGTCTAAATATCTAAGGTTACAGTACAGTATAGCATTATTAACGTCTAAATATCATTGAACCTAATTTTTTGTAAATTTACGATAGACAAACCACTAGTACTACAATAGATAAAATTGTGGATAAATAATTACTATCTTTTTCAGTGTCTCTAATGGAGTTGATGTAGATAATTTCAATACAACGGTACAATATTGCAAACAAACCAAATCGAGGAATTAATTTTACTCCACCCTGTATTCACAATCTTTCACAATATATTTAAATTGTAATTAACTTTTGGTTTCAAAATGCCGTCAAATAGACAACCTTTGGAAACTGAAGCAGATAAATTGGTTTCGATTGATATTTGAGATTTTTAATCTTTAGTTCATAAATCAGGAAGTGCATATTGATATAAGAAAATGTTTTATAAATGGTTCTTACCTGTAAATATCTGTTACGTTCATTGTCATTATTTCTGTTTTGGTTGTTGTTATTGTTGTTTCCATTATTTTTATTATTGTTATTATTGTTTCTGTTATTGTTGTTTCTGTTATTATTATTATTATTATTTCTATTATTATTATTATTTCTATTGGTATGGTTATTAGCGTCTCTGTTATTATGTTGACAATTGTTATTGTTGTTGTTGCAATTATTATTATTATTATTGTTATTTTGACAATTGTTATTGTTGTTATTATTATTATTGTTGTTGCAATTATTATTGTTATTTTGACAATTGTTATTGTTGTTATTATTATTGTTGTTACAATTATTATTATTATTATTACAATTGTTATAATTCGAATTATTATTATTGCAATTGTTATTATTACAATTATTGTTATTGCAGTTATTATTATTATTACAATTGTTATTATTCGAATTATTATTATTGCAATTATTATTATTACAATTATTATTATTACAGTTTTTATTATTGTTATTTACACAATTGTTATTGTTGTTTCGGTTGTAGTTATAATTATTGTTCATTGTTGTTGGGTTCCCGTCAGGTCCATTTACCTGAAAAAACACTGTGTGAAACATTGAAGTATGTTATACAGTTTTGATATGTAAATTCTTACTCAAGAAATCACATTATGTTAGCTGGTTTTACATTCAATTGTTCTTTCATCTAAATATTTGGTTTTGTATATAAATTATTCTCATTTATTAAACTTTCATATAGTGGCACACCATTAATGGTCCATAACGGATATCATAACAATACTTTATAAAATAGATTTAAACTTCCACCACTACTGGCGAGCTCCATGGCGTAGTTGGTTAAATGATTATCTTCCAGCCTATGTGTTTCGGGTTCGATCACCAAAAATTTAGTCCGAGTGTTCACATATATGTTTGGTTGTAATAAATTGTCATATTGGAGCCATTGACACATAGGAGCACTAGGTTTTATTGTAAACAAAAATAATATAAAATTTAAAAAAAATATTATTTGTTAAAAAAAATACATCCACATATTACAGATAAAAATCTCGTGGAATGAAAATATTTATCAAAGATGCATTGCATTATTGCTGTACACAGTACAAGCTGACGGGTTAATTACTGTGTCACAATCTCTTCCAATCAACCAGTAACGTTTAAAACAAGCCTTAAGTTAAAACCACGCATGTGAATCATTTTAAAATATCTAGTTACCAACAGGAATCGAACGTGCAACCCCTAGGTTGTAAGACAGACGTCTAACATATCAGACCATTGGAAATCGTCTCATTGTGAAGGTTGTGCTTTCTGAGAGACTTATTTAAGTAATACAATTGGTCTTAAAGTATGAAGTTAGATCAAATGAAAAGACTGAATTGTTTCATCAGTCGTTTTAGGTGACTCACTTTTAAGTGAAATAAAATATATATCTCCTAGATCAGTGATGGGTAATCTATGATACGCGTGTCAGGGGTGACACGCCAAGACATTTTGGATGACACGCATCGTTTACGGACGATCTTTGCCCAAGAACGAGCGATGCGCTTTCTTCACTCGTATGTTTACGACTGCACTGGACGGGGTAGTGGGGGTTCGAGCGGTAGCGGCTTGCAACGTTGCAACATTGCGGCGTTATTGTTGCAACAGTGCACAACCTGAATTTCGGCCGTTCTGACGTGTTTCGAGCCTGACGTTTGTTTTACAATACACCACCATAATTCCCATGTATTTGTTGTTTGTACGAATTGTTTAATAACAACACTGTTTAATAACATCACTGTTACATAGGTAAGAAACCTATTAACCTTTTGTAGAAAATGACTTGATTTATTTGTATTTATTGTCGCGGCCCTATGATGGAGAATAAAAAAATAAAATACGAAGATTACATGACAAAGGAAGTAGTAGTAGCAGTAGTTTTTTAATAATAATAAATAAATAGTTCAAAAACCAAACTCTTTTATTTACAAGGGCTGTAAGAATTATTAATATTCCTATATGTAACACAGCGCACCTGGTTCAAGTCAGGTTTTTTCAGAATTTTGACACGCCGAGTTAAAAAGGTAACCCATCACTGTCCTAGATACTAAAATAAATCAATTAGGATTATTATCTTACTGAATTTGTCTTAAGCGATGTGCCATGGTTGTGTTGCTGAAAAACAAAAAAAAATTATATGTTGAACGTCATAATGTGATAGTTAACTAGGTAACATCAACTCCTAAAATAAAGGATCCAGCAACTCAAAAATATAAATCAACAACAATGACTGGTGTCCAAAGAAAAAGCAACCGTCTTCAGAAAAAAACAGTATATAAAGCAGAATTTAACACAACACGAATCAGTTCAACGGAAACTCCCAAGGAGATGAGTGATATCTTATCGAAAGCTCGGAGAAAAATGATAGGTGATATCCTATCGAAAGCTCGGAGAAAGATGATAGGTGATATCCTATCGAAAGTTCGGAGACTTTAATTTGACTCCAATCACGCAGAATAAGCGAAAAAAATAACTCTAAAATGTATTTTCTTAGCCATTATCTTGAAATATACAAATATGCAATTTCAGGAAATATATATATGAAGGGTTGATCAAAATTTAACGAGAATTTTTAAATTTCGCAGACATTTTTTTACTAAGACTATATTATTTTCTTACATTGATGCACTTTTAGCGTGATGCTTAATTTGATACGTCGTGATGATCTTGATTTGTTTGTATTTAAAATAAAATACAAAATTCAGGAATGCGATAAAAGTGAGAGTGAATAATCGATAAATAGTAAACAGCGATGAATGGTCAAGTGAATAATAACAAGTCAAATGATTAACAATAAGTGCTCTTTATTCAACGATAAGTAGGTATATATAGATTTTCAGAACGGGGCGCGTGAATGCGTCAGCCGTATATCCCCATCTCACTCCTGTGCATGACAAGGCGTATGCAGACGTTGCGAACAGTGTAGTGGGTAGGATATTTTATTTGTCAAAACGGCGAGACAAAGCGTAAATACTATTTGTGAGTACACATTGACGTTTCTAGTATGTGACAATTGTAGATTGTTCAGAGGTTGATTCATCGGTCGTTGACCCTGTATGTTTACAATTTATTTTGACAACAAATTATGTTTGACAATTATTTAGGGACGTAGGTATTCCCTACACACTGTTTGTGATGTACGTTTCAATTTTCAGGCATATTGGATGGGCAAATTGTGTTTGACAGGCAAATATTTTCAACGCATTTTAGGACGTTTGCGTTTTTCTTTTCATTTTAAGAATGATTTTTTTTTATTATGAAGTTTTACGCCGTTTGTGAAAACGATCAGAATTCTAGGCAAACGACTCCTGGATTTTGCACTACGATAATGCACTGGCTCATACTTCACTACTGATTTGTTAATTTTTAGACAATTCCAAAACCGTCGTGATACCACAGCCACCATATTCACCAGATATGCTCTGCGATCTTTCCTATTCCCGTAGATGAAGAAGACATTAAAAGAACAACGTTTTGCAATTATAGAGAAGATAAAGGCAAAATCGCTGGGTGCTTTTCCAAAAAGTGCGTTCCACAAATGTTTTGCTGATCGGAAAGTAATTTTATCCTTTAGGGACAACTGTGAAGGGAACAACATTAAGATAAATGATTGTATGGTTAAATGGCGTTTTGAAAAAAAAATCCCGTATTTTTTATCAAACCTCGTTTTTATATATACTATGTTGCTATCAATAAATCTATATTTATTTATTTATTCATGTATGTTTTTAGACTGAACGATTTTTTAAGCTGAACTGAACATTCCACCTTGATTCAAATATTTCACTATTATTGAAGATATCGGATAGATGTTTGACGGAGTCCATGTAGTTTGTCTTCCCTTGGTAAATTTTCCATGGTTTTCTTACCAAACATGTACAAATATGAGGAAGTACTTAATCTAATGACCGCAACTACCGTTTTCCTATCTTTACACTCAATTTATTCCATATTTGTAATTTATTTTTTTAATCTTTCAATAAAAGTAGGTCTGGAACTTGTGGTTCTTCATTGCAAGTATTAGCAATACTACCACACTTAATTATGCAGCAATACTCAGACACGTGTGATAATTATTAATAGACAAACTTTTTTACATAACTGAGACCCTTTTTTAAGAATTCTGTCTGATTGATAGGCGTTGCAGTCTTAAGTTTACTTTCAGATATTATTCTAACTGAACTTATTTAGTGAGAAAAGTAAACTGCCCTTCTTCTCCCTGGCTCCATCCCAATTCATTGTCTGTGAAGACTGTTGGGGTCAGCTCTCCTCGTTCTCAGGTTGTATGCTCTTCTGTCGCGGACTACGTCCCCCAGGCCGTGCCTCTGCATCAGGTTATCTTTTTGCACCACCCATGAATTCTTTGACCTTCCTCTGGTCGCCACTCGAGGAAGATCCATGGACATTGCCTGGTTCACAATGTGATCGGGTGCTCTGCGTCCAACGTGCCCATACCATCTCAATCGCCTCTCCTCTATCTTGCTGTTGATGTCTGTAACACCTAGGCTTCCACGAATGCGTGAGCTTTTTATTTTGTCTCTTAGGGACACACCACCTGACCATCTTAGCATGCGCATTTCAGCAGTTTCTAGTTGCCTAGAGTAAGAGTTATACATCGTCCAGCATTCGGAGATATAGAGAAGTGCGGGTCTGACAATCGTTTAGTATACTTTTCCTTTTAACTTTACTGGCATTTTCGGATCACATAGAACTCCCGTCATTGATCTAAACTTCATCCATCCCACACTAATTATATGTGTTACATCTGCTGCACATCCTCCATCGCTATGGATGAGTGACCCATGATACTTAAAGCACTCGCAATTTTGTAATGTAAACTGCCCTTAATTATTTAAAAAATAAATGTCCGAAACAGCGCAATATAAAACATATATTTATTTAAAATATTTATCAAAAAACTATTCCTCCATTGGGAAGAGTTTTTTTTAGATTATTTAAATCTAATTATAATGCAATAAATGTTTTGAAAATAACACTTACATCCCCGAAGGCTTGGCTGGCAAGAAAAAAAATCAGAAATAGGAATAACTTCATGTTAACCGTTTAATGGTTAAGACTGGTGTACATTTACGAGGAGATAAGGTGGTTTATATACCAGAGTCCCGCAGGGATTATTAATCGGTCCATCGTGGTCCATGCTAGGACCTATGGAAAAAAAATCGACTTACATTAAACCTATAATATGAAAGCATTCTGTACCAAAAGACAAACCTCGTACTCGTATTATTCTCACCTCATGCATTCCACCGCTTTAACACAGTATTTTCGATAAATTTCATTTATTTTTCATACGATGCATATCCAGAAAGTAAGTGTACTGAATTTTTGTAGGTTACATTTTTTTTTATTTAAACAAAAAAATTACGTGGTTACCGTAGTACATATGTAAGCTATTTTTCGACATAGTCACCATTCCTCTCAATGCAGGTGGTGAAGCGGGGTATCAACTTTTTGATGCCTTCCTCGAAGTAGTTTCCCGCCAACCCCTCCGTCCACTTCTCCACTTCCTCCTTTACCTTCTCGTCGGTTGAAAACCTTTTTCCACCCATGTACAGCTTCAGGGAGGTAAAGAGATAGTAATCTGAAGGTGCTAGGTCAGGGGAATGCGCGGGATGGTTCAGGACATCCCATTTAAACGAGGCGAACAGTTCCTTCGTGGCGTTGGCCGTGTGTGGTCTGGCATTGTCATGCAGCAGGCAGACTCCCTTTGTCAGCATGCCTCTCCTCTTGTTCTGAATCACCCTCCGCATTTTTTTTAGGGTCTCACAGTATCTTGCAGAGTTGATGGTCTCCCCTTGAGACATATATTCAATTAAAATTATGCCTTGACAGTCCCAAAACACGGATGCCATGATTTTCTTGGCTGAAATTGAGGTTTTGTACTTTTTGGCGGAGGGTGAAGAGGTGTGACGCCACAGTTGAGACTGCCTTTTGGTTTCAGGCGTGTAATGTGCAACCCAAGTTTCATTAGTTTCTCCAGTAACGATGAAGCGGAGAAATTCATCTCCGTGGAGCTTGCAGCGCCTCAAAAACTCTTGCCTTTTTACAAAGTTTCGCACTTGGCGGGAGATTGGGTTGACATTTTTCACGAAACGTGTTGTCGCGTCGACACTTCTCAACGTACTGACCTCAAACCGGTCTCGTTGCGGAGGGGAAGAGTCAGGCTACACGGAAGTGTAGCCAACATGTCGAAAATAAAATCCATCCGGTCGTGAGAGCCTCAGTACACTTACTTTCTGGATACGTCTCGTACTTATGTTTCACTCTCATACGTCAATATTATTACAGACCCAAAAGAGTAGTCGTTGGTGACTTCTGCCATGTCGGATCAGTATAACGTTCGTCAATTTTACGCGTTATCTATCCATCGCAAATCCCTTATCGAAATAGAACAAGTAATTTCATTTTAAATTGATGTTAGTCGTAAAAATCAATAAATTATATATTATTTTTATGATAAAGTAAAATTTACACGTGTAGTTTACTTTATTTGTCTTTTAAATCAACTATTTTGATATAAATATTTATCCAGCCATCGATAAGTTAAAAAATGATTTAACCGTGGAAACTCTTTACAACTCTAAAACTTTGATATTTTCAACTTGTATCATAGTATAAATAGGTCAAAACCCATACGATGGTTGTCGTCGAAAAAAGAATTGAATTTTGAATACAAAAGAGCGAGAGACGAATACTTGAATTCTCTCCGAAAGTAATACGAAATTTGAATCACGGTGGGTCCGTGATAAATGAAAAGATGGAAACTATATTGAACGAATTTTAAATGCCTAGCTAACAATTTTTGAACAGGTATAAAAGAGGACGATGTATAAAGGATATATACGAGTATAAACAAATTCTACATTTATGAATATATATTTTCATAAATGTAGAATTTGTTTTACTTCCGTGAATATTTCACGGGTTGCAACTAGTCATAGTATAAAAAGGCCAAAACCCAAACGATGGTTGTCGTCGAAGAAAGAATACGAAAATTGAATTTTGAATACAAGAGAGCGAGAGAGGAATACTTGGATTCTCTCCGAAAGTAATTCGAAATTTGAATCTCGGTGGGTCCGTGATAACTGAATGAATTTTAAATACCTAGCCAACAATTTTTGAGCCGGTGTAAAAGGGGACGATGTATATATGATACAATATATATAAACAAATTCTATATTTATGAATATATATTTTCATAAATGTAGAATTGGTTTTACTTCCGTGAATATTTCACGGGCTGCAGCTAGTTAGAAAAATAATCACCCAAATATATCCTAAACATTATTAAGTCCGACCAAAGGGAAACACATGAAAATTCTAAAAACAAATATCACCTCACAGGCAAATTATTATCCATCATAATATAAATAGTTCTTATTAGTAATAACAGATGTCGCACTATTTATTTATCCCTTTTCTAAATAAATTAAGGCGTGCACTATTATAATGATATAATAAAATTTAAATAAATCTTTAAACGAGTGTTGTGGAGTCGATGAAATATTTTTTTTCTCCAATTCTGACTTTAAAATTTTTAAATGTGTGACTCCGACTGAAATTATAGTACATACATTGCTAACTATGTGTTTTACGTGGCGTAACTACTCAATTGTAGTTTTTTTTTTAATAATGTCTACGAATATGTCTCATCGTAGTTCACGCTGTTTATAATTTCATAATGTAAATTATGTAGACAATAAGTATTATAAAATATTTAAATTTGAAGTTGTAGTTGAATTAAGATTAGCATCTCCCAACTCTGATACCGACTCCATAAAAACCAATCGACTCCACAAGTCCAACTCCGGACTCTGACTCTATAACCTTACTTTAAACATACGTCCTGATGTAGATTTTAATAAATAAAAATCACGAGTAAAGACTTTATAGTTTAGACATTTAGCTGTCGGTTGATGAGTTGGAGCAGTAATATTGTGTTTAATATGTTTTTTCAATGGGGAAATTGACAAAGTTTAAAAATATTTTGTACAACCCTTAATAATAGTTTTATATGGCGAAATCCATATTTCTAAATACTATTTTTCTTTAAATTTCAATTAATCTATGATGAATATATTTTATTTAATCAACGAGATTTTTATTATTTTACGTATAAATCTTTGAGGTTTATGTCTTTAAAGTATATGAAAGCCTCCATGAGCTAGTTGAAAAGACGCCTTCTTCCTATTTATAAGCTAGGGGTTTGTTTCCCGCTGGTATCCGATTTTTTTAGAGGTATATTTTGGTTTTTATTTAATATCTCATAAAAAATCTTTCTGGTTGGTTGGCTGGAAGAGGTTTGTACATATCAATAAACCCGCCAAATTGCAATGTTTACCATAAAAATTTAAGTAAACTTAGAAAATATTTTTGTGCATTACACTTATGCTGACATTTTTATCTCAAGTTATTATTTTAACTTCACTTTCGTTTTATACAGCACAACCAGGTGGTGAAAACCAGACTAGAATATTTTTTTAAACTGGATTCCAAAAGAAATCTATTCCATAAACTCCAAGTAAAGACAGCAAACTTTGTATTTTTTTTGGTATGGCTGTTGTTTGGTAGTTCGTCTTCCCTAAATTAATTTTCTGCGGTTTTCTTACCATATACATTTTTATTAAACATGCTCAGATTTGTGGAAGTTTCTAATTTAAAGCTGCAGCCCCAAGTTCCTATTCTACTCGTACCACTAGCTTATATTATTTTTATATTTTGAAATATTATAAAACCGATACCATTGATGAAAATTTGATACAATGTCGGACCGAGATTAGAACCTTGCAGAATACCTGATTGTGTAACAAAAGGTTCAGATTTGAATATGCCATACGAAACCAGCTGATATATTTGTTAGACAATTAGTTTGTAAACAATTGTTCAAGGCTTTTTGGAACACAAAATTGATCCATTTTCGTTAGTAGAATTCGATGATAAGCTCTGTCAAACGCTTTTGTAAAGTCATGATATGAACAATAAACTTGAAAACTAGCATGAAGTGGACTTGAAACAAAATTATTGGCAACCATTAAATTGGACTCAGTTGATGTGCCACGGAAAGCCGTGTTGCTCATCAACTGATATCGCGAGGTCAATTTTGTATATCGCGAGGTCAATTTTGTATATCGCGAGGTCAATTTTTTTCAAAAGAAGGGAATATAGAGATGATATGACGTCAGCATCATAACGTCGTTTCATTTCTACCTTCGCTTCGTTTGAAAAAAAAACAGATAGCCACACAATTTAAAGAATATAACGAAACAACACGTGTTCTATCAACTTAAGTTAACATACTTCTGGGGTTGGATATCAAATGTTAACTTTTGCATCGCCCGACAATGCGGTAACTGTCTACACGCTCTCCGGAAATTTAATCGTATATGTATCAACAAAAGGGAAATTTAATCGTATATCAAAAAACTCTATGGAACTTGTAAGAAAATGCTCAGAGACAAAGAGTTTCGAAACTACAAAATTTATTATTTATTCTCTGATCATTTCGAATTATTCACGTGATGATTTGTAAAATGAAATCCTGGTGCTCGACTAACCTGTCATAATCGTCATTGTATTTCCCTGTTCTTGTTAAATTGAGTTCTAAACTGACCAACGCAGATCTCCACTTCTGGTGATCTGTAGTCCACTCTTCCGCTTCAACTCTTTCCTATTCTAACGTATCTTCACTCAACCATTTTGTTTGGTCATTGTAATATCAGAATAATAAAAGCTTAGTCAAGTTGAGAGAACTTTGCTAAATATTTCTTTCTTCGTTGTCGTGACCTCAGTGCTGAAAAACTAAACCCACAAATTGTAGAGTATTTTCATTTGATTTTCTTGGGAAAAATAGTGCGGTGGTTTCTCATCACCTTATGTACCACAATACAGGTTATTGGAATTGTATACATGCTGTTAATATTATGAGCCCTGCTGCCAACATGATATGTTTTGGGGTACAATATTAGATCCCAGAGGAAATTACAGTTGTGGATGTTAAGTGGCGACAAAAGTGTTATAGAAGTATTTTGAGATACACTGATAGTAAAGGATTAGGAGAGAGGGTAGGAAGAATATAGAAACAGAAGTGACCAGTCTCTGGTTGAGCCTGCGGGTCCACAAAGTTTTCGGGATGTATAATACAATACATTTTGAAAAAACTTTGCTCGGAAGCCCGCCCATATTATCTTGGGTACCATCTGGAATCAAACCAGAAACCCCCAAATGGAAAACAGGCATCCTATAAACTGGATCATTTTTTTCACTTTATTTTCTAAACGTGTATTTTTTATTAAAGGGTAAAATAAAGGCAGTTTTTGTTTAAGTTTATTAAAGGGTAAAAAAAGGCAGTTTTTGTTTGTTTATTAAAGGGTAAAATAAAGGCAGTTTTTCTTTAAGTTTATTAAAGGATAAAATAAAGGCAGTTTTTGTTAAAGTTTATTTATTGAAAATTTCCCATTTAACCCAATAAAAAACGAATCATTTAATTTTCTTCAGAGATTTGAAAACAAATTGCTTCATTTTGATGCCTCTTTGAAGAAGACTGTCTTTTAGTTCACCTGTAAAAACGAATAAATGATAAATGAAAATATTTAGGTTATTGTATTTGATTAAGTACGCTGATTTGTGCACGTTAAGAAGAAAATACTAATGAATAGTCGATGAATCAAGCTTCACGGTAATTTTGGATTATTCCAGCAGACCATCTGGCCAATTGAAAAAGTGTCCGTCTATTAATGTTAACTCAGTTATCATCGCAGTGCCACAAAATGTGATCTGTGGATTGATCGAAATGGCCGCGAAAATTACAACAAAGCAAAAAGACAAGTTTGAAACTAAGTGTTTGCCATTAAAACTCACATAGTCAGATAGAAATTTAGTAGTCTAATATCTTCGGAACACCCACGGAGAGGCAAGGTGCGCCCTGATGCAAGGACAAATATGCTTTATAAATCTTATTTAACTTAATACACTCTTCGTCCCAACAGACACATATGCATGCCAAAAACACCTTAATCTAGATCATTCTTTAACACAGCACTTTCATGTCTCCTACATGAGGGCAAGTCAGCGAAACTTCTTATCATAACACAGGTAGATGGTGAATGATGTGCGACAGATAATTTGATTTCCTAGTGGACGATTATGATTCCAAAAGAAAAAAGTCAAAGATTGTTCATTTAGGGGTTTATGGAGATCCTCAATGGTGTTATTTAGGACCAAATATTTAAATAAATTAAAATTGACGTTAATAATCTAAACATTAGATAATCAAGAATTGATTCTTAAATATTTGCGAGATCTTCTCCAAGATCTAATATCTGAGCTATTATTTTTTTCCATCTCACAGGTTTTTTAAGCTACAAATAAAGAAATATGGTATAAGCAGTTATTCAAAGCGGCATTTTACAATGATTTTTAAATGCTTGTTTGTTTCTCCTTTAAACTACACATATGGTAAAGCTTATAATAACTTGAAAACCTAAAATGTCTCGTGCACCTTGTAATCAAGACAGCTTTTCAGATACAAGATTATCTTAATAATCTAACCAAAAAAAGATCACAATTCGATGTCGAACAGATCATACTTCAGATTTGTTTTTTTATTATCTTTATCTAACGATATTTATTTATTTGAGTATGAGTTTTAACCTGAAGTTTCTGATCGTAAAAAACTTTGCTTAGATCTGTTTGAAGGGAAATACTGAATGATAGGACAACAATGCGCATGGCGTTAACACGATTCCAATCCTTAAAATTAAGTTTTGAACCCTTCTGATAAATTATATGTAGATAGTTTTGATTGTAAATAATACAAAATATTTTTACCCAGTTCACAAAACACCATAGTATGTTCCCATAACTCCTCCGGTGTACTGAAATATGAAAAAAATCATCATCAGCATTCATTTTATTTTGCACTGAAAAAGGTCATAAACACAGCGCTCTGCCGCGTATTTTATTTTGCATACTTCCAGTTTTTTATTTATAAAGTTTCAAGACGTTGGCAGTCAGCAAAGCTAAATTATCTATCTCAAGAGTAAAAAAGCTGTTCTTCCAATTTTAAAGTTGCACTGCACCTTCATTAGGTAAAGTATAAATTCTAATTAACTATAAAAAAAATATTTCCTTACCATGCCATTTCTGGTATTTGTGTTTGGTTTATTGTTGTGATGGTTGTTTCTGTTGTTATCGTTATTTCTGTTGTTATGGTTATTTCTGTTGTTATGGTTATTTCTGTTGTTATGGTTATTTCTGTTGTAATGGTTATTTCTGTTGTTATCGTTATTTCTGTTATGTCTGTTATTATTATTGTTGTTTTGATCATTATTATTGTTATGTCTTTGATTATTGCTGTGCATATTATTATTGTTCCGTCCGTTATTGTGGTTTCCATTATTGTTTTGATTATTGTTTCGATTATTGTGTCTATTCCTGTTATTACAATTATTATTCCTTTCGTTTGCCACATTATTAACATTTTCAACGGTCACATCGTCATCTTCAGAAGTCACATCTACTTCAGTAGTCACATCTACTTCAGTAGTTGCATCATTATTTCTGTACATGCGGTCGTCATTGTGCAGCTGAAAAAATTTAAAATATTTTGTACAACCCGTAATAATGGTAATATATTGCAAAATCCATATTTCTAAACTCTATTTTTCTTTAAATTTCAATGAATCTACGATGAATATATTTTATTTAATCAACGATATTTTTAATCTTTTACGTATAAATATTTGAGGTTTATGTATTTAAAGTATATGAAAGCCTCCATGAGCTAGTTGAAAAGACGTCTTCTTCCTATTTATAAGCTAGGGGTTTGTTTCCCACTGGTATCCGATTTATTTAGAGGTATATTTTGGTTTTACTTAATATCTCATAAAAAATCTTTCTGGTTGGTTGGAAGAGGTTACTTCATGTCATATTGATTTTTATTAAACATGTCCAGATTTGTGGAAGTTTCTAATTTAAAGCTGCAGCCCCAAGTTCCTATTCTACTCGTACCACTAGCTTATGTTATTTTTATATTTTGAAATATTTTAAATCTACAAATAAAAGTGCGTTCGGATCCCGAGTTTCTTTGAGAAGAATCTGCTGTCTAAATGGCGCTAAATAAATCGCCTTTTATTATTATTACTGTATAAATAAAAATAAGAAATATTCGAAACAATAATTTTACCTTGGCCTTGACACGATCGGTTGTCCTATGTAGCGCAACATTATACTGAAAAAAAAATGACAGTGAATTTTTTTTCACCATGTATGGTATATTTTTTTTACTTTGACAGTCAAAGATTTATTTAGTATCGACAGATTAGGTTTAATATAAATGTGCTCATCTTTTGAGTGTTTCGATAAAATGGTGCCAATACATTTTAATGCGGTCAAATCTCACGACCAGCTGAAGTTTGGACTTTTTGGATTGATTGTATGTGAATTTCATAGGTGTAAACTCTCAAGACAGACCTATTGTCTCAGAACATACCTATTATCTCAGAATAGACCTATTATCTCAGAACAGACCTATTATCTTAGAACAGACCTATTATCTCAGAACAGGTCTATTATCTCATAACAGACCTATTATCTCAGAACAGACCTAAATCAACAGTTTCAGGACAGGCATATTGTCTCAGGACAGGCCTAAATCAACTGTATCAGGACAGGTATATTGTTTCAGAACAGGCTTATTTTCTCAAGACAGGCCTAAATTAACTGCATCATGACAGGCCTAAATCAACTGTCTCAGGACAGGCATATTGTCTCAGAACAGGCCTAAATCAACTGTCTCAGGATAAGCATATTTTCTCAGGACAGGCCTAATTCAATTATCTCAGGATAGGCGTATTGTCTCAGGACAGGCCTTAATCAACTGTTTCAAAACAGTTATATTGAGACGACTTATATAGACTTTTTGTCTTGTGTAAAACATGTTAACTTTTAAAGAAATGTGAATAATTTCAAGAGCGCCCTTGAATTGAGTCTGCTCTCTCTAAACGGCGCTGAAAAAAATGTAATTTTATTATTTTTAATATTTACGAAAAAAACATCGCGAGTTATCAAAGTGCGATAAGTTTTTCTGTACAATTTTGTTATCTAATGCTTCCGTTGTATACAGTATAACTTGTTTGTTTCTCTTTTGCCGCAATCTTTTACAGCCAACCAGAAAATCGTTTCAGAGGTCCGAAGGGATAATCAGTTCAATGCGATCACACCTCACCATTACACGTGAAAATGTCACTGTCAAAAATATCTAAATATTGTTTTAAAAGTAGTCCTTTTTTTCACACGATATAATTAATTTGAGACAACGAATAGGTACACGATTTAAATAGAGACTACAATATGGGGAATTTCATACCACATACAAAGACATTAAACATTTTCCATAGTATAATAGAATGAGTGTCGATACTTTGAACTACACGCTGAACACTATTCGCCCTTTTTTGAAGTCGTACACACTCGAGAACTTTCTCGTACATTTATTCTCACCGCCCATAAAAAACGCGCGTCGGATCATCCGACGCTCGTGCAAATTCGCTCGTAGCAAATTTCGCTACGACTTTCAGCGCTACTTTGTGGTCTTGTAGATAAATATTGACTTATATATTCGTAATTGTCACTCAACGCTGACACTTGCAGCGCAAAGCAAATTTGCTTGAAGCGTCGCGGCTTGTGGTCATCGGGCTAGACTATCCCAGTTCCTCTTTAGACAGTTTTGAAATATTGACCAATTTGCTAGTATATTTGAACTTCAAGCCTTGATGAATAAATCTACTGCGCTGTGAGTAATTTTCCTGCTCCCATAACGTCGGACCTTAAGTCCTTCGTAACTAATATTATTTTCACCCTCAGATGTGATTTGTGTTCACGAAATCTCTTTTCAAAAGATCTTCCTATTTTTCCTATATAGACATTATCACAGAAATTTCTAAGTCAGTACACCGGTCCGAACATTTGTTGGACAGTTATTTCCCAAAAATCTCTCCGCTCTAGGCCGAAATTGTCCCATGCCTCCCTCACCCCTCAGCCTCCAACCGTTGAAGCGTGTATATCGGTACCAGTTCGAACAGCATTAAGTCTTGTTTGCGCTCCCCTGAAGATAAGGTGAAAGCTTTGAAACCGGTAGGGTTATACCCTCACAAAAAAGTGGAATAAACAGTGTTTAAAAGAAATAAATTACGAAGTATTTTTTGATAGTTTTTTTCTTCGTCACTTCGAACGTGGCACTCGTATAAAATAAACATTTCGATATTCTGGTGTAGATCGCGCTGGATAAGGACTTAATTTGTTCCTTATAATAACATGAGTGCAAGTAGGATTGAACTGAACTGCAGTAGTTCGTTAGATATGTATTGTATAATATATTAATGTTAATGAATTTTGGTCTTACCTGGGCGAGAGCCACGCTGACGAAGCAGCACAAGAAAAAAACGGAGATGAACTTCATGTTGCTGATGAAGACTGAACTGATTGTTTTAGGTAGTGGATGCATCAGCTTTTATACTGAAGTCTGGCAGAAGTTCTTATTGTTGTGTCGCGGTCCAGATTTTAGCCGTCACACGCATTTTCATTTACTGTGTAGAAATTTAATATACTTTGTGTTGTATTTAATAATATTGTATTATCATCACTCCGTGGTCTGGTTGGTGATATGAAAAGAAACCTGTCTTCAAACCAAATAATCTAAGGGTGCTATTCACTATCTGCATTGCCTTATTGAGCTGAATAACAACAACGTTTGTGTGGGCATTTCTTAGCCAAACGGGGACACAATACTCTGCAACAGAATAACACATGTTACATGAAGGCCAACGCTTTCATGCGCAGAGAGACACGCTACATTATAAAAATAAGAAAGTAACATTTTACATAACGCTGTTTAAGAACAGATTATCTTTAAGGGTAAAGTATTCTCTCTAACTGAATGTAATTCTCTCTAACTTAGCCAAACGGGGACACAATACTCTGCAACAGAATAGCATATGTTACATGAAGGCCAACGCTTTCATGCGCAGAGAGACACGCTACATTATAAAAATAAGAAAGTAACATTTTACATAACGCTGTTTAAGAACAGATTATCTTTAAGGGTAAAGTATTCTCTCTAACTGAATGTAATTCTCTCTAACTTAGCCAAACGGGGACACAATACTCTGCAACAGAATAACACATGTTACATGAAGGCCAACGCTTTCATGCGCAGAGAGACACGCTACATTATAAAAATAAGAAAGTAACATTTTACATAACGCTGTTTAAGAACAGATTATCTTTAAGGGTAAAGTATTCTCTCTAACTGAATGTAATTCTCTCTAACTTAGCCAAACGGGGACACAATACTCAGCAACAGAATAGCATATGTTACATGAAGGCCAACGCTTTCATGCGCAGAGAGACACGCTACATTATAAAAATAAGAAAGTAACAATTTACATAACGCTGTTTAGAGAACAGGTTCTCTTTAAGGGTATTCTCTTTAACTGAATGTTCCAGTGGACACATGTTTACTTGTCGCACATCGGGACTGCATGTTCCAGGCAAAACCTGATTGCTACGAGATCTCTATTGCCTCCAACTGAAGACATGTATTGTAGTTAACAATTGATGAACATAGAAGTTAATTAATATTGCCTTCAGCCCTTTAAATCGAGCCTTTGTGTTTAGAACCACTGAAGTACCCACGGAATTCGCACATGTTAGTAATAATTAATGCACGTTAAGACGCAAAAACACTTGCATACTTCGTGTATGTATTGCCAAATTAAAAGTTCAGCGATACTATTTATAGCCCAGTTTTGTTGCCAGTTAAGAAATCTATCAATTTTAGTGGTTAGAAGTAAGCTAGTCCCAGCTACCTTGTAAAAGATGATGGGTCGGCTGCCAGTCTTAACGTGTAATGTTCAAAGTCGCAACAAGATACCGAGGGTCTACTCGTAGAACGTTTGTCAAAAGTGTACATGAAGTGGATTCACCCAATGCATCTAATCCCACACCTTAATATTCTAATACTGTTAACCTTTCTTTATGCTTCGTCACCTTGGACGAAGTAGTTAAAAAAAAAAAAAAAATTGATTTATTTAAGTTTGTGGGTCCTGACAATGTACCTCCCATTTTTTTTTAAAACTGTGTATCAGTTTTAGCGTATCCGTTGCAAATTCTATTTAATAAATCATTGGTGGAAGGTCGATTTCTACAAATATGGAAATCAAGCTTTCTCAAACCAATATACAAAAAAGGTGACAAAAGCGATGTTTCAAATTATAGACCGATTTGTATACAATCAACGATTCCTAAATTATTCGAGTCTTATCCTAGACAAAATTGTTGATTCGATTCGTAGTATTATTATCACTCAACAGCATGGATTTATTTCAGCTAGATCCACACTGACTAATCTACTCGAATATGAAAACTATATTTTCAATTCTTTGTCAAATGGAAAACAAGTGGACTCAATTTACACAGATTTCAGTAAAGCGTTTGACAAAGTATCATATAATATTCTATTAAATAAGTTAAAAGCTTTAGGAATAGTCAGCCCGCTCTAAGGCTGAATCAAAAGCTACATTAAAAATCGAATACTTACTGTCAAAATTGATGGTTCTATTTCATATCCTGTTACAGCTACAAGCGGTGTACCCCAAGGATCACATCTAGAACCAATATTATTCCTCTTATTCGTTAATGATATAGTTGACACACTTAGTGATGTAGAGATTTAACTTTTTTCTGATGATTTAAAAATGTTCAAAGTCATAAATAATACTGCTGATTGCCTTAAATTACAAGAAAATTTAAATAAATTACAACAATGGTGTACGACCAATAAATTGCACTTAAATTTGAGTCCATTAGTTTTTATAGAAATAAAAATCCAATTAATCACGAGTATTTGCTAAATCAATATATATTAAAACGTGTAGCTTCTACTATATAAGGGGCTTAGGAATTATATTTGATGAAAAACTTTCATTTATAGAACATGTGAACAAAATCACTCGGGAGAGTTCAAAAATCTTGGGATTTGTACTTAGAACTGCCCAACATTTCTCGGATTTTCGAACATTAAAACTGCTGTACTGCTCTTTGGTACGTAGCCGGCTTGACTACAACTCTTCAATATTGTCTCCTCATTACGCCGCCCATGCACAAACTTTAGAACTTGTACAAAACAAATTTATAAGATTCATAAATTTTAAACTTGGAATACCACATGAACCAAGAAATTATCCCAACTTATTAAATGCAATGAAACTCTTGAAGCTGTGTGACAGAAGAAAAACAGCCGATATAGTACTGCTATACAAAATCATTCACTCAGTGAGAAATTATCCCAACTTTTTAAATGCAATGAAACTCTTGAAGCTGTGTGACAGAAGAAAAACAGCCTATATAGTACTGCTACACAAAATCATTTACTCGGTGGTTGATGCACCTCACTTACTCACAAGCATTTCATTTCGTATTCCCACTAGATCCATAAGACAGCTCAATCACTTTTATACCGAAAATTGCTATACTAATTATAAAATCAACTTCTCTATAATTCGTATGCAAAGACTTGGAACGAGTTTTGCAACAATTTAGATATTTTTAATATAAGTATATATAGTATTCGCCAGAACATCACAACAATATTTAGAAATAGCTACTAACTTTGTGCTCTCCTTTATTAATACAAATAACCTAGAATAAACGAAACATTAAGGACAACACTTTGCCTCTGGAGTTGAGTAACCCTGCATCAACATGTAGAAGGTTTCGATTCTGCAAAGCAACTTGCATCTCGTTCTACAAGTGAGCCCATGTGGTTTTTTTTTTATATCTCAAGATCTGTTCATAAAATTCTCAAAAAATCCAATTTTTGTTATATGTAAGCGTTGTTCCACTAAAAACAAATCTGAGTTCTTTACCTCTGTAAAATAAGTCTCCGACAATTACGTAAGTTTGTTTGGTGAAGTTTGGTAATATTTTGTGGTATACATACATAACATTTATTGAACTTAAATATACATATAATTATTAAATAATTTTAAAACAATGACTGTAATTTATTATTACTACTGCTTTTTGTATCTTCATGTTAGTTTAAGATAAAGTTTTGTATTTTTTGTCAATAATTTTAAGTACTTGTATAACCTGTCACATGTTCATCTGTATATAAAGACACTGTTGTGTCGTAAATAAAAAAAATCCAATTAATTAATGCGAATCTAGAGAAGAGGTATTGATCTGCCCTGCCATATCGGATCAGCTCAAGTTCACCAATTTCACGCCTCTATATATCGCAAATCCCTTATCTATTATAAATTAAAGATGGTAAGTAACAGTTTTTGTTACTTATTTGATTGTTGCGTCAAATCTGAAATTTAACAATATTTTTTTCTATTTTTTTGTGGATTCCGAGATGTCTACTTGATTTTTTGTTTCAACATGGAGATCATTGTAGCTGAGAAAATTTACACCTGGATATTTAAAATAGTTGAATATTAAAACCTGCTAAGATAATAGTCTACAACAGTATTTTCGTACCAACTTTGGTGTACAAAAAGATTAAAATGGGCAGCATAAATGCTGTAGAAACGTATGACAAAATACGGAATGAAGGGATAAGGGATGAAAACACAACCTTAATACTAATGTGTTAAGTTATATAAAATTGAAAAAAACATATGATATTTGATAAGAAAACCGCAGAAAACTTATCAAGGGAAAACTAAGTATAAAATAAAGCTTTGTAGATCTTCCGATATGTGACAGTGACATATTCTGATTTAGGTGTAGTGTAATGTATGTGTCTAATGTTCATATACAATCATACAATTTGGTAAAACTTCCCTAAAAAGCTTTTCTTTAAGTGCTTTCTAAAGGTGCACATACCGTTTGTATCTCACTAAGAGGCTGACAATTCCTTGCTACAGGACCAGCAACGGCAAAAGCTCTACCATACTTCTAGTACTCCAGCCTGTTGGATTGGTTTAATATAATCAAGTAATTAGATGAAAATGAAAGCGACCTAAAAGTTTTACTCCTCTCCGAACAGATTTGAAAGATGAAATCGAGACGTCTTATTAACCCAATCACTGCGGGGGACCACTTAACTGGCCCATACATAATACGTGTCGTCCTGGCGAGCGGCCTTTTAAGTGGCCACTAACTTTGCGTGTCGATATGTCGGTCAAGATTAAATCTTCTTTAAAATTTTTATCTTGAATATAAGACAAAACGTGTCCTCTAGTGACATCTCTTTTAAAATCATCAAAACTTCAAGTACTTGATCCATAAGAAGGATTTAAACAGCCCCCTTGCTGGCCGTCGATATTTAAAGCATTTTGAATTTTCGCGCTACTCGTTCGGGCGTGCCGAAGGTCATGTTTCAAATGACGATTTCTCCCGATCATTATGAGGTATTGTGCGTCGATATTTTTTTTGTAAGTACGCGTATTGAATTAATTGCCTTTTTCATTGTTTATGGATTATTGTTTTCTTCGATTATTGCTTCTTATATTGTCGCACTTTATTTATAGCTTTGATTTGGATACCATTACACAAACTGTTTTTTAAGAAATTTTACCATTCACTTACTTTTACAACTTTTCAAATCGTCGTTATTTTTTATGTTACGTGTGTTATACGCCATTGAAACAATTCATAAAATTTTTAAAATAACTTTAAAAATTCAACACCGCTTATATTATCAATATGGCTAAAAGGAACTTGACTGGAGAGGAAATTGAAAATATCACGGTAGTAGAACTTGATTCAGATTTTGAATTAACCGATGAAGAAGACGATGTTGCAGATGATGTTGATCCATTAGAAGAAGAGCAGATAATGGATGATACAATTATTCCAGATATTGGAACAACAACCAGCGGCAATGTGGAACCAAACGAACTATTAGAAAATGTATTTTCTTCGTGGAGCCGAGGTCCATTTGCGCCAATAATCCACGAGTTTGATGAATTTTCATCTGGCATCTTGCCCTCGTGCCAACTTACACCAGAATCATCCGAACTCGATATTTTCGAATATTTTTTAAATAAAAATATAATTGAAAATGTGGTACAACAGACTAACCAATTTTATAATTAAAAAAAATTGAGTAAGGAATAATCCGCTAAATCACGAATTCAACGCTGGGTGGATACAAATGTACCAGAATTATATGTATTCTTTGGTGTCACAATGTTGATGACACGAAATAAGCATTTAACCATACGGGAACATTGGTCCACAGACCCACTTTTAAATAGCCCAATTTTTGGCAAGACTATGTCAAGGGACCGGTATGAACTGATTTTAAATATGTTACATTTTTCTAATAACAATATAACAAATAGTGGTGACAAATTGCGTAAAATAAGATTATTGCTTGATCATACTCGCAAAGTTTTTACAAGTGTCATGATGCCTCACAAAAACTTGTGTATCGATGAGAGCACAGTTGTTTTCAAAGGTGTTCTTATGATAAAACAATACATCCCTTCCAAATGTCACAGATTCGGCATTAAATTATTTATGTCATGTTGAAACCGGTTGTGTGTTAGATCTAATTGTGTATTGCGGTTATGGAACAGAAATAATTTATGATAAATCGTTGGGTATATCGGGTGCAGTTATCAAAACGCTTCTCAATGACTATCTTGGAAAAGGACACAACTTGTGGTGTGATAACTGGTACACAAGCCCACAATTATTTAAGTTTTTACAAGACAATAAAACAAATGCATGTGGAACCGTTCGAAAATCTCGTAAAGGTATGCCCAACTTCAAAAAAACCAAGAAAGGAGACATTGATTCTCAACATTGTGGACCCTTGTTGGCTATAAAATGGCACGATAAGAGAGAAAGTCATATGCTGACAACAATTCATAGTGACAGATTTATTTCAACAGAGAAATTAAATTATAAAACTGGCGAACAGGTAAAAAAACCTGAGTGCATTGTGGATTACAATAAACATATGGGTAGTGTGGACAAAACCGATATGATGCTTAGTAGTTTAAATTGCCTTTGAAAAACTTTAAAATGGTATAGAAAGCTGGCTTTTCATTTTGTTGATCTATACATGCTAAATTCATATTTTATTTACAAGCATACAACCGGAAAAACAATAGGTTTAGCGGAATTTCATTTAGCAGTTATAAGACAAATATTTGAAAAATATAAACTAGCATCAAAATTGTCCCATTCATCTCCGTCCACTAGCAATCCACTACATCTTGGTTTATCGGGTTCAATAATAGCCGCACACAGTCCTAAAGAAATTCCAGGAACTGAAAACTGTGCGGAACCTTCTCGTCGATGCTATGAATGCGCTCATAAACATAAATTAAGGAAAAGATCTAGATATATGTGTGGTGAGTGCAATGTGAGTCTGTGTGTAACATGTTTTGGACCATTTCACGCCAGCAAACACTTTTCACAGTAGAAATATTGTTATTGCAGTGTACTTATCGTTATAAATCTTTTCGTCAAAATCCAAAAACATACTTTTATTTGTATAATAATGTTATAAGAATATTTTCTAATATTACGTGTGTAGTGTCAGCTAAAAAATACATCGGCGCACAGTTCCACAGTAATCAGCTTCGGGATAATGGTGAGTCATATTTTTATGTAGATACAATATAAATTTATAGACGTAAAACACCGCCGCCTGTGTGACACACTAAAGATACTCAAGCCATCGCCGTAAAAAGGTTAAGGGATGGAGAGAAAAAGTTTGAAATTCTTTATGGATGTGAAAATACGTGAATAATGTGTCAACAGCAATTTGCTCACGTTATTAAATAGTAACGTGAGAAAATTGTAAATATTGTATTAAATATTGTATTCTTATGATTGATAAATATCAATCGTAAGAATACAATATTTACGTACCTCCGTGTCTGAATCGGTTAATATTTTTAATGTAGATGTTGGTGAGCTCAGGAGGGTACATCTCCGTCATTTCCTTAATCATAGGTAAACATTGGGAGACTGGTTATTCAATTTACATTTCATCTTAAATATTTCTATATATTTTTTTTATTTGCTATATATTTTTGTATTCTTGTAGTTCTATGAAATATTTAACTTTTTTCTTCTCAGTTCTGGTATTTTTTATTGTATTTAATGTTTGTAATTTTTTTTCCTTCGCATTGTTTTACTTTATATTAGTATTTTATACGTTAGATTTTAAAAAATGTGGGTTTTCTGAATTATGTTGTTTTTTTTTTCTTTCAAAATCTTTGATATTTTACATTTTGTTTGAATCATGGACCCTCAAAGTTAGTAGTATGAACCGACTGGAAGCATTCGAAATGTGGATGCACCGGAGAATGCTACGGATACCCTGGACGGATATGATCAGCAACACGAGGGTTCTTCAAAGAGCCACAAAGTTGATAGAGAGTTGCTGACTTATATTAAAATCCGAAAGGTGTCCTACTTGGGTCATGTACTTAGAGGAGCAAAGTACAAATTGCTGCACCTGATCGTCCAATGCAAAATAGAAGGCCGAAGAGGTGTTGTCAGGAGGCAAATCTCCTGGCTCCGCAATATACGTGATTGGACTGGCATAAGGGGCGCTGGAGATCTTTTTCTGGCTGCCGGGGACAAAGATGTCTACTTTCAGGTGATATTCAACGTTGGGGGGACCTGACATAACACTGGGAAGAAGAAGAAGTTTGAATAATTTTACTTTGATAAACGAATGCCTTGATTTATAAAATGGAACATAGCAATCCATATGTGTATCTTGATTCAACGGAATTATAATACAAAACAAGACTTGAAAATTGTGAAATCTGAAAAATCGTGATTGGAAATGGTTTTTAGGTCATTTAGAATCGAGCCTGAAGCCCACAGCTGAAAGTCAAACACCCTACCAACGAAGAACGTATTTCAAACAGCCAATGTTCTAGACCCTGAAGCAGTTGCATGATAATGATACTCAAGGTTCGAGTGAAGATCTCTGTTAAGTCCCATTCATATGTTATGGATTTCTCGAGATAAACTGTTCAATCTTAATATTAGATCATTTCAATCACATGTCACTGTATAGCCGTATTTCATAATAACGAATCAACAACGCTTTGTTTTTAAATTTAAAGAATAAAGCTCACTCACCCTATCAAATCAATATGGATGAAATAATGTCAAAACGTCAGTTTGATTCGAGAATATCAATAATCATTCGATTCGAGAATAAACACAAGTTATTGATTATTGACACTAGTCATGATATTTCTAATGTTTGGGTAGTTTCTCAAGTTGATCGGATACATCACTTAAATCCAAAAGTTTCCGGCTTGAACAAATTTCCCAACTCTTGAAAGATTCATGAGCTTATATTTTATATATATCTTAGAGATGTTGAAGGTAAGCTAATCTACACTTTCGGACGTCACTATACTTGACCTGAAGTGCCATACAATTATGTAGAGAATCAATTCCTTTTAATAGTTTTAAATCATCGGCAAAAAGTATTTTTAATGCCTGATGACGCGACCGATATCAATAATTAAACTTTAAAATGATGTAGGACCAAGATCAAGACCTTGCGAAACACCAGATTATATAGCAAAAGATTCGGATTCGAATAAACTTTAAGAAACAAACCGGTATCGGTAAATAATTTGTAAAGAGTTATTAAAAACTATAAGGAATACCAAAATGACCCATTTTCGTCAATGGAATTTGACGATTTACTCTATCGAATACTTTTGCAAAGCCATGACATCATCTTGAGAGCCAGCATCTAATATAACATACTAGAGACAAAATAAGTCAAAAGCATTAAGTTGGACTGCCACGAAAATCGTATTGCTCATCAACAATTGAATATAGCGTAGTTATCTTTTTTTTTTCAAATGAAGAGAAGACCCTATAGAAATTAAATAACGTTAGCATCATAACGTCACTTAATATCTGTCATCCCTCTTTTTTTAAGAAATGTCGAAAAAACTATGTCACGTCATTTTGATTTGTTTACAAAATGTATATAATTTTATTTAAGGATGAATTAAAAACAGTTAAAATTATATTTTATTTATTAGACATTTTATACCGTAAAACATGATTTTTTTCATTATTTAATATTACTTTCATCAGAATTTCGGAAGAATTTTGAAAACTGATTTTGTCGCCTCTGCTAATAAAAACGCATTTTAGTTCACCTGTAAAAGAAATAAAAATAATATTACTGAAACATTAAGATTATTGGATCAAGTACGCTGACTTGCCACAGTAAAAAGAAAAGAACAGTGAATGATCGACTAAGTCTTCAATCACTTTGGCTCATTGAGGCCGACCATCTGACCAACTGAAAATGTGACAATCATCGTGTGATCAGATTTTTTTCTTTTTTGCTATCTATAACCTAATAATATAAATATATTTGACTATGAGTTTTACATCATCAACTTCATCTCACCGCTCCACGGTTGCTCTATAATATGAAAAAACCATCTTCAACATTCACTCTCGAGTAGTCCTTTTAATGTTTTTAGCCCTGTGTATCTGCATTTTAAATTACTGGATTCTTCAATCCATTTAAAATAAGTAAGTTCCATAAGCCACAATGTGTTTGCAACACCAACTGAAGAGCAAACGTATATTCAACATGCTCAGAAGATCTCGTGCGGTGTTGTGATATTTTACATTTATAGCAATGTTAAATATCACAACACCGCAAAAATCTGTGTATCTAATATCCATTTTCTTAAAAAAGGGATAAAGGTTTCACTAGATTATACTATTCCTAGTGTTGGTATATCACCATAACACATGTTTTTTTAAAATGTGAGAAGAATTTTGTTTCTGAAAATAAAATAATTGTTCATTTCCAACAGACACATGTGTTAGATATGCCAAACCAACCTCAATCTAGATCATTTCATTCCCCAGCACTTTCATGTCTCCCACTTGAGGGCAATTTTTCGAAACTCCTTATCATAACACCGGTAGATGGTGAATGATGCGCGACAGATATTTTGATTTACTGGTGGACGATGATTCCAGATAAAAAAATATTTCTATGTATAAAGCTTGTTCATTTGAGAGTTTATGGTGGCCCTCAAGGAAGTTATTTAGAACCAAATATTTATTTTAAATTCAAATTAATATACATTATCTAAACATTTGATAACAAAAGATTGATTTTTAAATATTTGCGACACCTTCTCCAAGATCCAATAACTAAGCTGTTAATATTTCCATGTCAGAGGTTTTTTAAGCTACTAAGAAAGAAATAGGGTATTTTCAGCTATCCAAAACGGCATTTTACTAGTTCTTAAGTGCATGTTTGTTTCTCCTTTAAACTACACATCAAGCTTATATTATAATAACTTGAAAATCTAAAATATCTCAGGTACCTTATAATCAAGATAGCTTTTCAGATACAAGATTATCTTAATAATCTAACCAAAAAAATATCACAATTCGATTTCAAACAGATCATACTTCAGATTTTTTTTGTTATCTTTATCTAACGATATTTATGTATTTGACTAAGAGTTTTAACCTGAAGTTTCTGATCGATATAAACTTTGCTTAGATATGTTAGAAGGGAAATACTGAATGATAGGACAACAATGCGCATGGCGTTAACACGATTCCAATCGTTTAAATTAAGTTTTGACTCCTTCTGATAAAATATGTGTAGATAGTTTTGATTGGAAATAATACAAAATATTTTTACCCAGTTCACGCAACACCATAGTATGTTCCCATAGCTCCACCGGTGTACTGAAATATGAAAAAATCATCATCAACGTTAATTTTATTTTGTACTGAAATAGGTCATAAACACAGCGCTCTTCCGCCTATTTTTTTTGCATACTTTTAGTTGTTATTTATAAAGTTTCGTGACGTTGGCAATCAGCAAAGCTTAATTAATTTAACTTTGACAATCAGCAAAGCTTAAGTATTCATATTTTCTAGTCCACTGAAACAGGTCATAAACACAATGCTCTTCAGCATAGTACCAGATAATAAAAACATAATTAATATGGCACTGTTTTTGACTGATTAAAAATATACAAAATAAATATTGCAAAGCAAAGACATATATATCTTCGTCGGACGTCTCTTTGACTTCAACTTTCCCTTTAATTATGAGACATCTCACTACACAAAATATGCCTCATATCAAATCATTATTTGAAGTTCCAACTCTGCAGGTGACACAAGAGGTACTCTCTAAATTCTTCCCAGGCTCTTCAACATTTTTTTGAGTATCCTCATTTCAAATGCTTGAATTTTTCAAACCATTTAAACAGAATTTCACGAGACAGAAAATCACATACATTACATGCTTAGAAGATCTCATAAATTATCTTTCCCAAGAGTAATAAAAGCTGTTCGTCCAATTTTAAAGTTTCACAGCACCTTCCCCATTCAAACCAATAACTGGCATGAAATCATTTAACCAATAACTGGCATTAAAAAATTCATTATTTATCTTTTTATTGAAATAATTTGCGCTAAATTATACTGATATACTATAGCATAGATTTTTTTAAATGTAACATGTATTACATTTCATTAAATAAAATATATTGTCATTACATTAAGTAAAGTATAAGTAGGTAGGTACTAATTTACTATAAAAAATAACTTCCTTACCTTGCCATTTGTGTTTGGTTTATTGTGGTGATTGTTTCTGTTGTTATTATGGTTGTGTCTGTTGTTATTGTTATTTCTGTCGTTATTGTCATTTCTGTTGTTATGGTTATTTCTGTTGTTATCGTTATTTCTGTTGTTATTGTTATTTCTGTTATGTCTATAGTTATAATTGTTGTTTTGACCATTATTATTGTTATGTCTATAATTATTATTGTGCCTATTATTATTGTTATTGCAGTTTTGATTATTGTTTCTATTCCTGTTATAATTGTTTCTATTCCTGTTATTATTCCTCTCATTAGTGACATTGTTATCTTCATTTGTCACATTTTCATCAGTAACATTTTCATCGGTATCATTTTCATCAGTAAAATTTTCATTAGTAACATTTTCATCAGTAAAATTTTCATTGGTCACATTATCATCAACTTCAGTAGTCACGTCGTTATTTCTATTCTTGTTGTTATTTCTGTGGTTTTTGTAATAATTTACTCCGTACATCTGAAAAATTAAAATAAAATTTTGTAATTTATTTTTATCAAACACTGTTTATTCCACTTTTTTATGACGGTATAACCCTACCGGTTTCAAGGCTTTCACCTCATCTTCAGGGGAGCGCAAACAAGACTAAATGCTGTTCGAACTGGCACCGATATACACGCTTCAACGGTTGGGTTCTCCCCTCCTCCCTCCCCCAGCCCCAATTTTATGACGGTATAACCCTACCGGTTGCAAGGCTTTCACCTCATCTTCAGGGGAGCGCAAACAAGACTAAATGCTGTTTGAACTGGCACCGATATACACGCTTCAACGGTTGGGGCTGGGGGAGGGAGGAGGGGAGAACCCAACCGTTGAAGCGTGTATATCGGTGCCAATTCGAACAGCATTTAGTCTTGTTTGCGCTCCCCTGAAGATGAGGTGAAAGCCTTGAAACCGGTAGGGTTATACCGTCATAAAAAAGTGGAATAAACAGTGTTTGATAAAAATGAATTACAATGTCTTTAAACCTCCACAATGTTAATGCCTTAACTATAAACAACATATTAAAATAAAAATATTTGCATTACATATTATCATTCATATTTTACGAAACCAATGCTGTAAATTCTGGTTTCTTTAAATATATGTTAAATCGATATATGATAAACAAATTAACCAAATGATTCGACGAGTCGAGTTTATTTTTTTTGGAAAATACAAATATTGTTTTTATATGGCTTTGAGATTGATGTATTTAAGCTATATGATGACCTACGTTGTCTAATTGGTAAAACACCTGTCTGCCAACCTAGGGGCTATGGGTTTAATTTCGTCTTGTATCCGGTTTTTTTAAAGGAGTCTATTTTGGTTGACACTTTGATTCTATAATTATTTTTTATGATTTGTAGAAAGAGATTGCCACCGGAGCATAAACCAGGAAAGTTATAGTTTAAACGATAAAAATGTAAGTGAATGTAGTCTTTATTTTGTGCATTATTCTTATGCTGATATTTTTATCTCAAATGATTATTTTATTGCATTACACTTTTGTATATACCATAATATAACCTGGCGGACTTGTGGCAATCTTTTCCAACTAATGAGAAAAGTGTGAAAGATGTCTTTAGTGACCACCAAACTGGAATTTCTTTGTAAACTGGATTTCAAAGGAATGTTTCCCTAAAACCCAGGGTTGAAATACAGGTTTCGTACCCAATTGACCATGAAATTCTGCAAATTTTGTAGAAGTTTGTAGAAATTCAGAGAAATGGAGGGGTGTCATTACTGTTATAGATCAGTCAATTAGCTCTCAAGATTAAGGGTAACCAAAACCAGATTGTATCACCAGGTGTTATTAATTATTCACAAATAAAAACAGAATACATGATGTAATTTCATTAATTAAAGTTATGTCTGCCTCTAAGTGTTTGATATACATACAGGTGGCGCATGTAGCTTTAAGAAGCACGGATACAACCTTTTATGGGAGATCTTATCAAAATTAACGATTATATATGAACACTTAACTCCACCTGTAGTCAAATGTGTTTTTTTAACATTTCGGAAGATCTGCAAAATATTCTTGCGTTTTCCTCTTCCTTGGTAAGTTTTCTGCTATTTTCTTACAATATACATTTTTTAATATACACATATGCACATACGAAGAAGTTTCCGGTTGAATGGCTGCAGTCACCATCTTCCTATCATTACACTCAAATTTTGTGTGTTTTTTAATTTGATATATTTTTAATCTGCTAATAATAGTGGATTCGAATCTCGAAGTCCTTTGATAATGATCTGCTGTCTAAATGACGCCATATAAATTGGCTTATAATTATTGTATATATAAAATAAGAAATACTGATGACAGTAAATAATCTTACCGTTGACGTGACACCGTTTACATTCCTATTGGTTGCAAAGGTGTTCTGAAAAAAAAAACGACAGTGAAAGTTTTCATATATCATTTTTTTATTTTTTTCATTTTGACAGTGAAAGGTTTATCGATAAATTGGGTTTGACGTTAATATGCTCGGCTTTTGGAGATTTTGATGAAACTGCGCCATTACATTTTTATGTTGAGAGTTGTCGAATCTCATTGCCCTTTTATTGTTTTCGAATAAAATATCGAGATATATCAAATTTGCTATAAGTTTTTCTGTTATACATTGTATTTCACGGAAAAGGTTATCTAACTTTTCTGTCCAAATACTTTTCTGGTTCCAACGGTGAACTGGAAAAAAAACGACAGTAAAAGTTTTCATACATCATTTGTTTATTTTTTTCGCTTTGACAGTGAAAGGTTTATCGGTAAATTGGTTTATGATATTAATATGCCCTTTTGGGGGTTCCGATAAAACTGTGCTATACATTCTTATGTTGAGAACTCTCGAATCTCAATGCCCTTTTATTGTTTACGAATAAAATATCGAGATATATCAATGTGCGATAAGTTTTTGTGTTAAATATTGTATTCTACAGAAAAGGTTATCGATCTTTTCTGTGCAAATACTGGCAAAATGTTAGGCTATTTGAACTCCAGACCTTAAGTCACTTAATGAGTAAATTTACTGTACTGCGAGTCATCTTCCTTCTCCCATGTCTCCCATGTATTTCGTTAGATATAGTCGTATATATTTTACAGTATATTAATATAAATAAATATGGTCTTACCTTGCCGAGGGCCACGCTGACGAAGCAGCACAAGAAAAAGAGGAAGAGGAACTTCATGTTGCTGGATTGCTGATGAAGACTAAATTGATTTCTCTAGTCGATGCATCAGCTTATATACTGAAATCTGGCAGAAGTCTGTGTTTGTGTTCTGCGGTCCAATAAAATTTTAAAGAGTATATGCGGCATTTGCATATACTCTTTAAAATTTAAGAAATGTTGTGTTGTATTTTATTAAATTTTATTTTAATAACTCCTTGGTCTAGTTGGTAAGACGTATCTGTTCCAGCCTAGAATGACGGGATCGATTTTTGTTGATACCCAGTGTTTTTAAGTAAATCCACTACCTTCTTATCCAAACCATAATTTTACGTGTACATTTATTTTGTAATTTTTTAATTTGTCAATAATTGTGGTTTTTATCAGAGCGCCCTTTTAGGGAGAGTTGGCTCTCTAAACGACGTAATAAAAAGTGTCTTTTTATTACAATTTTAATTAATTATTAGTGAAGTTTTCATTTTAAGCCACGTTAACATGTTTCTGGAAGGTTGGAAGAAGTTTCAAACTGGCGATAATTCAATAGAGTAAGCGAAGCTAAAGTGAAAATAAGGACTAGACTAAAGTAAAAGATACGGAAGAACAAAATCATCACGACGAAAATATGCCTAGTGAATTCTCTTTTCTTCGATATATTTATACATGGCGCGGAGACTCAAGCTAGAGATGTACAAAGACTGAAAAGAGCTGAATAAATTCTACTGAAATGCGTGGACTGTGAAAAATACATGGGAGACAATTGACGGCCTAATACGAAACTAAAGGATTTGGGATGAATGTGAACTTAAGACTTGTGTGTTGATTGAGATGAGAAGGAGCGCTCTGAAATCGCTAAGGCAAGTAAAACGACTGAACGAATAAATACTAATATAGCAAATTCTCGTATAATGAATACCGCAAATATGAATAGAAGACGTGATTGACGAAGACGAAGCAAAGTATGGTTAGATTTGTAAATTACATGAGAACGTGAAAAGATGTGGAAGAGCCAAAGAATTTGTGTCGAGATAGGAGAAGTCTGGCGCTCTGTCTTCCCTATCTAACTCGGAAGGCAAAGGCACGGTGGTATGTATCTACCATAAAAGTGAGAAAAAAATGTCCCTAGTTGAAACACTTTTGTCGTTTTTGCAATATTTTTATATGAACAGTTTTTTAAAATCGTCATCTTCCTCAAAGTTCAAGATCTTTTCACCATTCCAACAAAATTATACGTATATTTCTTTATCTGTCCATGAGGCTTTTGTGGGACAACCCCCAATTCTCGAGACATTACTGTCACGCTTCACTTTTAAATATTCCCTGTCACGCTGCCGCCATACTTTTAACTGTCACGCTGCCTCGTGTTCGTTTTTTAAATTTTTTTGTTGATATTCTTTAAAATTCAAAAATCTTTTTACTTATTAGATAATTAATTGGCGAAAGACTGAATGCGACAGAATAGTTGATTGGCTTAACAAATGAAGGTTAGATAAAATCAAGTGCTAATAGGTTGTTTTTTGTCAATTTCATTACTGTACTTGTAACATTTGGAATGCATTTACTTTATTTTGTCTTAAAAACTCAATATTTTTAATTTACTTTGTGCTCCATATTAGCATATTTAACGAAAACTTACTTTCTTAGTCCACTGCTAAGTGTATTATATAATATATAATATGATTATATAATATGCTAATATTATATAATCCCCGCTACACGTGTTCCTGTCTTCTATCCCGAGACTTTACCGAGGGGATGAATGTAATTATTGGAATAACAAAGTGATTTATTCTTGAATATTGTTTTTTCCTCTCACAGTCTCCAACTGTAAACACGTGGTGTTCTTAACAATTGACGGACGCGGAAATTAATGAACATTGCCATGAGCCCCTTTAATCGATCCTTTGACATTAGACCCACTGGAGTACCCACGAAACTCGCATATGTTAGCAATACTTCCCCGCATGCGAAGACGCAAAAACATTCCCATACGTCTAGCGTTTATTGACTAAATAAAAAACTACTATATTAACATTTTTATAATCCTCTGTCAGAAAATCTATCAATAATGGTGGGTTCGGATAAAGCTAGTCTCAGCGACCTGGTGCATGATATTGGGTCGGCTGCAAGTCTTGACGTGTTTTGTCCAAAGTGTCTCCCGGATACTGAGGGTGTAGAACATTTGTCATAAAATCAAATAACCTTATCTGAACCCAGAGAAGAGGTATTGGTCTGCCCTGCCATATCGGATTAGCTTCAAGTTCACCAATTTCACGGCTATTTATATTGTATATCCCTTATCTATTATAAATGAACGAAGGTTAACATATAAAGTAACTTACGTCTATGTAACCTATTGTATTGATTGCGTCAGTTCTTAATAATTAAAAAAAAATCGTTTATCCTATTCCTTTCTTCCCCTTCCTTCATTCAATCTCATGAGGGTTACGAGAGATCTACTCTTCGTAATACTAAACTAAACAAATTAATATGAACTATCTTTTGGTAGACATTTAGATTATAGGATTTATGAGAGCTTCTATAATCTTAGAAAGTTAAATTTTGGACATTGATGTCTTCCAAAAAGGCAGTAAACAGTCGTATTAATTAATTTGTTGTATCATGTCTGGATTATTGTTTTTTTGATATATATATTCTGGTCTGTCTGATTCACAAATTTCTAAAATTTTGTCAGTTTTCAATACAGCCGCTTGGTTGATATATAAATGTTAATAGTAGAATGGTCTACCTCCTTGTGGCAGATGCATGAGTGGCTAGTCGGTAGTTATCAGGGATCCAGTGAATAGAGTAGACGCAGGCAAGCTGCAAGTGCTGCAGCGTCTTGCCTTTCATGCGGCAGGATATACATATATCACCAGTTGACTTATGGTACATAGTCATCTCCGGTGGCATCAACGTCAGGTACCCTAATCACCCACTTTGTATTGTGCCTTTTATTACACTCGCCACGGGTAATGGGCATTCATTCATACATAATTTCACACAAGCATCATATTTCGATAGACATATCAATGGCGTTTAATTTGTGTATTCAAAGTATACCTTTAAAATTTACCTGAGGTCTATATTTCAGGAATACAAGTGTTGCAAAACTTCAAACTGACAAATCAGTAATTGATGACGTGTACCTCTTTACCAAAACGACATTTATATGTACCTTGATTCACAAAATTATCCACTCCAGTCAGTTTTAACAGTCATTGGTTTTATGGTCATCAAATAAAAGGGAACAAAAATGTTAAGTATAATGACAAACAGTGTTGTATTACTTTTTCTTTTCTGTGAAGTGGCTTAATTATATATATAAACTTTATTCAGGAGTTTAATTCTCATTTTATCCACCGAGATTTGAAAGATGTCGATATCAGAAAATGTATTCGTCAAATATTGTGTACGAATTTATTTTAACACTTAAGAAGTAAGGAGTAATACCATTCAGAAAAAATAAGCATAAAGGCATGTGTGACATCCATATGGTTTGTAATAAAGGTATAACAGAAAATTGTATTGGACTCAATCTTCTATCAGTGAATTATGGATTCATATCGGTTACCAAATGATTGAACCACACTCTAATCTTCAGCGAAACCGCAAATTATAAAGAGATGTAAGAGCGCTACCAATAAATACCCTAGAGACTGTTATCCCAAAACCCATTATTTTATTTGCCGATAAGTGCATACTCTCAATGTGATGTACTTACTTTTGTGTACCGAATGTGTACTTACTGTTGAACATTATGCATAAGTATTTGATAGTGTCGACATGCACGATGGACTGATCATCGATTATAAATACTGCTGGGTCCCAGCTTTTGAAGAATTCATGAGCTTACTTTTAGAGATGTTGAAGGTCAGCTAATCTACATTTTCAGACACCATTCTAAACGACCTGTGCCATACAATTTTGTCAAGAATCAATTCCTTTTCATAGTTTTAAATCATCGATAAACGGTATTTTAAATGCATGGTGACGTGACCGATATCAATGATAAAACTTAAAAATTATGTAGAACCAAGATCAGAACCTTGCGAGACACCAGATTTTATAGCAAAAAATTAGGATTTGAATAAACTTTAAGAAAAAAACAGGTATCGGTTAATAATTTGTAAAAAGTTATTAAAGACTATAAGAAATACCGAAATGACCCATTTTCGTCATTAGAATTTGACGCTTTACTCTATCGAATACTTTTGCAAAGCCATGATATCAACCTGAGAGCATCTAGAGATATAGCATCTAATGTACTAGAGACAAAAGATCATAACGTCATTTAATTTCTACCATCCCTTTTTTTTTTAAAGGAACATCAAAAAACTATGCCACGTCGTTTGTCATTTTGACTTATTTCCAAAATGTATATTATTTTATTTAAGGATGAATCAAACACAGTTTTAATTATATTTTATTTATTAAACATTTTATACTGTAAAACATGATTTTTTTCATTATTTGATATTACTTTCATCAGAATTTTGGAAGAATTTTGAAAAAATATTTTGTTGCCCCTTCAACTAAGAACGCATTTCAGTTCTCCTGTAAAAGAAATAAAAATAATATTACTGAAACATTAAGATAATTAGATCAAGTACGTTGACTTGGCACAGTAAAAAGAAAAGAACAGTGAATGATCGATGAAGTCTTCAATCACTTTGGCTCATTGAGGCAGACCATCTGGCCAACTGCAAATGTGACGATCATCATGTGATCAAATTTTTCTTTTTTGCTATCTGTAATCTAATCATATAAATATATTTGACTATGGCATATTATAAATGCTTTCCACACATGCTTTCCCACAACTCCACGGTTGCTCTATAATTTGAAAAAACCATCTTCAACATTTAGTCTGGATTAGTCCTTTCAAGGTTTTTTTAGCTCTGTGTATCCTCATTTTGAATTACTGGTTTATTCGATACATTTAAAGTGAGTTATTTTCATAAGCCACTATTTGTTTGCAACCCCAACTGAAGAGCAAATGTACTCGTATATTCAACATGCTCAGAAGATCTCGTGCGGTGTTGTAATATTTTACATTAACAGCAATGTAAAATATCACAACACCGCAAAAATCTAATGTCCATTTTATTAAAAAATGGATGAAGGATTCACTAGAGTATACTACTCCTAGTGTTGACATATTTCCATAACACAAAAACATTCCTTAAATCTGATTGAAGGGGAATACTGTGTGATAGGGAATGAACAATGCGCACGGTCTTTACATGATTCCTAACCTTTTAATTTTGTTTTGACTCCCTCTAATAAAACAACAGTTGATAGTTTTGATTGTAAATAATATAAAATTGTTTTACCCAGTTCACGCAACACCATAGTATGTTCCCATAGCTCCACCGGTGTACTGAAATATGAAAATCATCATCAACATTCATTTTATTTTGCACTGAAACTGGTCATAAACACAATGCTCTTCAGCCTAGTACCAGATAATAAAAATTAATAAAAGTATAATTTAAACAGCTCTGTTTTTGACGGATTAAAAATATTACAAAATAAATGTTGCTAAGAAAAGAAATATATCTATTCGGACGTCTCATTGACTTCATGTTTCCTATTAATTATGAGATATAGAGAGCCACACATCTCACCACTCAAAATATGCCTCATGTCAAAACATTATCTCTCTATGTCCTTCCGAGGCTCTTCATTATTTTTTTGCATTCCAAATGCTGGAATTTTTCAACCCATTTAAAGAGAATTTCACGAGAGAGAGAATCATATCGAATTTTAAAGTTTCATAGCACTTTCCTTGGCCGAAATCATTCTAACCAATAACTGGCATTAAAAAATTACAATAATAAGTTTTATTTTTTATTGAAATAACTTTCGCTAAATTATACTGATAAATTACATTAAGTAAAGTATAAACACTAATTTACTATAAAAAAATCATTTCCTTACCATGCCGTTTGGTTTATTGTAATTGTGGTGGTTTTTTCTGTTATTATGGTTGTTTCTGTTGTTATTGTTATTTCTGTTGTTGTCATTATTTCTATTGTTATCGTTATTTCTGTGGTTATTGTTATATCTGTCGTTATTTCTGTTATGTCTATTGTTATAATTGTTGTTATGACCATTATTATTATGTCTATAATTATTATTGTGCCTATCATTGTTGTTATTGCGGTTTCGATTATTGTTTCTATTCCTGTTGTTACAATTATTATTCATTTCATTAGTTACATTGTCATCTTCATTTGTCACATTTTCATCTGTATCATTTTCATCAGTAGAATTTTCATTAGTAACATTTTCATCAGTAAAATTTTCATTGGTCACATTATCATCCACATCGTTATTTCTATTATTGTTGTTATTTCTGTTGTTTTTGTAATAATTGACTCCGTACATCTGAAATATTAAAAAAAATAATTTGCAATCCATATTATAATTCATATTTTACGAAACCAATCCTGTAAATTCTATTTTTCTTTTAATATTATCAATATCTAGGTATGACAAACAAATTAACGGAGTGATTCGATGACTCGAGATAATATTTTTGAAAAATACATATATTTTTTTTATGGCTGTGAGGTTGATGTATTTTAGCCATATGATAACCTACATTGCCTAGTTGGTAAAACGTCTGTCTGCCAACCTAGAGCCCATGGGTTTGATTTCGTCTTGTATCCGGTTTTCTAAAGGAGTCTATTTTGGTTTACACTTTGATTCTATAATTATTTTTTCTGATTTGTTGAAAGAGATTGCTACTTTTCAATAAACCCGCAAAGTTACAGTTGGAACGCTAAAAATGTATGTGGATATAAAATTTATTTTGTACGTTACACTTCTGCTGACATTTTTATCTCAAATTATTATTTTATGTATTACACTTTGTACACGTATATATATAACCTGGCGGACTTGTGGCCATGTATGAATATTTTCCAACTAATGAGAAAAGTGTAAAAGAGGTCTTAAGTGACAACCAGACAGGACCATTTTTTGTAAACTATTTTTCTTTTAATATAAATCAATATATAGGTTTTGATTGAAATACACGTAATGTACCAAATTGACCATGAAAGTCTGCAAATTTTGTAGAAGTTTTGTAGAAATTCAGAGAAATAGAAGGGTGTCATTATTGTTATGGTGCAGTCAAGGGTATGCAGCTTTAGCAAGCACTTGGATACAACCTTTTATGGGAGGTCTAATAAAAATTTATGATTATTCATATGAACACTAAACTCCACCGACAGTCAAATGTGTTTCTTTAACATTTCGGAATATCTGCAAAGGATTCTTGCGAGTTCGTCTTCCTTGGTAAGTTTTCTGCTATTTTCTTACCATATACATTTTTTAATATACACATATGCAGATGCGAAGAAGTTTCTGATTGAAGGGCTGCAGTCACCATCTTCCTATTATTACACTCAAATTATGTGTATTTTTTATTTTGATATATTTTTAATCTGCTAATAATTGTGGATTCGAATCACGAGTTCCTTTAATAATGATCTGCTGTCAATATGGCGCCATGTAAATTAGCTTATAATTATTTATATTATTGTATATACTCGTTTATAAAAATAAGAAATATTGATAACAGTAAATGATCTTACCGTTGACATGAGACCGTTTACTTTCTTATTGGCTGCAACGTTGTTCTGGAAAAAAAAATGGATATATTTTTAATCTGCTAATAATAGTGATTTGAATCCCGAGTTCCTTTGATAATGATCTGATATCTAAGTGACGCCATATAAAGTGGCTTATAATTATTGTGCATATTAAATAAGAAATACTGATGACAGTAAATAATAATCTTACCGTTGACATGAGACCGTTTACTTTCTTATTGGCTGCAACGTTGTTCTGGAAAAAAAATGGATATATTTTTAATCTGCTAATAATAGTAGATTTGAATCACGAGTTCCTTTGATAATGATCTGATGTCAATATGGCGCCATGTAAATTAGCTTATAATTATTTGTATTATTGTATATACTCGTTTATAAAAATAAGAAATATTGATTACAGTAAATGATCTTACCGTTGACATGAGACCGTTTACTTTCTTATTGGCTGTAACGTTGTTCTGGAAAAAAAATGGATATATTTTTAATCTGCTAATAATAGTAGATTTGAATCACGAGTTCCTTTGATAATGATCTGATGTCAATATGGCGCCATGTAAATTAGCTTATAATTATTTGTATTATTGTATATACTCGTTTATAAAAATAAGAAATATTGATTACAGTAAATGATCTTACCGTTGACATGAGACCGTTTTCTTTCTTATTGGCTGCAACGTTGTTCTGGAAAAAAAATGGATATATTTTTAATCTGCTAATAATAGTAGATTTGAATCACGAGTTCCTTTGATAATGATCTGATGACAAAAGGGCGCTCTGTAAATTAGCTTAAAATTATTTATATTATTGTATATATATAAAAAAATAATGAATATTGATTACAGTAAATAATCTTACCGTTGACGTGACACCGTTTTCTTTCTTATTGGCTGCAACATTGTACTGAAAAAAAAAACGACAGTGAAATTTTTTATTTATCATTAGTTTATTTTTTTCACTTTGACAGTGGCGGTTTATCGATAAATTGGGTTTGATATTAATATGCCCGGCTTTTAGGGATTTTGATGAAACTGTGCCATTACATTTTTATGTTGAAAGTTGTCGAATCTCATTGCCCTTTTATTGTTTTCGAATAAAATATCGAGATATATCAAATTTGCTATAAGTTTTTCTGTTATACATTGTATTTCACAGAAAAGGTTATTGAACTTTTCTGTTTAAATACTGGCAAAATGGATATTTGAACCCATGACTCCCATATCTTTCGTTAGATATATATTTTACAGTATATTAATGTAAATAAATATGGTGTTACCTGGCCGAGGGTCACGCTGACGAAGCAGCACAAGAAAAAGAGGGAGAGGAACTTCATGTTGCTGGATTGCTGATGAAGACTGAACTGATTTCGGTAGTCAATGCTTCAGCTTATATATTGAAGTCTGGCAGAAGTCTGTTTTGGTGTGCTGCGGTCCAAGTTAGAGATCTAATATACATTTACATATAATCTTTAAAAATTTAAGAAATGTTGTGTTGTATTTTATTAAATTGTATTTAAATCCCTTCTTGGTCTAGTTGGTAAGACGTATCTGTTCCAGCCTATAATTACAGGATCGATTTTTGTCGATACCCAGTTATTTTAATACTATCTTATTATCCTTACATTAATTTTACGTGTATATTTATTTTGTAATTTTTTAATCTGTCAATAATTGTGGGTGTTATCAGAGCGCCCTTTTAGGGAGAGTTTGCTCTCTAAACGATGCAATAATAAGTGTATTTTTATTACAATTTTAATTTAAAATCAGTCAAGTTTTCATTTTAAGCCACGTTAACATATTTTTGGTAGGCTGGAAGAGGTTTCAACCTGGGGATAATTCAACAGAGGAAGCGAAGCCAAAGTGAAAATAAGGACTAGAACGTCGACCAATGCAATGGCAAAGCTTTAAAAGATACGGAAGAACAAAACCATCAACATCACGACGAAAATATGCCTAGTGAAGTATCTTTTCTTCGATATATTTATACATGGCGCGAAGACTCTGAGACCAAGTTAGAAATGTACAAAGACTGAAAAGAGCTGAATAAATTCTACATAAATGTGTGGACAATTGACGGCATAATACGAAATTAAGGATTTGGGAAGAATGTGAACTTAGGACTTGTTTGTTGACTGAGATGAAGAGGAGCGCTCTGAAATCGCTAAGGCAAGTAAAACGACTGAAAGAATAAATACTTTAGGTGTAAACATAAGTTGTGTCCGTTTTTTTCAAAATTTCAAAATGAGTACCAAAAGTAAAACCAAATGGTAAAGTTTATACGTCATTCGAAAGATAATTATCTGCTCTACAAGATATTGTGTTTGCTTTTACGTTACATATATTATTTTATTTGATTACAAGCTTTTAAAATGGAATATCAAGTAGACGAAAGTGAGCATTTTTGACACCGCATTCTGTTCGTGTTCAATCGAAGGAATAAAGCTGCCAAAGCTGCTCGCGATATTTGCAAAGTGTACGGTGAAGATGCTATGAATAAAAGGACAGGTCATCGATGGTTTTTGCGTTTCAAAGACAGTTATTTAGACCTGAAAGACATGGAGCGTTCCGGACGACCAGTGGACTTCTATGAGGATCGCTTATTCCATATTATTCAAAAGGATCTCCTTCAAACTACCATAGAATTACTGAGCAGAAGAATTGTAGTCACATGACTGTATACCACCATCTTAAATCAATGGGAAAAGTCCAGAAGTACGGCGCCTGGGTTCCACATGTTTTGAATGAAAACAAAAAAAATCAACGTTCGTCAATTTCTGCCAGTTTGCTCGTACGTCATGGTCACAAGCAAAGGTTCCTTTACCGCATCATTACTGGTGATGAAAAATGGGGTATTTATGTGAATATGAAGAAACGGAAAGAATGGCTGAGTTGTGGTCAATAAGCAACGCCCAGAGCGAAACAAGGTTTGCATCTGCGCAAAACGATGATTGACATCTGATGGGATTGGCGAGGTATCATTCACTACGAGATACTTGAACGCAATCATACACTCAACGCGGAGCTATACATTTTGCAAATGCAGCGGCTCAACACTGCAATTCAACAAAAAAGGCCGGAACGGCAATATGGCGTTATTTTGCATTAGGATACCGCCCGCCCTCATATCGCCAACATTACGAAAAATGCCATTCAAACGCTTGGTTGGCAACTTTCTAACAACCATGAGCCATGTCAAAATAGTTAATTTGAGATTGGCATTGACTATCCACATTGCCTCATTGAGCAAAATATCAACAAGGTTTGTGAGGCACTTCTTCGCCAAAAAGGGACACAATACTCTGTTACATAATACACAAAGGCCAACGCTGCCGTGGGCAGAGGGGCACACTACATGATAATGATAAAAAGACCATTTATATAACGCCGTTTTGAGAGCAGACTCTCTTCAAGGGTGCTCAAATTGAATGTTCCAATGAACACACGCTTACTTGTTCGCACATTAATACTATATGTTCTAGACAAGACCTGATTGGTGGGAAATCTCTATTGTCTCCAACTTGAAACACGTGACTTTCTTAACAATTGACGGACGCTGAAATTAATGAACATTGCCTTCAGACCCTTTAATCGATCCTTCGATGTTAGAACCATTGGAGTACCCATAAAACTCACACATGTTAGCAATTCCTCCGCATGCGAAAACGCAAAAACACTCGCATACGTAGAGCATTTATTGACTAATTAAAAAATCTCTCAACATTTTTATAATCCTCTGTCAGAAAATCTGCCAATAATAGTGGGTTCGGATTAAGCTTGTCTCAGCAACCTGGTGCATGATATTGGGTCGGCTGCAAGTCTTGACGTGTTTTGTCCAAAGTGTCTCCCGGATACTTAGGGGGTGTAGAACATTTGGTCATAAAATCAAATAACCTAATCTGAACCTAGAGAAGACGTATTGGTCTGCCCTGCCATATCGGATTAGCTTCAAGTTCACCAATTTCACGGCTATTTATATTGTATATCCCTTATCTATTATAAATGAACGAAGGTTAACATATAAAGTAACTTACGACTATGTAACCTATCGTATCGATTGCGTCAGTTCTGATATTTAAAAAAAATCGTTAATCCTCTTCTTGAATTTCATGCGGGTTCCGAGAGATCTACTCTTCGTGATATTAAACTAAACAAGCTGGAAATGAACTAATTCTGATAGACATTTAGGTTATAGGATTGTCAAGAGCTTTTATGATCTTAGAAAGTTTAATTTTTGACATGCGAGTCAAAAATTTAACTTTCTAAGATTCATATTAATTAATTTGTTGTATCAAGTCTGGATTATTGTTTTTATATAATATATATTCAGGTCTGCCTGATTCGCAAATTTATAAAATTTTGTCAATTTCAATACAGCCGCTTGATATATACTAAAGTAGTCGTAAATGTTAATAGTAGAATGGTCTACCTCTTAGTGTGAGAGACATGAGTGGATAGTCGCTAGTTATCAGGAATCCAGTAAATAAAGAAGACGCGGACAAGCTGCAAGTGCTGAAGCTCCTTGCCCTGCAGCAGGATATGTTATATAACTAGTTGATTTATATAGTCGTCTACGGTGGCATCAACGTCAGGTACCCTGATCACCCACTTTGTATTGTGCCTTCTATTACACTCGCTACGGGTTATGGGCGTTCGAACATTCATACATAGGTTCAGACAAGCATCATATTTCGAAAGACATATGTTATGTTTGTTGATTTACAAAATTCTAGACTAGTCAGTTTTTATAGTCATTAATATTATTATCATCAAATAAAAAGGAAAAATAGTTAAGTATAATGACAAACATAATACTAGGTAAGTCCAGAAATTAAGTGTACTGAAATTTTGTAAGTTACAATTTTTTTTTATTTAAACAAAAAAATTACGTGGTTACCGTATTACATATGTAAGCTATTTTTCGACATAGTCGCCATTCCTCTCAATGCAGGTGGTGAAGCGGGGTATCAACTTTTTGATGCCTTCCTCGAAGTAGTTTCCCGCCAACCCCTCCGTCCACTTTTCCACCTCCTCCTTTACCTCCTCGTCGGTTGAAAACCTTTTTCCACCCATGTGCAGCTTCAAGGAGGTAAAGAGATAGTAATCTGAAGGTGCTAGGTCAGGGGAATGCGCGGGATGGTTCAGGACATCCCATTTAAACGAGGCGAGCAGTTCCTTCGTGGCGTTTTGCGTGTGTGGTCTGGCATTGTCGTGCAGCAGGCAGACTCCCTTTGTCAGCATGCTTCTCCTCTTGTTATGAATCACCTTCCGCAATTTTTTTAGGGTCTCACAGTATCTTGCAGAATTGATGGTCTCCCCTTGAGGCATATATTCAATTAAAATTATGCCTTGACAGTCCCAAAACAATTTCGTCAATTTCGTCAGTCACAATTGAAGGTCTTCCGCTCCTCTGATCATCATGCACAGACGTACGACCGTTTTTAAACTCGCGACACCACTTGTACACACTCGTACGATTCATAGCTTTATCACTATATGCAGTTTTCACCTCATTATAAACCTCAACCGGAGGTTTTCCCTTCCAAACGAGAAAACGGATGACGCCCCGTATTTTGCACTTGGCGGGAGATTGGATTTATGTCTTTCACGAAACGTGTTGTCGCGTCGACACTTCTCAACTTACTGACCTCGAACCGGTCTCGTTGCGGAGGGGAAGTGTCAGGCTACACGGAAATGTAGCCAAAATGTCGAAAAATAAAATCCATCTGGTCGTGATAGCCTCAATACACTTACTTTCTGGATACGCCTCGTAGTTCTTCTACACCTCTGTGAAGTGACTCAGTTATATCTATAAACTTTATTCAAGAGTTTAATTCTTAACTTATCCACCGAAATTTTGAAGATGTTGGTATCAGAAAATTCATTCATCAAATATTGTGTGTGAATTTCTTCTAACGCCTAAGGAGTAAGGAGAAATACCCATCAGAAAAAAATATGGACAAAGGTATGTGTGAAATCCGTATTATTTGTAATAAAGGTATAACAGAAACCTCTTTTGGACTCAATCTTTTATCAAAGGACTCAACTTGGACTCAATCTTTTACCAAGTGATTGAACAACAATCTAATCTACCGCTGAGCAATAAATTACAAAGAGATCTCGCAAGAACGCTACAAATAAATACCCTAGAGACTGTTATCCCAAATCCCATTACTTTATTTCCAGATAAGTGCATACTCTCAATGTGGTGTACTTACTGTTGTGTACCGAATTTGTACTTACTGTTGAACATTATGCCAAATTCTTCGATAGTGTCGACATGCACGATGGACTGATCATCGATTATAAATACAGCTGGGTCCCAGTTCTTGGAAAATTCATTAGCTTACTTTGAGAGATGTTGAAGGTCAGCTAATCTACACTTTCAGACACCATTCTAATCGACCTGTGTCATACAATTTTGTCAAGAATCAATTCCTTTTAATAGTTTTAAATCATCGGCAAACGGTATTTTCAATGCCTGATGACGCTACCGATATCAATGATAAAACTTAAAAATTATGTAGGACCAAGATCAGAACCTTGCGAAACACCAGATTATATAGCAAAAGATTCGGATTCGAATAAACTTTAAGAAACAAACCGGTATCGGTTAATAATTTGTGAAAAGTTATTAAAGACTATAAGGAATACCGAAATGACCCATTTTCGTCAATAGAATTTGACGCTTTACTCTATCGAATACTTTTACAAAGCCATGATATCAACCTGAGAGCCAGCATCTATTGTACTAGAGACAAAATAAGTCAAAAGCATTAAGTTGTGCCACAAAAACCGGATTCTCATCAACAATTGAATATTGCGTTGTTATCACTTTTTTTGTTCCAAAGCAGGAAAGACCCTGTAGATATTAAATAACGTTAGCATCATAACGTCATTTAATTTCTGTCGTCCCTTTTGTTTTTTAAAGGGACATCAAAAAAACCATTTCACGTCGTTTGTCATTTTGACTTATTTCCAAAATGTATATTATTTTATTTAAGGATGAATCAAAGACAGTTTTAATTATATTTTATTTATTGAACATTTTATTTTGTAAAACATGATTTTTTTATTATTTAATATTACTTTCATCAGAATTTTGGAAGAATTTTGGAAGAATTTTGAAAATTGATTTTGTTTGCCTCTTCAAATATGGTAAAAGTGCATTTAAGTACACCTGAAAAAAAAAAAAATAATATTACTGAAACATTAAGATAATCTGTTCAAGTACGCTGAAATAATTTGACTGCAAAAAATACTTTTTTTTCATCCCATTTCCTCTACCACTATTGATGGTTTCATCCCACGACTCCACGGTTGCTCTATAATATGAAAAAACCATCTTCAACATTTATTCTCGATTAGTCCTTTCAAGGTTTTTTAGCTCTGTGTATCCTCATTTTAAATAACTGGATTCTTCAATTCATTTAAAGTGAGTTAGTTTCATAAGCCACTATTTGTTTGTAACCCCTACTTAGAAGATCTCGTGCGGTGTTGTGATATTTTACATTTATAGCAATGTTAAATATCACAACACCGCAAAAATCTGTGTATCTAATATCCATTTTATTAAAAAAAGGGTTAAAAGTTTCACTAGATTATACTATTCCTAGTGTTGGTATATTACCATAACACAAAAACATTGCTTAAATCTGTTTGAAGAGAAATATTGAATGATAGGACAACAATGCGCATGGTCTTTACACGATTCCAATCCTTTAAATTAAGTTTTGACTCTGATAAAACAAGTGTGGATAGTTTTGATTGTAAAAATACAAAATAATTTTACCCAGTTCACGCAACGCCATAGTATGTTCCCGTAACTCCACCGGTGTACTGAAATATGAAAAATCATCATCAACATTCATTTAATTTTGCACTCAAAAAGGTCATAAACACAGCGCTCTTCCGCCTAGTACCTGATAATAAAATTAAAAAAAGTATTATATAATTAATATAGCGCTGTAACAAAATAAATATTGCAAAGCAAAGAAATATATATTTTTCGGACGTCTCATTGGACGACTATTTAAAGAGAATTTTACGAGAGAGAGCATCTGCTGTTCTACCAAATATAAAGTTTCTCAGCACTTACCTAGACCAAAATCATTCCAATAACTGGCATTTAAAAATTAAGAAGTTTCAATTTTATTGAAATAATTTTCGCTAGATTATACTGATATTATACCAAAGCACAGTTTTTTTTTTAATATTACAAATATTACATTTCGTTAAATTAAATATTTTGTCATTGCGTTAAATAAAGTACACTCGTCAATAATAATTTACTATAAAAAATAATTTCCTTACCATGCCGTTTTGTTTATTGTTGCGGTGGTTGTTGTTTCTGTTATTATGGTTGTTTCTGTTGTTGTTGTTATTTCTGTTGTTGTCATTATTTCTATCGTTATCGTTATTTCTGTTATGTCTATAGTTATTATTGTTGTAATGACCATTATTATTATGTCTATAATTATTATTGTGCCTATTATTATTGTTATTGCGGTTTCGATTATTGTTTCTATTCCTGTTGTTACAATTATTATTCATTTCATTAGTTACATTGTCATCTTCATTTGTCACATTTTCATCTGTATCATTTTCATTAGTAACGTTTTCATCAGTAAAATTTTCATTAGTCACATTATCATCCACATCGTTATTTCTATAATGGTGGTTATTTCTGTTGTTTTTGTAATAATTGACTCCGTACATCTGAAATATTAAAAAAAAATGCAATCCATATTATTATTCATATTTTACGAAACCAATCCAGTAAATTCTATTTTTCTTTTAGTATACTCGTAAATCAATATATGATAAACAAATAAACCGAGTGATTCGATGACTCCATTAAATTTTTTTGAAAAATATGTTTTTTTTATGTGGGTTTGAGGTTGGTGTATTTTAGCAATATGATGACCTACATTGCCTAGATGATAAAACGCCTGTGTTCCGGCCTAGAGGCTATGGGTTTGATGCCGCCCTATATCCGATTTTTTAAAGGAGTCTATTTTTGTTTACATTTGATGATTATAATTATTTTTCTGATTTATTGAAAGAGATGGATTCGTGACAACATACCTGCAAAGTAACAGTTTAAACGATACAATTCAACGAAACGAGAGTTTTGACTAATGGGGTCATGGTGCTTATTAGAATTTCTAGATCTCTCCAGATTATTTCCAGACAACACATCTTTCCCTTAATCAGTTCAATCACTTTTAACATCTGTAACACCTCACTCCAAGAGTGAAGCAAAAATACTAACGGGAGAAATGGAAGGGTGTCATTATTGTTTTAGTGCGGTCAATTCGTTCTCAAGATTAAGTCTAACCAAAACGAGGGTTTAATTGATTATTCACAAAAAAAAACAGAATTCATGATGTATGTTAATTTCATTATTTAAAATTATGTCAACCTCAAAGTGTTTGAGATACAGGGGGCGTATGAAGCTTTAGGAAGCACTTGGATACAATATTTTATGGGAGGTCTTATAAAATTAACGATTATATATGAACACTAAACTCCACCTTTAGTCAAATTTGTTTCTTTAACATTTCGGAAGGACAAAGGGTTCTTGCATGTTGGTCTTCCTAGGTAAGTTTTCTGCGATTTTCTTACCATATACAAATTTTTAACCTACACATTTGCAGATACGAAGAAGTTTCCAGTTGAATGGCTGCAGTCACCATCTTCCTATCATAACACTCAAATTTTGTGTATTTTTTAATTTGATATATTTTTAATCTGCTTATAATAGTGGATTCGAATCCCGAGCTCCTTTGATAATGATCTGCTGTCTAAATGGAGCCATATAAATTGGCTTATAATTATTGTACATATAAAATAAGAAATACTGATGACAGTAAATAATAATCTTACCGTTGACGTGACACCATTTTCTTTCTTATTGGCTGCAAAGGTGTTCTGAAAAAAAACGACAGTGAAAGTTTTCATATGTAATTATTTAATTTTTTTCACTTTGACAGTGAAAGGTTTATCGACAAATTGGGTTTGATGGGGATTTCGATGAAACTGTGCCATTACATTTTTATGTTGAGAGTTATCGAATCTCAATGCCCTTTTATTGTTTACGAATAAAATATCGAGATTTATAAATGTCCGATAAGTTTTTCTGTTAAATATTGTATTCTACAGAAAACGTCATCGAACATTTCTGTGCAAATACTGGCAAAATGTTAGGCTATTTGAACTCCAGGCCTTAAGCCACTTAATGAGTAAATTTACTGTACTGCGAGTCATCTTCCTTCTCCCATGACTCCCATGTCTTTCGTTAGATATATATCTATATATTTCACAGTATATTAATATAAATAAATATGGTCTTACCTTGCTGAGGGCCACGCTGACGAAGCAGCACAAGAAAAAAAGGAAGAGGAATTTCATGTTGCTGGATTGCTGGTGAAGACTGAATTGATTGCGGTAGTCAATGCTTCAGCTTATATACTGAAGTTTGGCAGAAATCTGTTTTGGTGTGCTGCGGTCCAAGTTAGAACCGTAGTTTATACATTTGCATAATACTCTTTAAACATTTAGAAAATTTTGTGGCGTATTTTATTAAATTGTATTTTATCATGTTTGAACACACATCTATCACGTGTTTGACTACACATCTATCCCTGCTACACATGTTTGTACAGCCTATCCCTAGGCTGTATTAGGTCGAAATGGGATTTAGGCGAATAGCCATGTCCTGTATAATTAATTATTTTTTTTAAAAATTTTTTCTTAAATAAATTTAAATGTAAGGTTTTCACTTATTCAAATTAATTTTTCATATGCATCCTCTCACACAACTCTTACGATTTCCACAAATTTTCACTTTTCTTTCTTTCAAAATATAAATTATTGATCTGCAATAAATTTAATTCCCAACAGGTGTTATATAGTTGAACTTTCGAACTTGTGTCTGATTTATGTTCCTTCAGACAGAAGTAGAAGTTTTAAGGGAAATTTCTTCTTCTTCTAATAAATTAATTGTTCATAATCGACCCGATAGGGTTAACTCAACTGAAATGTATATTTCTTAAAATATTTTAATCAATAAATACTGGTATTATTGGTTCGAATCCCGAGCTGGAGCGTCTTTAATGAGAATATTTTTTTATTATTACATATTAATTTTGTACCTGAAATAACTTGATAGTGGAATCATTCGTATTGTAGGAGTAGATAGGTCCACCCGCCGGCCTGGCCGGGCGCATTCCATGTTCGAGTCCATGGATTCTAATTTCAAGAAGAGTGACATTTTGTTTTATATACATATTACAATTTTGACAGATGTTACTTTTTATTTCATTCGGTAAAATACATTTTTGGATAAATGTTGAATAATTGAGATATTTGTTTCATTATGGATAGCTCTCCTAAAGTATTATCAATTCATCTGGTGTGAGCTTCACCACATGAAAATACTTTATAACGATATAATTTTGACATATGGTTAAAAATTGAAGCCATAGGCACAATTTTACTTGTTTTTTTTTTCATATATTTTAAACGGAATAATACTTATTGTGTTTTGTGAAATGCATTTTTGTACAACGAATTCCATGGACAGCAAGGCAAATAAACACAACCATTCTCGAAGAGCTGAGAATCACCAACAGATTGCCAATAATGTGTCCAATGAGGCCTCCGATTCTTTGAGCACATTACTCGTGGCCAATGAGGTAATTTGCAGATGCTTGTGGTCACTGAAAGCGTGTAACGACGACGCACTAGAGAAAGGTTTCAAAATGTTAGACCGACCGAGTGAGGGACGCAACAGGGCTACTCTTGGATGGATGGAGAGGAGTGTAGGGATAGATGGAGAGGAGTCGTCGAAAACACCTCAGTTCTCGAGGCATTACTGTCACGCTGTCACTTTTAAATATTCCCTGTCACGCTGCCGCCATACTCTCAACTGTCACGTTGCCTCACGTCCTTTCTTTGTTTGATTTGTTGATATTCTTTTGAATTCAAAAATCTTTTTACTGATTGGATAATTGGTGAGAGACTGAATGTGACAAAATATTTTATTGGCCTAACAAATTAAGGTTAGATTAAATCGAGTGCAAGTAGCTTTTTCTTGTCAATTTTAATCTAACACTTGTAAAATTTGGAATGCATTTACTTTATTTTGTCTTAAAATCACAATATTTTTAATTTAATGATTTAACATTGTGTTGCATATTAGAATATTGAACTAAAAATAACTTTCTAAGTGCACTTATTATATAAATCCCCCTACACGTGTTCTATCTCCTATCCCGAGACTTTACCGAGGGGATGAATGTAACCATTGGAATAACAAAGTGATTTCTTCTTGAATATTGTTTTTTTCTCTCACAGTTGGATTTTCAGTTTTCGTATCCATGATACAACTTCAGGCAGGATCGATCTCTTCCAGTACTCTTAGGAATAAATATATTAGACACTCCTACACGATCTAACCGACAGTCAGACCATTCCACATGAGCATAACGGAGAATTAATGAAATCTGTGCTGCAAGGCGTGTGTGCTGCAACCGTAACCACATGACTTCTGATAAAACACTTGTCTTCTGACCTGCGAGTTGCGTACAATTTATATAACGCCGTTTAGAGAGCAGACTCACTTCAAGGGTGCTCAAATTGAATGTTCCAATGAACATGCACTTACTTGTTCGCACGTTGGTACTATAAATTCTAGACAAGAGCTGATTGATGGGAAATCTCTATTGTCTCCAACTTGAAACACGTGGCGTTCTTAACAATTGAGGGACGCGGAAATTAATGAACATTGCATTCAGTCCCTTTAAACGGTAATTCCAATGGGTCTACCTTAGCTGGAAGACCCATTGGAATACCCATAAAACTCGCACATGTTAGCAATACTTCTGCATGCGGAGACGTAAAAACACTAGCGTTTATTGACTAATTAAAAATCTATGAACATTTTTATAATCCTCTGTCAAAAAATTTGCCAATAATAGTGGGTTCGGATTAAGCTTGTCTCAGTAACCTGGTGCATGATATTGGGTCGGCTGCAAGTCTTGACGTGTTTTGTCCAAAGTTTATCCCGGATACTGAGGGTGTAGAACATTTGTTATGAAATCAAATAATATAATCCGAACCTAGAGAAGAGGTATTGGTCTGCCCTGCCATATCGGATTAGCTTCAAGTTCACCAATTTCACGGCTATTTATATTTTAAATCCCTTATCTATTATAACTGAACGAAGGTTAACATATTAAATAACTTACGACTTTGTAATCTATTGTATCGATTGCATCAGTTCTGATAATTTACAAAAAAATGTATATCCTATTCTTCAATTTCACGCGGGTTTCGAGAGATCTAATCTTCGTGATATTAAACTAGACAAGTTCATACTCTTTTTTGGAAGACATTTAGGTTATACGATTTTTAAGAGGCTCTATAATCTTAGAAAGCTAAGTTTTGGACATTCATTTCTTCCAAAAAATCGCTTTAATTAATTTATTGTATCAAGTCTGGATTTTTTTTCATATATATATATTCTCATCTGCCTGATCCGCAAATTTCTAAAATGATGTCAGTTTTCTGAATCAAGCTGCTTGGTTGATATATAGTAGTCGTAAATGTTAATAGTAGAATGGTCTACCTCCTGATGGCAGAGACATGAGTGGCTAGTCGCTAGTTATCATGGATCAAGTGAATAGAGAAGACGCGGACAAGTTGAAAGTGCTGAAGCTCCTTGCCTTGCAGCATGATATATAACTAGTTGATTTACATAGTCGTCTCCGGTGGCATCAACGTCAGGTACCCTAATCACCCACTTTGTATTGTGCCTTCTATTACACTCGCCACGGGTAATGGGCCTTCCTTCATACATAGGTTCATACATGCATCATATTTTGAAAGACATATATATGTTGATTCACAAAATTCTAGACTCCAGTCAGTTTTTATAGTCATCAAATAAAAAGGAAAAAAAATGTTAAGTATAATGACAAACGGTGTTGTATTACTTCTGCTTTTCTATGAAGTGGCTCAATTATTTTATACACATATAAACTTTATTCAGGAGTTTAATTCTCATTTTATCCATCGAGATTTGAAAGATGGCAATATCAGAAAATGTATTCGTCAAATATTGTGTACGAATTTCTTTTCACACTTAAGAAGTAAGGAGTAATACCCTTCACAAAAATAAGAATAAAGGCATGTGTGAAATCCATATTGTTTGTAATAAAGGTATAACAGAAAACTGTGTTGGACTCGTTTGTGTACGAATTTCTTTTAACACTTAAGAAGAAAGGAGTAATGCCCTTCAGAAAAAAAAAGGATAAAGGCGTGTGTGAAATCTATATGGTTTGTAATAAAGGTTTATCAGAAACCTGTTTTTGACTCAATCTTCTATCAGTGAATTCTGGATTCATATCGGTTACCAAATGATTGAAACATAATCTACCGCGAAGCTGTAAATCATAAAGAGATCTTTCAAGAGCTCCACCAATAAATGCCCTAGAGACTGTTATCCCGAAACACATTACTTTATTTGCAGGTAAATACTCTCAATACGTTAACCGAATGTATACTTACTGTTGTGTACCGAATGTGTACTTCCTATTATGTACCGAATGTGTATTTCCTGTTATGTACCGAATGTGTACTTACTATTGAACATTATACTAAGGTCTTTGATAGTGTCGACAAGCACGATGGACTGATCATCGTACTGCTAGGTCTCAGGTGTTGAAAAATTCATGAACTTACTTTTAGAGATGTTGAATATCAGCTAATCTAAACTTTTGGACATCGCTCTAATCGACCTGAAGTGTCATAAAATTGTGTAGAGAATCAATTCCTTTTAATAGTTTTAAATCATCGGAAAACGGTATTTTCAATGCCTGATGACTCGACCGCTATCGATGATAAAACTTTAAAATAAAATGATGTAGGACCAAGATCAGAACCTTGCTACACACCAGATTGTATAGCTAAAGATTCGGATACGAATAAACTTTAAGAAACAAACCGTAATCGGTAAATTATTTGTAAAGAGTTATTAAAAACAATTAGGAATACCAAAATGACCCATTTTCGTCAATGAAATTTGACAATTTTCTCTATCGAATACTTTTGCAAAGCCATGATATCGTCTTGAGAGCCAGCATCTAATATAACATACTAGAGACAAAATAAGTCAAAAGCATTAAGTTGGACTGCTACGAAAATCGTATTGCTCATCAACAATTGAACATAGCGTGGTTATCTTTTTTTATTAGTTTTTTTAGAAGACCCTTTAGAAATTAAATAACGTTAGCATCATAACGTCATTTAATTTTTGCCATCCATTGTTTTTAAATTAACGTCAAAAAAACTATGTCACTTCGTTTGTCATTTTGATTTATTTCTAAAATGTTTATTATTTTATTTAAGGGGGAATTAAAGACAGTTTTAATTGTGATTTGTTTATTAGACATTTTATACTGAAAACCATAAATTTTTTCGTCATTCAATAGTACATACATCAGAATATTGGAATAATTTTGAAAATTGATTTTGTTGCCTCTTCAAATAAAAACGCATTTTAGTTCACCTGTAAAAGAAGAAAAAAAAATATTACTGAAACATTAAGATAATTGGATCAAGTACGCTGACTTGGCACAGTAAAAAGAAAATAACAATGAATAATCGATGAAGTCTTCAATCACTTTGGTTTATTGAGGCAGACCATCTGACCAACTGCAAATGTGACGATCATCATGTGATCAGATTAGACTACAATGTGCATGATCTTTACACGATTCCTATCATTAAAATTGTGCTTTGATTCCGTCTAATAGAATATAGTTTAATTGTCCATCATACATTTTTTCATCCCATTTCCTCTACCACCATTGCTGGCTTCATCCCACAACTCCACTATTGCTCTATAATATGAAAAAATTCTCTTCAATGTTTATCTCGATTAGTCCTTTCATTTTTTAACTCTGTGTATCCTCAATTTAAATACCTGGATTCTTCAATCTATTTAAAGCGAGATAGTTTCATAAGCCACTATTTGTTTTCAACCCCAACTGAAGAGCAAACGTATATTCAACATGCTCAGAAGATCTCGTGTGGTGTTGTGATATTTTACATTTATAGCAATGTAAAATATCACAACAAAGCAAAAATATGTGTATCTACTCTTAATATCCATTTTATTAAAAAAAAAAAAAAAAAGAGGATAAAGGTGTCACTAGATTATACTATTCCTTTTTTGTTGGTATATTACCATAACACGAGAAAATTGCTTAAATCTGTTTGAAGGGAAATACTGAATGATAGGACAACATTGCGCATGGTCTTGACACGATTCCAATCCTTTAAATTAAGTTTTGACTCCCTATAATAAAACAAGTGTGGATAGTTTTGATTGTTAATAATATAAAATATTTTTACCCAGTTCACGCAACACCATAGTATGTTCCCATAGCTCCACCGGTGTACTGAAATATGAAAAAATCATCATCAACATTCATTTAATTTTGTACTCAAAAAGGTTATAAACACGGTGCTCTTCCGCCTAGTACCAGACAATAAAAAATTTAAAAAGTATAATTTATCTAGTGCTGTTTTTGACGCATTAAAAATATTACAAAATAAATATTGCAAAGCAAAGAAATATATCTTCTTCGGATCTCTCTTAGACTTAAACTTTCCTTTCAATTATGAGACTTGGAGAGCCTTACAAAATATGCCTCATATCAATTCATTATTTGAAGTTCCAACTCTACGGGTGTCATAAGAGGTATTCTCTTAATCCTTCCGAGGATCTTCAGCATTTTTTTGAGTATACTCATTTCAAATGCTTGAATTTTTCAAACCATTCGAAAATTTCATGAGAGAGAGAGAGAGAATCAGCTGTTCTTCCTATTTTTAAGGTTCACAGCACTTTTCTAGACTAAAATCATCCCAACCAATAACTGGCATTAAGAAATTGAGAAGGTTTCTATTTATTGAAATAATTTTCGCTAAATTATACTGATATTATACCAAAGCACAGATTTTTTTTTTAATATTACAAATATTACATTTTGTTAAATTAAATATTTGGTCATTGCGTTAAGTAAAGTACACTCGTCAATAATAATTTACTATAAAAAATAATTTCCTTACCATGCCGTTGTGTTTATTGTTGTAGTGGTTGTTTTTTCTGTTATTATGGATGTTTCTGTTGTTGTCATTATTTCTATAGTAATCGTTATTTCTGTTGTTATGGTTATTTCTGTTATGTCTATTGTTATTTTTGTTGTTATGACCATTATTATTATGTCTATAATTATTATTATGTCTATAATTATTGTTATTGCGGTTTCGATTATTGTTTCTATTCCTGTTGTTACAATTATTATTCATTTCATTAGTTACATTGTCATCTTCATTTGTCACATTTTCATCTGTATCATTTTCATCCGTAGAATTTTCATTAGTAACATTTTCATTAGTCACATTATCATCCACATCGTTATTTCTATTATTGTTGTTATTTCTGTTGTTTTTGTAATAATTGACTCCGTACATCTGAAATATTTAAAAAAAATGTAATTCATATTATGTTATTCATATTTTACGAAACCAATCCTGTAAATTCTATTTTTCTTTTAATATACTCGTAAATCAATATATGATAAACAAATAAACCGAGTGATTCGATGACTCGAGTTAATTTTTTTGAAAAATATGTGTTTTTTTATATGGCTTTGAGGTTGGTGTATTTTAGTAATATGATGACCTAGATAGCCAAGATGGTAAAACGCTTGTCTGCAGACCTAGGGGCCATGGGTTTGATTTCGTCTTGTATCCGATTTTTTTAAAGGACGCAATTTTGGTTTACACTTTGATTCTATAATTATTTTTCTGATTTATTGCTTCTTGGCAACAAACCAGCAAAGTAATAGTAATATTGTAAGTGAATGTTGGGAGTTTATTTTGTCTATTACACTTATGCTGATATTTTTATCTCAAATTATTATTTTAATGTATTACACTTTGGTATATAATATAACCTGGTGGACTTGTGGCCATGTGTCAATATTTTCCAACTAATGAGGTTGGTGTAAAAAAGTCTTAAGTTAAATCCAGACTGGACCATTTTTGTAAACCCTTGGTTTTAGGGTTGAAATACAGGTGTCGTACAAAATTGACCATGAAAGTCTGCAAATTTTGTAATATTTTGGTACGCTGGTATATATTTTAGTTAAGTACATTAAGCCCCAACTATTTGGAAGAAAACGAGAGTTTTGACTAATGGAGTCATGGTGGTTATTAGAAATCCTAGATCTCTCCAGATTATTTCCAGACAACACATCTTTCCCTTAATCAGTTCAATCAACTTTTAACATCTATAACACCTCACTTCAAGAGTGAAGCAAAAATACTAACGGGAGAAATGAAGGGGTGTCATTATTGTTATAGTGCGGTTAATTAGCTCTCAAGATTAAGTGTAACCAAAACGAGAGTTTAATTGATTATTCACAAAAAAAACAGAATTCATGATGTATGTTAATTTCATTATTTTAAATTATGTCAACCTCAAAGTTTTTGAGATACAGGGGGCGTTTGAAGCTTTAGGAAGCACTTGGATACAATATTTTATGGGAGGTCTTATAAAATTAACGATTATATATGAACACTAAACTCCACCTATAGTGAAATGTGTTTCTTTAACATTTCGGATGTACAAAGGGTTTTTGCATGTTGGTCTTTCTAGGTAAGTTTTCTGCGATTTTCTTACCATATACAAATTTTTAACCTACACATTTGCAAATACGAAGAAGTTTCCGGTTGAATGGCTGCAGTCACCATCTTCCTATCATTACACTCAAATTTTGTGTATTTTTTAATTTGATATATTTTTAATCTGCTAATAATAGTGGATCTGCTGTCTAAATGGAGCCATATAAATTGGCTTATAATTATTGTACATATAAAATAAGAAATACTGACGACAGTAAATAATAATCTTACCGTTGACGTGACACCGTTTACTTTCTTATTGGCTGCAAAGGTGTTCTGGAAAAAAACGACATTGATATTAATATGCCCGGCTTTTGGGGATTTCGATGAAACTGTGCCATTACATTTTTATGTTGAGAGTTGTCGAATATCATTGCCCTTTAATTGTTTACGAATAAAATATCGAGATTTATCAATGTCCGATAAGTTTTTGTGTTAAATATTGCATTCTACAGAAAAGGTTATCGAACATTTCTGTGCAAATACTGGCAAAATGTTAGGCTATTTGAACTCCAGGCCTTAAGCCACTTAATGAGTAAATTTACTGTACTGCGAGTCATCTTCCTTCTCCCATGACTCCCATGTATAGTATTTCGTTAGATATACTCGTATATATTTTACAGTATATTAATATAAATAAATATGGTCTTACCTTGCCGAGGGCCACGCTGACGAAGCAGCACAAGAAAAATAGGAAGAGGAACTTCATGTTGCTGGATTGCTGGTGAAGACTGAATTGATTGCGGTAGTCAATGCTTCAGCTTATATACTGAAGTTTGGCAGAAATCTGTTTTGGTGTGCTGCGGTCCAAGTTAGAACCGTAGTATATACATTTGCGTTATACTCTTTAAAAATTTAAGAAATTTTTTGGTGTATTTTATTAAATTGGATTTTGTCATGTTTGACCACACATCTATCGCGTGTTTAACCACACATCTATCCCTGCTGCATATGTTTGTACAGCCTATCCCTAGGCTGTATTAGATCGAAATGGGATTTAGACGAATAGCCATGTCCTGTATAATTTATTATGTTTCATAAATAAATTTAAATGTAAGGTTTTCACTTATTCGAATTAATTTTTCATCTGCATCCTCTCACAACTCCTACGATTTCCTCAAATTTTCACTTTTCTTTCTTTCCAAATATAAATTATTTGATGTGCAATAAATTTAATTCCTAACAGGTGTTATTTAGTTGAACTTTCGAATTAGTGTCTGAGTGATGTTCCTTCAGACAGAAGTAGAACTTTAAGGGGATATTTCTTCTTTTTCTAATAAATTCATTGTTCATAATCGAGCCGATAGGGTAGACTCAACATAGATGTATATTGTTTTTAATATTTTAATCAGTTAAAACTGGTATTGTTGGTTCGAATCCCGAGTTGGAGCGTCTTTAATGAGAATCATTTTTATTATTACATATTAATTTTGTACCTGAAATAACTTGATAGTGAAATCATTCGTATTATCCATTCATCTGGTGTGAGCTACACCACATGAAAATACTTAATAACGATATAATTTGGACATATGGTTAAAAATTTAAGCAATAGGCACAATTTTACATGTTTTTTCATATATTTTAAACGGATTAATACATATTGTGTTTTGTGAAATGCATTTTTGTACAACGAATTCCATAGACAGCAAGGCAAATAAACACAACCATTCTCGAAGAGCTGAGAATCACCAACAGATTGCCGAATATGTGTCGAATGAGGCCTCCGATTCTTTGAACACATTGCTCGTGGCCAATGAGGCAATTTGGAGATGCTTGCGGTCACTGAAAGCGTGTAACGACGACGCACTAGAGTAAGGTTTCAAAACGTTAGACCGACCTAGTGAGAGACGCAACAGGGCTACTCTTGGATGGATGGAGAGGAGTGTAGGGATGGATGGAGAGGAGTCGTCGAGAACACCCCAATTCTCGAGGCATTACTGTAACTTTTAAATGTTCCCTGTCAAGCTGCCTCACGTCCTTTTTCTGTTTGATTTGTTGATATTCTTTTGACTTCAAAAATCGTTTTACTGATTGGATAATTGATAAGAGACTGAATGCGACAGACTATATTTGAATAGCTTACCAAATTAAGGTTAGATTAAATCGAGTGCAAGTAGGTTTTTCTTGTCAATCTTACATCTTACACTTGTAAAATTTGGAATGCATTTACTTTATTTTGTCTTTAAATCACAATATTTTTAATTTAATGATTTAACACTGTGTTCCATATTAGAATTTTGAACTAAAAATTACTTTCTAAGTGCACTTATTATATTAATCCCCCCTACACGTGTTCTATCTCCTATCCCGAGACTTAACCGAGGGGATGAATGTAATTATTGGAATAACAAAGTGATTTAATCTTCAATATTGTTTTTTTCTCTCACCGTCGGATGTTCAGTTTTCGCATCCATGATACAACTTCAGGCTCGATCGATCTCTTTCAGTCCTCCTAGATAGACACTCCTACACGATCTAACCGACATTCAGACCGTTCCACGTGAGCATAATGAAGAATTAATTAATCCTGTGCTGCAAGGCGTGTGTGTTGCTACCGTGGCCACATGACTTCTGATAAACCACTCGTCTTCTGACCTGGGAGTCGCGTACAATTTATATAACGCCGTTTAGAGAGCAGACTCTCTTCAAGGGTGCTCAAATTGAATGTTCCATTGAACATGCACTTACTTGTTCGCACCTTGGTACTATATGTTCTAGACAAGTCCTGATTGGTGGGAAATCTCTATTGTCTCCAACTGGAAACACGTGGCGTTCTTAACAATTGACGGACGTAGAAATTAATGAACAATGCATTCAGTCCCTTTAATCGATCCTTACTTTAAAGGGACTGAATGAATTGTTCATTCATTTCATAGACCCATTGGAATACCCATAAAACTCGCTCATGTTAGCAATACTTCCGCATGCAGAGACGTAAAAACACTGGCATACGTCTAGCGTTTATTGACTAATTAAAAATCTATCAACATTTTTATAATCCTGTCAGAAAATTTGCCAATAACAGTAGGTTTGGATTAAGCTTGTCTCAGTAACCTGATGCATGATATTGGGACGGCTGCAAGTCTCGACGTGTTTTGTCCAAAGTGTCTCCCGGATACTGAGGGTGTAGAACATTGGTCATAAAATCAAATAACCTAATCCGAACCTAGAGAAGAGGTATTGATCTGCCCTGCCATATCGGAATAACTTCAAGTTCACCAATTTCACGGCTGTTTATATTGTAAATCCCTTATCTTTTATAAATAAACGAAGGTTAACATATTAAATAACTTACGATTAAGTACCCTATTGTATCGATTGCGTCAGTTCTGATAATTTTAAATAAATGTATATCCTATTCTTTAATTTCATGCGGGTTTCGACAGATCTAATCTTGTAATTTATTTTTATCAAACACTGTTTATGCCACTTTTTTGTGACGGTATAACCCTACCGGTTTCAAGGCTTTCACCCCATCTTCAGGGGAGCTTAAACAAGACTAAATGCTGTTCGAACTGGTACCGATATACACGTTTCAATGGTTGGGGGCTGAGGAATGAGGAAGGCATGGGGCTATTTTGGCCAAGAGCGGAGAGTTTTTGTGAAATAACTGTTCAACAGATGTTCGGATCGGTGTACTGACTTAGAAATTTCTAGGGCCTCTAATATGTCCAATTTATTTCCGTTACTACTAATATGTAAGAATTTGGCATCATCGATAGAAAAAGTATGGTTTTCACGGTGACAATGATTAGCCATTTCAGAATAAATTAGAGGATTTGTTAAGGCGGATTTGTGTTCACGAAATCTCTTTTCAAAAGATCTTCCTGTCTTTCCTATATAGAAATTATCACAGTCAGCACATACAAGGTTATACACACCACTGTTGCCTTTCCCATTAAATAAGAGTTTCCGGAGGTTAAAATTACTGTAAAAAGCTGGCTTTATGTAGCTTGGAATATTTTTGGTTATTTCAAATGATATGTTTTTTATAAATAGGACTTTGCTCCATTTATAGGTGTCGTTAAATATATAATCTTTTATAAGTTTCTTTTTGTTTTATTTTATAAAAGTGAATCAATGAGGCTTCCAGGATAGCCGTTATTGCTTTTTTTTAAGGTTATTAATTCCTTTTTAAAATTGTCGTCGGTTAATGGGACACTGAGCAATCTATGAAGCATACAGTTAAATGCGGCGAATTTATGATTATTAGGATGGTTGGAAGTTGCTGGAATTATAGAGTCTGAATAAGTATTTTTCCTATATATATCAAAGTCAAATGTGCCATTTTTCGGAGATAATGTTAGGTCCAAGAAATTTAATTTTCCGTCCTGTTCTGTTTCTAGTGTAAATTTTAGAAAACTTTCGAGTTTAAATATATAAGAAATTGACTTTCGAGTTTAAATATCTTAGAATTTAAATATTTAAGAAATTGGTGTAATTGTCTATCGGTACCCGTCCAAACACAAAGAATGTCATCTGCATACCTAAACCAACACAATAGAAATACAATAAAATAGTTCATAAATATTTCACTGAGGAGGGGAGAGAACAGTCAGCCAATAGCTAAACCATGTGTTTGTTTATATATGTTATTGATGAAGTTAAAATAATTTTGTATGATGATCTAATTATCGTGATATTAAGCTAGACAAGTTCATAGTGAACTCTTTTTTGGAGACATTTAGGTTATACGATTTTTAAGTGGTTCTATAATCTTAGAAAGCTAAGTTTTGGACATTAATGTCTTCCAAAAAAATCCCTTTAATTAATTTATTGTATCAAGTCTGGTTTTTTTTTTTCATATATATTCTGATCTGCCTGATCAGCAAATTTCTAAAATTTTGTCAGTTTTCTCAATCCAGCTGCTTGGTTGAAATATAGTAGTCGTAAATGTTAATAGTAGAATGGTCTACCTCCTAGTGTTAGAGACATGAGTGGCTAGTCGCTAGTTATCAGGGATCAAGTGAATAGAGAAGACGCGGACAAGCTGCAAGTGCTGAAGGTCCTTGCCCTGCAGCGGGATATGTTATATAACTAGTTGATTTACATAGTCGTCTCCGGTGACATCAACGTCAGGTACCCTAATCACCCACTTTGTATTGTGCCTTCTATTACACTCACCACGGGTAATGGGCATTCCATCATACAAAGGTTCATACATGCATCATATTTCGAAAGACATACATATGTTGATTCACAAAATTCTAGACTCCAGTCAGTTTTTATAGTCATCGAATAAAAAGGAAAAAAAATTTAAGCATAATGACAAATGGTGTTGTATTACTTCTGCATTTCTGTAAAGTGGCTCAATTATATATTTATATATATATATATATATATATATATATATATATATATATATATATATATATATATATATATATATATATATATATATATATATATATATATATATATATATATATATATATATATATATATATATATATATATATATATATACTTTATTCAAGAGTTTAATTCTCAATTTATCCACCGAGATTTGAAAGATATCGATATCAGAAAAAGTTTTCTTTAAATATTGTGTACGAATTTCTTTTAACACTTAAGAAGAAAGGAGTAATGCCCTTCAGAAAAAAAAGGATAAAGGCGTGTGTGAAATCTATATGGTTTGTAATAAAGGTTTATCAGAAACCTGTTTTTGACTCAATCTTCTATCAGTGAATTCTGGATTCATATCGGTTACCAAAGGATTGAAACATAATCTACCGCGAAGCTGTAAATCATAAACAGATCTTGCAAGAGCGTTTCCAATAAATGCCCTAGAAACTGTTATCCCAAAACCCATTACTTTATTTGCTGATAAGTAATCTCAATACGTTAACCGAATGTGTACTTACTGTTGTGTACCGAATGTGTACTTCCTGTTGTGTACCGAATGTGTACTTACTGTTGTGTACCGAATGTGTACTTATTGTGGAACATTATGCTAAGATCTTTGATAGTGTCGACAAGCACGATGGAGTGATCATCGTACTGCTAGGTCTCAGCTCTTGAAAAATTCATAAACTTACTTTTAGAGATGTTGAGTATCAGCTAATCTAAACTTTTGGACATCACTCTAATCGACCTGAAGTGCCATACAATTCTGTAGGGAATCAATTCCTTTTAATAGTTTTAAATCATCGGAAAATGGTATTTTCAATGCCTGATGACTCGACCGCTATCAATGATAAAACTTAAAAATCAAATGATGTAGGACCAAGATCAGAACCTTGCGAGACACCAGATTTTATAGCAAAAGATTCGGATTCGAATAAATTTTAAGAAACAAACCGTTATCGGTAAATTATTTGTAAAGAGTTATTAAAAACAATAAGGAATACCAAAATGACACATTTTCGTCAATGGAATTTGACAATTTTCTCTATCGAATACATTTACAAAGCCATGATAACGTCTTGAGAGCCAGCATCTAATATAACATACTAGAGACAAAATAAGTCAAAAGCATTAAGTTGGACTGGTACGAAAATCGTATTGCTCATCAACAATGAAATATAGCGTGGTTATCTTTTTTTATCAGTATTTTTTAGAAGACCCTATAGAAATTAAATAACATTAGCATCATAACATCATTTAATTTTTGCCATCCATTGTTTTTAAAGTAACGTCAAAAAAACTATGTCACTTCGTTTGTCATTTTGATTTATTTCTAAAATGTATATTTTTTTTATTTAGGGGGGAATTAAAGACAGTTTTAATTGTGATTTGTTTATTAGACATTTTATACTGAAAACCATAAATTTTTTCATCATTCAATAGTACATACATCAGAATTTTGGAAGAATTTTGAAAATTGATTTTGTTGCCTCTTCAAATAAAAAAGCATTTTAGTTCACCTGTAAACGAAATAAAAATAAATATTACTGAAACATTAAGATAATTGGATCAAGTACGATGACTTGGCACAGTAAAAAGAAAATAACAATGAATAATCGATGAGGTTTTCAACCACTTTGGTATATTGAGGCAGACCATCTGACCAACTGCAAATGTGACGATCATCATGTGATCAGATTGGACTACAATGTGCATGATCTTTGCACGATTCCTATCATTAAAGTTGTGTTTTGATTCCGTCTAATAAAAAAAGGATAATTGTAAATCATACATTTTTTTACCCCATTTCCTCTACTACCATTGCTGGCTTCATCCCACAACTCCACGGTTGCTCTATAATATGAAAAACCCCTCTTTAATATTAATCTCGATTAGTCCTTTCATTTTTTAGCTCTGTGTATCTCATTTTAAATACCTGGATCCTTCAATCTATTTAAAGTGAGATAGTTTCATAAGCAACTATTTGTTTGCAACCCCAACTGAAGAGCAAACGTATATTCAACATGCTCAGAAGATCTCGTGTGGTGTTGTGATATTTTACATTTATAGCAATGTAAAATATCACAACAAAGCAAAAATCTGTGTATCTACACTTAATATCCATTTTATTAAAAAAAAAAAAAGGAAAAAGGTGTCACTAGATTAAACTATTCCCATATTGTTGGTATACTACCATAACACAAAAACATTGCTTAAATCTATTTGAAGGGAAATACTGAATGATAGGACAACATTGCGCATGGTCTTGATACGATTCCAATACTTAAAATTAAGTTTTGACTCCCTCTAATAAAACAAGTGTGGATAGTTTTAATTGTAAATAATATAAAATATTTTTACCCAGTTCACGCAACACCATAATAGTATGTTCCCGTAACTCCACCGGTGTACTGAAATATGAAAAAATCATCATCAACATTCATTTTATTTTGTACTCAAAAAGGTTATAAACACGGTGCTCTTCCGCCTAGTAACAGATAATAAAAATTAAAAAAAGTATAATTTATCTAGTGCTGTTTTTGACGCATTAAAAATATTACAAAATAAATATTGCAAAGCAAAGAAATATATCTTCTTCGGATCTCTCTTAGACTTAAACTTTCCTTTCAATTATGAGACTTGGAGAGCCTTACAAAATATGCCTCATATCAATTCATTATTTGAAGTTCCAACTCTACGGGTGTCATAAGAGGTATTCTCTTAATCCTTCCGAGGATCTTCAGCATTTTTTTGAGTATACTCATTTCAAATGCTTGAATTTTTCAAACCATTCGAAAATTTCATGAGAGAGAGAGAGAGAATCAGCTGTTCTTCCTATTTTTAAGGTTCACAGCACTTTTCTAGACTAAAATCATTCCAACCAATAACTGGCATTAAGAAATTAAGAAGGTTTCTATTTATTGAAATAATTTTCGCTAAATTATACTGATATTATACCAACAGATTTTTTTTTTAATATTACAAATATTACATTTCGTTAAATTAAATATTTGGTCATTGCGTTAAGTAAAGTACACTCGTCAATAATAATTTACTATAAAAAATAATTTCCTTACCATGCCGTTGTGTTTATTGTAGTAGTGGTTGTTTTTTCTGTTATTATGGTTGTTTCTGTTGTTGTCATTATTTCTATAGTTATCGTTATTTCTGTTGTTATTGTTATTTCTGTTATGTCTATTGTTATTATTGTTGTTATGACCATTATTATTATGTCTATAATTATTATTATGTCTATAATTATTGTTATTGCGGTTTCGATTATTGTTTCTATTCCTGTTGTTACAATTATTATTCATTTCATTAGTTACATTGTCATCTTCATTTGTCACATTTTCATCTGTATCATTTTCATCAGTAGAATTTTCATTAGTAACATTTTCATTAGTCACATTATCATCCACATCGTTATTTCTATTATTGTTGTTATTTCTGTTGTTTTTGTAATAATTGACTCCGTACATCTGAAATATTTAAAAAAAATGTAATTCATATTATGTTATTCATATTTTACGAAACCAATCCGGTAAATTCTATTTTTCTTTTAATATACTCGTAAATCAATATATGATAAACAAATAAACCGAGTGATTCGATGACTCGAGTTAATTTTTTTGAAAAATATGTGTTTTTTTATATGGCTGTGAGGTTGGTGTATTTTAGCAATATGATGACCTAGATAGCCTAGATGGTAAAACGCTTGTCTGCAGACCTTTAATATTATTTTAATGTATTACACTTTTGTATATAATATAACCTGGCGGACTTATGGCCATGTGTCAATCTTTTCCAACTAATGAGGTTAGTGTAAAAAAGGTCTTAAGTGAAATCCGGACTGGACCATTTTTTGTAAACCCTGGGTTTTAGGGATGAAATACAGGTGTCGTACAAAATTGACCATAAAAGTCTGCAAATTTCGTAATATTTTGGTATATTTTAGTTAAGTACATTAAACCCCAACTATTTGGGAGAAAACGAGAGTTTTGACTAATGGGGTCATGGTGCTTATTAGAATTTCTAGATCACTTCAGATTATTTTCAGACAACACATCTTTCCCTTAATCAGTTCAATTAACATTTAACATCTATAACACCTCACTCCAAGAGTGAAGCAAAAATACTAACGGGAGAAATGAAGGGGTGTCATTATTGTTATAGTGCGGTCAATTCGCTCTAAAGATTAAGTCTAACCAAAACGAGGGTTTAATTGATTATTCACAAAAAAAAACAGAATTCATGATGTATGTTAATTTCATTATTTTAAATTATGTCAACCTCAAAGTGTTTGAGATACAGGGGGCGTATGAAGCTTTAGGAAGCACTTGGATACAATATTTTATGGGAGGTCTTATAAAATTAACGATTATATATGAACACTAAACTCCACCTTAAATCAAATATGTTTCTTTAACATTTCGGAAGGACAAAGGGTTCTTGCATGTTGGTCTTTCTAGGTAAATTTTCTGCGATTTTCTTACCATATACAAATTTTTAACCTACACATTTGCAGATACGAAGAAGTTTCCGGTTGAATGGCTGCAGTCACCATCTTCCTATCATTACACTCAAATTTTGTGTATTTTTTAATTTGATATATTTTTAATCTGCTAATAATAGCGGATTCGAATCCCGAGTTCCTTTGATAATGATCTGCTGTCTAAATGGAGCCATATAAATTGGCTTATAATTATTGTACATATAAAATAAGAAATACTGACGACAGTAAATAATAATCTTACCGTTGATGTGACACCGTTTACTTTCTTATTGGATGCAAAGGTGTTCTGAAAAAAAAACAGCAGTGAAAGTTTTCATATATCATTTGCTTATTTTTTTACACTTTGACAGTGAAAGGTTTATCGATAAATTGGGTTTGATATTAATAGGCCCGGCTTTTGGGGATTTACATTTTTATGTTGAGAGTTGTCGAATCTCAATGCTCTTTTATTGTTTACGAATAAAATATCGAGATATATCAATGTCCGATAAGTTTTTGCGTTAAATATTGTATTCTACAGAAAAGGTTATCGAACATTTCTGTGCAAATACTGGTCAAATGTTAGGCTATTTTAACTCCAGGCTTTAAGCCACTTAATGAGTAAATTTACTGTACTGCGATTCATCTTCCTTCTCCCATGACTCCCATGTCTTTCGTTAGATATATATCTATATATTTCACAATACGGATGTGAAACGTGGACCCTTAACTCAAAAATAATACAGCGACTCACCACTACACAAAGAAGCATGCTGGGGATAACAAAAAGAGATAGAAAGACAATTACGTGGATAAGAAGCCAAACGAAGGACACAGACATAGTGGAAAGAATACTCAAAAGTCAATGGGAATGGGCAGGACACGTGGCGAGAAGGGAAGAGAATAGATGGACTAAAAGGAGCACAGACTGGATCCCACGAGAAACAATCAGACCGAGGAGAAGACCTCAAAACAGATGGGACAGACCCTTCGTAAAATTCGCAGGCGTGACCTGGCAAAGAGAGGCGAGAGATCGCAAGATATGGAAATCTTTGAAAAGCGCCTTTACCCAGCAGCGATCAAATCAAGACACAGAAGAACAATAAAGATTTAAACCAAACAAAACGACCAACAAGTAAATCTAAACCTGAACCCAACATATTCACAAACTTTTATGCTAATTCATTCGAAAATAAATTACTACTTTAAATTAATAAATATGCTCTCAACTACTGAGGCTACTAATGTATGTACTAATAACTCTTTCTTTCCAGCATTTTAATACCACACCAAGTGTACCAATATGGTTCAAATCGAAGCATTTCATGCTGAGACAAAACCACTAGGTGTCCTCCAAGCTGTACGGCAGAGACAACGGAGGTAGCCACTACCCTTATATGATAAAATTGTCGGGTCTCACTAATACACCCGGTGAACAGATGTGAAGACCAAAAAATTAAGTCATAGGGGTGCCCTCACTCAGCAATGGGTAGAAAAAAGGGCAGATAAAGATAAAGATATTAATATAAATAAATATGGTCTTACCTTGCCGAGGGCCACGCTGACGATGCAGCACAAGAAAAATAGGAAGAGGAACTTCATGTTGCTGGATTGCTTGTGAAGACTGAATTGATTTCGGTAGTCAATGCTTCAGCTTATATACTAAAGTTTGGCAGAAATCTGTTTTGGTGTGCTGCGGTCCAAGTTAGAACCGTAGTATATACATTTGCGTTATTCTCTTGTGTATTTTATTAAATTGTATTTTATCATGTTTGACCACATATATATCGCGTGTTTAACCACACATCTATCCCTGCTGCACATGTTTGTACAGCCTATCCCTAGGCCGTATTAGATCGAAATGGGATTTAGACGAATAGCCATGTCCTGTATAATTTATTATGTTTTTTAAATATTTTTTCATAAATAAATTCAAATGTTAGGTTTTCACTTATTCGAATTAATTTTTCATATGCATCTTCTCACAACTCCTACGATTTGCCCAAATTTTCACTTTTCTTTCTTTCCAAATATAAATTATTTGATCTGCAATAAATTTAATTCCTAACAGGTGTTATTTAGTTGACAGAAGTAGAACTTTAAGGGGAAATTTCTTCTTTTTCTAATAAATTCATTGTTCATAGTCGAGCCGATAGGGTAGACTCAACTTAGATGTATATTTTTTTTAATATTTTAATCAGTTAATACTGGTATTGTTGGTTCGAATCCCGAGCTGGAGCGTCTTTAATGAGAATCATTTTTATTATTACATATTAATTTTGTACCTGAAATAACTTGATAGTGGAATCATTTGTATTATCCATTCATCTGGTGTTAGCTACACCACATGAAAATACTTTATAACAATATAATTTGGACATTTGGTTAAAAATTGAAGACATATTCACAATTTAACTTGTTTTTTTTTTCATATATTTTTAACGGAATAATACGTACTGTGTTTTGTGAAATGCATTTTCGTACAACGAATTCCATGGACAGCAAGCCAAATAAACACAACCATTCTCGAAGAGCTGAGAACTACCAACAGATTGCCGATAATGTGTGTAATGAGGCCTCCGATTCTTTGAGGCAATTTGGAGATGCCTGTGGTCACTGAAAGCGTGTAACGACGACCACTAGAGTAAGGTTTCAAAATGTTAGACCGACCGAGTGCGGAACGCAACAGGGCTACTCTTGAATGGATGGAGAGGAGTGCAGGGATGGATGGAGAGGATTTGTCGAGAACACCCCAATTCTCGAGGCATTACTGTCACATTGTCACTTTTAAATATTCCCTGTCACGCTGCCGCCATACTCTCAACTGTCACGTTGCCTCACGTCCTTTCTTTGTTTGGTTTGTTGATATTCTTTTGAATTCAAAAATGTTTTTACTGATTGGATAATTGGTGAGAGACTGAATGTGACAAAATATTTTATTGGCCTAACAAATTAAGGTTAGATTAAATCGAGTGCAAGTAGCTTTTTCTTGTCAATTTTAATCTAACACTTGTAAAATTTGGAATGCATTTACTTTATTTTGTCTTAAAATCACAATATTTTTAATTTAATGATTTAACATTGTGTTGCATATTAGAATATTGAACTAAAAATAACTTTCTAAGTGCACTTATTATATAAATCCCCCTACACGTGTTCTATCTCCTATCCCGAGACTTTACCGAGGGGGTGAATGTTATTATTGGAATAACAAAGTGATTTATTCTTGAATATTGTTTTTTTCTCTCACAGTCGGATTTTCAGTTTTCGTGTCCATGATACAACTTCAGGCACGATCGATCTCTTCGAGTACTCTTAGGAATAAATAAATTAGACACTCCTACACGATCTAACCAACAGTGAGACCATTGCACATGAGCGTAACAGATAATTAATGAATCCTGTGCTGCAAGGCGTGTGTGCTCCAACCGTGACCACATGACTTTTGATAAGACACTTTTCTGATCTGTGAACTGCGGACAATTTATATAACGCCGTTTAAAGAGCAGACTCTCTTCAAGGGTGCTTAAATTGAATGTTCCAATGAACATGCACTTACTTGTTTGCACATTAATACTATATGTTCTAGACAAGACCTGATTGCTGGGAAATCTCTATTGACTCCAACTGAAAACACGTGGCGTTTTTAACAATTGACGGACGCGGAAATTAATGAATATTCCCTTCAGCCCCTTTAATCGATCCTTCGACATTAGACCTACTGGAGTACCCATATAGAAACTCGCACATGTTAGCAATACTTCCGCATGCGGAGACGTAAAAACACTCGCATACGTCTATCGTTTATTGACTAATTAAAAATCTATCAAAAATTTTATAATCCTCTGTCAGAAATCTGTCAATAGTAGTGGATTCGGATTAAGCTTGTCTCAGCAACCTGGTGTATGATATTGGATCGGCTGCAAGTCTTGACGTCTACCGAAGCTTGACGTCCAAAGTGTCTACCGAATACTGAGGGTGTAGAACATTTGTCATAAAATCAAATAATATAATCCAAACCTAGAGAAGAGGTATTGGTCTGCCCTGCCATATCGGATTAGCTTCAAGTTCACCAATTTCACGGCTATTTATATTGTATATCCCTTATCTATTATAAATGAACGAAGGTTACCATATAAAGTAACTTAGGATAATGTAACCAATTGTATCTATTGCGTCAGTTCTAACGATTTAAAAAATTCGTTTACCCTTTTCTTCAATTTTAATAGGATTCCGAGAGATCTACTATTCGTGATATTGAACTAGACACGTTGATAGTGAACTCTTTTTTGGTAGACATTTAGGTTATAGAATTTTTAAAAGCTTCGATAATCTTAGAAAGTTAAATTTTGGACATTGATGTCTTCCAAAAACGGCACTAAAATTTGTTGCATTAAGTGATATGAACAAGAGCACTCTGAGATGGTTTGGACATATCAACTGAATGAATAAAAGAGGCTAACAAATCAAATGTATAGTGTGAAAATGAGTGGAAGCGTGGTAAAAGAAGGCCAAGCAAAGTAATGTACCAGGCCGTAAGTAATACACATCGGGCTTAAGAAAGAGACTGTCGCTTTGTAGAGCGTCGTATCTGTCGCACGGGCTGTTATGGCGTGTTCTCACGGTTGAAGTTTAGTTGACCGATAAAAGTTGATCAACAAAAGTTGAATGAAATTTGACGTGAGAACCTTTGTTTTAATAAAGTTGAGCAACTTTTTAGTTGATCAACTAAAAGTTGACCCAGTCAAACTTTATCGTTCAAGTGTCGCCATTTGCTTTCAAGTTGAAACTATTCAGTTAATTAAAAATGGCGTCGAAAGCAGTTGTGTGTGAAGTTGTGCAGACAATAACTATTTTGTTAAAAGAAGAACTAAAAACAATTTTATTTAACATGAGCAAAAATCGTAAGAAACGTCGTTTTGAAAATAGCATTTATAATTCCAACATTGAGTATTTTAAAGCACTTTATAGAGATGATAATATTTATAGGTTATGTTTTTGACCGTATTATGTTTATCCCACCTTTAAAAAGCTAACATATTTTAATTATTTATCTAAATTTCACATATTTAAAACGTAAAGTTAGCGGGCATGAAATTTGTTATTATACTATTTTTTAGATGTATCTGAGGCCGAGCAGATGTCAGGAATGGACCAACAAGCTGATGATAATCAGGAAAATGAAGGTCAAGAGGTCAAGAAAACTAAGAAAATGTTAAGACGTCCAGCTACGTGGAAAATTAATCAACGTAAAAGATTACGAAACTGTGGCCAAGAATATGTCACCAAGAAAGCAAATGTGGTGATTAAAAAAATATTTGTAAACAAAGATTGCAAATGCATAAAAAATGCATTGAAAAAATAAAAGAAGACGAGAGGAAACAAAATTTTAATTCATTTTGGAAATTAGGTGATTATGGTATTCAAAATTCATTAATTTTCGGCCTGGTCCAATCTAAACTAGTACACCGCACCGCAAACGTCCCGCTGATAACTCACGTTAAGGGAAAACACTTTCATTTTCTTACTTTTTGAAATTGGAAGATAAAAGTGTCGAAGTATGCAAAACGTTTTTCTTAAATACGTTTCAAATAAGCGATGGCAGGCTATATAGTAAATATGTATTTCCAAGAAAAAATGTTCAGGAATCTGTTGACGAACGCCGAAAAACTTCCACCAGAAAACTAGATGATTCCGATATAGTTGCACATATTAATTCCTTTCCAGCCTACCAAAGCCATTACTCCAGAGTACAGAATTCGAACAGAAACTACTTGAATCCGGCATTGACTCTCCACAAAATGTACGATTTGTATAAGGGACAATACGAAGAAAATGGAATCGAACCGAAAAATTCAAATATTATCATATTTTTAACAGAAAGTTTCCAAGTTTCAAATTACCTAACCGAGATACTCAGCGTTTGTGTGATGAATTAGAAATGAAAATGAAAGTAGAGGTAAATCCGGAGTTGAAGAATGTTACGAGTATCATAAATGAAAAACATCTACATTTGCGGAAGGCAGGACAAGCTTACATAGAGAATGTTTGAAAATGGATTATAAAAACGAAATAACTCAAAGTTACGTTATTACTTTCGATCTCCAAAAAGCTCTTCCATTCCCAAAGCTCACCACATCTATTACATATTACAAACGAAATCTTTATATTTACAACTTTGGCATTCATTGTTTTAATAATGGAGTGGGACATATGTATACTTGGGGTGAAACAGAAGGTGGGCGTGGATCTCAAGATATTGCGTCAGTGTTAATAAAACACATAAAGAAAATGCTTCGTCTAACAAACACATTATTATGTATTCGGATTCATGCACTGGACAAAATAGAAATATAAAACTTACTTTATCATTAATGAAGTTACTTCGGGATACTAACATTGCCATAGAAACTATTAATCACAATTTTTTACTTCCTGGGCACTATTCCTTGCCCAATGATGCGGAGTTCGGGATTATCGAAAAATCAAGCCGCAGTCATAATTATATTTTTGGGTCCAAATACTGGATATAAATCATAAAAAATGCAAAACGAAAACTGCCCAAGTTTAAAGTGGTAGAAGTACACAGAACTGAAATTCTACCTACAAAAAATCTGGAGGATTCTGTTACAAATAGAAAAAAAAACAGTTTGTGGTTATGATTTTAATTGGCTAAAAATACGATGGCTTCGATATGAGACGTCGTCTCCCATGATTTTTAAATTTAAGGAAACTTTCAATACAGAGGTAGATTTTTATTCAGTGAATTTAGACATAAGAGGTCCCGGAAGACGATTCGATGTTCTATCAAATGTTCACCAAAATTTATTATACAATTCCAGAAGATCCATTTCTTCTTCCAAAAAAAGGTACATGATGAATTTACTATCGTTCATCCCACCTAATTTTGCTAATTTTTATAAAAATCTACCTACTGAACTAGCAACACGTTCATTTATGTCAGAAATCAAGGATGGAGATTCTGATGATGAGATAATATACGATTAATAATGCTCCAATAAAAACTTTGTATTAGTTTCAGATAAAATAATACCACAATGCTTTGTCATGTTTTTGTTAACATATATATATTTTCACTTTTTTTTCAGAATAATAGTGAAGTATCTCCATTTATTCACACGATTTAAAATGTTTTTGTACTTAATAAAAACTTTTATTTTCTCTTAATTATTACGTTCCAATATTGTGAAATAATTATATTTTTTAAATAAAACTGCTTCTAAAATGATAGCAATGGTATTTATTTAATCTAAGCAAATTTGACAAAATCTTATTTTTCTCAAAACTCCTTTACCTGGATATACACCACTATTATTCTGACCCACACATATGTTAGAAACACAAAAAAGTGTGAGAACTGCGTAATTTTTTAGCAAAACAAAACACTCACGAAGGGAACACGTGCAAATATAAAAAAGTGCGGAAAGGAAGTTTGAGGTGGGCGGCATATCCCGGCCGTTACCTTTTAAAAAGATACCTGCAGGTATAAAAAAAAGTGTGGTGAGGAACTTTGAGGTGTAAAGCGGGCATCTTGCGAGTTGTTGGTATCATTGTTGACTTTTTTTTTCAGCTTCTATAATTGATTGTTGACTTTTTTTTCAGCTTCTATAATTATGAAAATGGAATCTTCCACGCAAACAGTGGTGCCATAATACTGCACTGACGAAAATTAAATGCAAATGCAATTCTAGCAAATGACGAATGACTCATAACTTGAACGATAAAGTTTGACTGGGTCAATCTTTTTAAAAAGTTGATCAAGTCTATCGAAACAAAAGTTCTCACTAGAGATTGCATTCAACTTTTGTCGGTCAACTTTTATCGGTCAACTAAACTTGAACCGTGAGAACGGGCCCGAAACGTGTGAACATGTGAATTCAAGTTGAACGGACCGATTAAAGTTGATCAACAAAAGTTGAATGAAATTTGTAGTGAGAACCTTTGTTTTAATAGAGTCGATCAACTTTTTATATCGTTCAAGTTATGAGTCATCAACAACTCGCTGGATGCCCGCTGAGTTTATCGATTTGTCGTATTCAACTTTTGTCGATCAACTTTAATCGGTCAACTAAACTTGAACCGTGAGAACGGGCCTTTAGCGCATCGTGCGACAGAGACGACGCTCTACAAAGCGACAGTCTTTTTCTTAAGCCCGATGTGTATTACTTACCACCGGGTAATATATGTTCGGATCAAGCGTATGATATTTTGAAAAAAAGTAAAAGTGGATAGTCAAATAAATCGTAGGAGCTACATGAGAAGGTCTATGGATGTAGACGCGAATGACACATGTAGCCTGATTGGTAAGACGCTTGTCTCCCAACCCTAAGGTTGCGGGTTCGGTTCCCGTTGTAACCCATATTTTTTTAAAAGGATTCCAGTCTGGTCTTCATTTAAGAGCTCTTTACCATATTTCTGGGCTGGAAGATATTGCCACATTGCAAGGCTGTACTATATACAACGAAAGTGTAATACAATAATACAAAAGGCGATGGATGTGTGTAAAGATAGGAAAGTCTAGCGCTCTGCCATCTCAGCCTACCCCAATAAGGTAATTTCGGGATGGTATCAATGTATGTATTTTGGATTTCGTAACTCGTTTAATAAGTTTGTCGTCAGTCATATGTGTAAGTTGGTGTCTCGCTGGACTTTTTTTTAAATATTAAATATGTGTTCTCTATAGATTTTGCTATATTATATATTTTGGTGAAAGAAATAACCTGTAGAAGATTTTCTAGATTTTAATGTCAGATGTCGCAAGAATTCTTGCTTCGTCAGCATACCAGATAGTAATGGCTAAGATGCCCCCCATTGATAGCCCAGCATATTATGGTAGAACAAATGGTGATTATCCAAAATATGCTCACCATGTCGAAATTATCACGGTGTATAACTATAGAAGCCTCGAAACAAGAAGGCAAGAATCCATCGCGATTTCCTTTAAGGTTGCTTTAACTGTTCCGCGATTCTAGAAGCACTAAGTTTATATGTCTCCAATAAATATAACCATTCAAGGAATCACCATATGTTCTACATACCAACTTACAGAAGGAATATTGTGGCTAAACACTCAGTCACGCGTGGTATAGAGACATTGAACCAACTGAGTGACACTGTGGATATATTCTCAGCACCGCCTAGCAGTATGATATGAGAAGAATCCTGGCTGATATTCTTCCTAACGAATAAGCTACATATAAGTAGCTAGAAGCCATCTCGGATGCAGGAGTTAGCATGTGCGATAATGAGCTATAAGTTCAGTGCCTATTCCAGTGGTTCTAAAGTCAATTATAAAGGCTGAAGACATTATGTTTTTCGGCCACAATATGTCTGAATCACCAATTTGAAAAGATGAAGAGAGACATGCGAACAAATGAATAAATTGAATAGATATTTTGTTGTTTTAAGCAGCAGCTCTGAACACAAAAAAAAAATAATAAAGGGATAATTTATATAGCACCATTTAAAGAGCATACCCTCCTCAAGGGCACTCCAGCTCAATGATCGAAGCCAGCACTGTTATGTGTGGACTGTGGGTATGGAGGTGTTGGCTGAAAAACATCTGATGTCCTCGCGGCCGGCTCATTCTATATTGGCGGGATGTAGCTCGGCCGGGAGGATATTATGCGATGAGCTCACACCTTTTGATATTTTTGCTCTTAATTTTGAGATATATTTGCGATTTCGGAATGTATTAACATAAACTATGTTGCTATCAATAAACCTATATTTAAAGTTAAAGTCCGGGAGAAATTTAATGACATCAGCATCATAACGGTATTTTATTTCTACCTTCCTTTCTTTTGAAGGAAACTTGATAACTATTATTTTGAAAGAAACATGATCACGTTATTTATATTTTGGTGTACGAGTATTAAGTTTAATAAAGTATTCTATTGCATAAACATTTGCCAAAGGTTTTACGTACACATATATACAAATTTATATATTCATCTTCGTTGCTGGGCCTTGTAGTCGAGGATCTCCTCGTCACTACAACGTCAATTTTGAGTTGCTCTTTCACGTTGGTCATGTGATCTTCTGTGAAAAAACAGTCCGATCCTAGATGCGCATTCCCTCGCAGATCTCACAGGCATGTGGATCCTGCTGAGTCGCCTGACAACGCATGTTCGCAGCACGCTGATCGTTTCTCTCGTAGCTATCAGCCCGAGAATAGATGGGTCTTCATCATCCACGGTCTTAAGCCACCTGTTCCCAGTCCTCAGGCGCCCCGCACAAAATCAACGACTCTCGCAGACTGTCCGTATAGCGCTTTCTCTGCCCACCTTCAACTGCCCACTGCTTCAGCGTACAAGACGCGTTTTGGTATCTATGATCGCCCATGTATATCACATCTCCGGTCCATCGCATATCATCCAGCCATATCCTCTATAGGTTCACATTCACATCCAGAACTGAGACATTTGTGACATGATCACTTCAATGCATCCAAAGAATTCGACGAAGGAAACGTTGGTGAAACATTTTAAAGCTTCGAATATGCTTTCTATAGGGAACCCAAGTCTCAGACCCATAGAGAAAATCTTATATCTTAAGAACTAGTTTAATTTATGTAGTATAACTATGAACATACTTAATTTAAATTTCTTAGATGTAAGTTTATTTTAAATAATCTTAATATTTCATTTCTTAAAAATAGTTAACACCTACATTCTAACTTACAACTAGATAACAATTCTTACAACTAATTATTTAGCGCATACATGTCCACACATTCAGGCTACTTGTATTCCATTACATTCACTCAGACCTTGGTCGTTCCAGGTAATACTGTAGGTGGACTAGTCAGGCAACAGATGATGCTTCGGAAGCCTGTACTTATAACGAAAAGTAGGTTGGACTTACTTTCAGAAGCCCATGTACTCGTATTATCTTAACATATATATTTTTTATTTAAGGATAAATTAAAAACAGTTTTTACTATAATGTATTTATTAGAGATTTTACCCAATAGAACATGAATCATTTCATTATTTAATATGACTATGTTCACCAGAGTTTTGAAAGATACTTCGGAAGTTTATTTTGTTCCTCTTTGAATGAAAACGTATTTTAGTTCATCTGTAAAAGAAAATAAAATAATATTACTAAAATATTAAAATAATTTGATCAAGTACAGTGATTTGGCACAGTAAAAAGAAAGAACAGTTAACGATCGATGAAGTCTTCAGTCACTTTGGCTTGTTGAGGCAGACCATCTGACCAACTACAAATGTGACCATCTATTTACATCTAAAGTTTATGTAAAGTTTACAAAACGTCAAACGTCAACCACGTCGAAACATAAGTGGGGAAACCAGATAATGAAAAAGCATAATTGAAAAAGCATGAATGACGAGTTTTATGACCATCGAAGCTAAGAACTTTTTTCTGATGTTATGTTCTTCTTGACCGTTTATTCAATTCTGAGTATCCTAATAACTATTGTCAATATCATATTTCTTCAACTCAAGCTATTGCTCGCCCCATGCAGCCTCTCTTGAAAAAGCATCCCCTGCATTTTTCACCTAGTCACTCTATCGAAAGGATGCCTGAATGTTCATACTTCTCACCAGAATCGATCGTTCTCTTACCAAACTCTGTGTCCAATGAATCGTTTTATTCTTCTTACACACAGCACTGAGAGATGCATCTCGACTCCAAGCTACATCTCTCGATGCTCCTTCGTGAGGGCAAGTCTGCGAAAATCCTTATCATAACACCGGTAGATGGTTAATGATGTGCGACAAATACTTGTTTTATTCCTTAAGTCTAAACTCATTCATTAGAGGTTTTATAGAGTTCCTCAAGGAAGCTATGTAAGTACAAATACTCGTAGTTTAATTAAAATTAATATGAATGCATATGATTACTACGAATTTATTTCAAAATATTTCCGAGACATTTTCAAAAATTTTATCTTTTAGTTGGTATTCTTTTTATGTTAGACGTTTTAAAGCTCTACTTAGAAATAAATGTTATAATTGACTTCAATTCTGTCCCAGATAATAGAAAAATAATAAAAAGGTAATTCGTAGATATCACCGTTTAGGTCCCTTAATGGACCTCCATTTTGGGACTCGTACCCACCAATATTGAAGGTTGAAAAAAATTACGAGATATATTAAAAAGCAAACATACTCGTATATTACACAGCAAAGAAATAAGTCTTCTTCCGACACCTATTTGACTTCAACTTTCCCTTTAATTATGAGCTATAGAGAGCCATACATTTTATGTTACTAGACACGATATGTCCCATATGTTACAACTTATTTGTTGGTCCAGTTCTACCAAAGATATTAAAGATACTCGATCAGTTTTTTTTTAGGTTCTTGAGCATTTTTCTCTTTATTCTCATTTCAAATACCTGGATTCTTCAGTCCATCGAAAGTAAGTTTCACAAGCCATAAAATGTGTTAAAATTTAAAAAATTAATATCGCAAAACTGCCAAAATATAGTAACCATTAACTGGCTAAGAAAAATAATCCACTTTCTTTTTACGAAAAAGATATATTTTTTATCAAAATTTTACAATTTCTAGTTTTGATATTTTACCATATTACAAGTTTTTTTTTAATATAACAAGAATTTCATTATAGAAATGAAATAATTTGTCATTACTTTTCTTAATAAATATATATATCATATACTCACACTATTAAATAAATAATTTCCTTACCATGTCATTTCCGTTTTGTCCATTGTTGTGACGATTGTTTTGTCCATTATACATTTAATTTCCATTTTGTGTGTTATCCTTATAATACACATTATTTCTATAATTTCTATTGTGTTCCTTATTTCCATTCCGTCTATAATGTACACGTTGTTTATAATAAACATTTCGTCCAATATCATCAGTTTGACGTGTACCGACACCGCTATTCATGTTGTTTTGGTCAGTGTTGGTATTCTGTCTATAATTTCCAATTTGTCCGTTATTTTTGTTTCGTCTATAATGTACACGTTGTTTGTAATAAACATTTCGTCCAATGTCATCGGTTTGAGGTTTCTGTCTATTCATGTCGTTTTGGTCAGTATTGGTATTGTGTCTATAATTTCCATTTTGTCCGTTATTTTTGTTTCGTCTATAATGTACACGTTGTTTGTAATAAACATTTCGTCCAATGTCATCGGTTTGAGGTTTCTGTCTATTCATGTCGTTTTGGTCAGTATTGGTATTGTGTCTATAATTTCCATTTTGCCCGTTATTTTTGTTTCGTTTATAATGTACACGTTGTTTGTAATAAACATTTCGTCCAATGTCATCGGTTTGACGTTTCCGTCTATTCATGTCGTTTTGGTCAGTATTGGAGTTCTGTTTATAATTTTCACTATGCCCGTTATTTCTATTATGTCTGTTGTGTCCATTCATATCGTTTTGGTCATTATTGGTAGTGTGTCTATTATTTCCGTTTTGTCCGTTATTTCTGTTCTGTCTATTATTGACATTTTGCCCATTATTTTTATTATGTCTGTTGTGACCATTCATACCGTTTTGGTCATTATTGGTGGTATGTCTATCATTTCCATTTTGTCCGTTATTTCTGTTATGTTGCTTATTATAGTTTTGATGATTGTTGACATTCGTATGTTGACCATTGTTTCTATTATTTCTATTTAATCCATGGTTTCTGTGATTACAGTTGGCATTATTTCTTTTCCGATCATTATTTTTATCTCGTTCATTAGTCACATTCGAATCGTTATTTTCAATTACTTCAGTAGTCAAATCTACTTCAGTAGTAACATCGTTATTTCTATTCATGTCGTTATTTGTGTTGTTTCCATTGTTATGGGCACGATGCACCTGAAAAGTCCAAGTTTTTTTACAACCTATACTATATTGATATTTTGCGAAAGCTATGCTTTTAAAAATTTCATTTAGCTTTAAATAAAAATCAATATATGATTAATAAAAATACATAGAAATAAGTCATTTGGTCCCCTCGAGTTGGTTTTTAAACCAAATAATCAGGAATAAAATTTTATTATTCTTTTTCGTATATTTATATTATGGACAAAAATATATGAGGCGTTTAGAGAGGTTGTATAGAAGAACTAGATAGAACAAATAAAACAATGGCTCCTTTTATCTTAAAATTTACAGGTATATATGTATTATAGTTGTTACTGCTTAGACCTCTAATTGGATGGGAATAATTGACGCAAAGAAACAAGACCGTAAGATGCTTTGGAATAATTAAAGAAGTGTCTGGAAATATGCAAATGATAATGTGTTCTCTTATTTCAAATGATTTCGTATTTTTTATTTATTTCGAGACGTGAGTGGCGTATGCAGCTTTAAGAAGCACTTGACGATAATCATTTTTGGGAGATCTTATCTATATTTATTTGTAGGTCTTATCTATACACATTTTACCTAGATATAATTTCAATTTATTCCTTGACATCCAATTTCAGATTTTGAGGGAATGTTGTTAGAAGTATTCTGTTTGAGAGTATTTTTTTCCACATGGATCATAAAATTAAAAAAAAATAGTTTCATCCGCATAAACCTCTCAATCTAAATAGCAAAATATCGATACTTAAAACCTTCCGTGCTAATATAAGATCGCTGATGCTATTAGTATAAAGAACAAAGATGTGTGCCCCCCAGCACCAGCCCTTGTGGTACCCCATATTTTACAGAATCCTGAAAAGATTGTTCTTGTTTGATAACAACGGATTGCCTTTTATTTGACAAATAAAGGTTCAACCGAGCGTCGGTCGATGTTTTTTTCGTGTTTTCAGCAATTAAATTTCAATTATTATACATTTTGACTTCAAATTTAATTAATTTAGACGACAGGCTATGAATTTTTTTATTTTTTCGATTTTAAACCGCTCAATTTTACATGTGTATTGAATACGCAGCACCGGAACGCGCGGATTTTTTTAGCACAGGAAGGGAAATGTTAATCTGTATAACAGCTCACTCCAATAGTGAAATACTAACGAGAGAAATTGAGGCGTATAATTATTTTTACAGTGTGATAAATTCTCTCTCAAGATTTAGCCCAACCAAAATCATGTTAAATTAATTATTCACAAAAAAATTAAATTCATGATGTCATTTTAGTTGAAATTCTTTCTGTCTCAAAGCTTTTGAATTACGGGTGGCGTATGTACTGGAAAGAAATACTAATGTGAGAAATTGAGGCGTATAATTATTTTTACAGTGCTTTCAATTTTCTCTCAAGATTTAGTCCAACCAAAATCATTTTTAATTAATTATTCACAAAAAAACTAATTTCAGTTGAAATTTTGTCTGTCTCAAAAGTGTTTGAGATGCGGGTGGGGTGTATAGCTTAAGGATGCACTTGAAGTGTTTGAGATGCGTTTTCTTGCTACATAACATACATTTTTTTAAACTTATGTAAATACGGCAAAGTTCCTAATCTAATGGCTGCATGCGTCACCTTCATATCCTTACACTGAACTAGTGTGTATTTTTTTATTTTGAAATATTTTTAATCTATAAATAATGATGGATTCGAATCCCCAGTTCCGTTAAGAAGAGTTTGATATCTCAATGGGGCTTAATAAATTGGCATTTTAAATATTATATATTTATTATTCTATAAACAAAAATAAGAAATATTGATAAACAAAAATAAGAAATATTTATAAACAAAAATAAGAAATATTGATAAACAAAAATAAGAAACATTGAAGACAGTAATCTTACCGTTGTCCTGACATGTCTCCTGTGGATTACAACGGTATTCTAAAAAAAAAAAAAAAAACGACAGTGTAAATTTTTCTTTTTTTTTTTCACTTTGACAGTGAAAGTTTTATTAAATATCGACAGATTGGGTTTGCTATAAATATGCCCAGCTTTTGGACGTTTCAATAAAATTGTGTCAATCTATTTTAATGCTGAGAGTTATCAAATCTCACGACCAGCTGAAGCTCGTACTCGTTGGATTGGTTGTGTTTGAATTTCACGAGTGTAAGTCAGCTGTGTCAGAACAGGCTATGATCCTATTGAGATCATACAAGCCATTTGTTTTGTGTAGAATATGTAAACATTTAAATAAAATATGAATGACTTCACGAGCACTTTTAAGAAGAGTACACTCTCTAAACGACGCAGTATAAATTGTCTTTTTACTGTGTTGTTTATAGTTAAGGCATTAACGTTGTGGAGGTTTAAAGACATTGTAATTTATTTTTATCAAACACTGTTTATTCCACTTTTTTGTGACGGTATAACCCTACCGGTTTCAAGGCTTTCACCTCATCTTTAGGGGAGCGCAAACAAGACTAAATGCTGTTCGAACTGGTACTGATATACAGGCTTCAACGGTTGGGGGCTGAGGGATGAGGGAGGCATGGGACAATTTCGGCCAAGAGCGGAGAGATTTTTGGGAAATAACTGTTCACACATTTCGTGAACACAAATCCTCTAATTTATTCTGAAATGGCTAATCATTGTCACCGTGAAAAACATACTTTTTCTATCGATGATGCCAAATTCTTACATATTAGTAGTAGCGAAAATAAATTGGACAGATAAGAGGCCCTAGAAATTTCTAAGTCAGTGCACCGATCCGAACATCTGTTGAACAGTTATTTCCCAAAAATCTCTCCGCTCTTGGCCGAAATTGTCCTATGCCTCCCTCATCCCTCAGGCAACAACCGTTGAAGCGTGTACATCGGCACCAGTTTGAACAGCATTTAGTCTTGTTTGCGCTCCCCTGAAGATGATATGAAAGCCTTGAAACCGGTAGGGTTATACCGTCACAAAAAAGCGGAAAAAACAGCGTTTGATAAAAATTAATTACAATGTATTTTTACTGTTATTTAAAAAAAAATGCTGAGTTAGTAATGTCCGATAAGCTTTTCTGTAAAATATTGCATTATATTACGATTTCATTGTATGTAGTCGTTGTTATTGCGGGGCCTCGTAATCAATAATCCCCTCGCCATTCTTATCTTCAGCTGGAAAGTGAAGCTTTTTTTAATTGAGTGAGTCGTTGCACACCAGCAAACTCACCGGCCATACCGCTGTACTGGATCCGGTAGCACACCGAAGTGAGATGATCAGAGAGCACCTCCAAGTTATTTTCTCTTTTTTGAAAAAATATATATAACTGAAGTCCTAATACCACCGAACACTAGACGGAAATAATCCTGTGTCATTCGAGTGGAGTAACACAGCACGGGGTTCGAACTAGCGACCTTCCGCACGGAAGTCAAATGGATAGGATGTGGGCTGAAGAACATCTGAACTCCTCGCGGCTAGGCTCGCCCTATATTGGTAGGCTGTATCCTGACCGGGGGTGTGTTATGAAATGAGCCCACACCTTTTGATAGCTCCTCTCTTAAATGTATTTTCTGTCATTTATCTTGAGTTATATGTGTATGTGTATTTTTTAAATGTGCTTAACGTGTTCCTCGCGGGAAGCACAAACGCCTGTGATCTGATCTGTAGCATTCCTTTGTGTATTTTACGTAATGTTTAGTTTATCTCCTTTATTTAATGAGTCTCCTTAAGAGTAATGACTATTATTTATTATCAGAAAATTACTTGAATGTCATGTTTACTTGGTGTTGTAATCAAATATCAGTGGTTCTAAACAAAATACGCGTTTAAACTTAGAAATTTAAAACCGCCGAAATTGTGCCGCGCACAGGATTCGTGGAATTTGATTTTAACGCGGTGTACAGGTTAAATATGTACATACTATGTTGCTATTAAGCCTAACAGATTGTTCTGAGGTGCGATCATGCACCTCAGAACAATTTGTTTAGCTTAATGCCGTGCGACAATCTCTTACAACCAACCAGAAAAGTGTTCTAGGTTATGTCAACAGGAATCAAACCCATAATCTCGGGATGTGTTATCAACTACGAGAAGGACACGCAACTGTGTTGTTTTGTTTATTAATTATTCAAATAATAACGGATCAACATAATTTGAACCTGTGGGAAAACTTCTGTTCGAAATACGGGGTAAAATTCAGTTTGCCTTCATAGGCCGATTACTCGAGATGACATAATAGAAACTGCGATTTGCGTGCCTACTGCAGTAGTTTTAAACACGAATGTTCGATCAATTGAGCCAAAGAGTGTAATTTCCCTGCTGCCCTCTAATATGTCCGAATCACCCACTCGGATATGTTCAATAGTGACTATTCGATATATTCTTCTTTATCGTGTGCTCAATACTGAGCTTTGTGATCCTCTGCTATGCCTCAAACTTGGTTTACTACTTGTCTCCATCCCTCCCAGTCCCGGAGCATGTTGAGTATAGTGCTTAAAGAGGATCATGTAACCCTTTATTTGATCCGTCTACCTCGGTCTATAAGACAACTTCCTCTTGACCGGTTTCCCTTAACTGTCCCCATAATCACCAGATAATCCAGATTTTCATAATTATTTCTACCAAACATACCCAAAGTACGTTAGGAGTATTTTTCAGCATATTGTCAAAAATGTTGATAAATAAATAATAGATGGCACAGTACAAAGTTAGCGATCAGAGGGCCTGACGTTGGTGCCACCGGAGACGACTATGTAAGTCGATTTGTAGTTGATGTTACATAAAGGGCAAGGAACTTCAGTACCTGCAGCTTATCTGCATCTTCTTTCTATATTGGGTTCCTGATGACTATCAACAGTTCCACACAATTAGGCTCTATCTGCTGGTGTTTGCTCCCAAATGTGCTGAGGCTGTTTGAACTTCAGACCTGAGTATATTTATTTATAAGTATATTTACTGTACTGCGATTCGTTTTTCTTCTCCCGTTACGTCTGACTTTGAGTCTTTCGTCACTATAGTTCTGAAATTCTAGGATGAGTCCTGTGACAGCTCACAAATTTGCCCTAATACAACCTTTAGTAATGTATTTACCTAAATAACTTGCTATATATTAGAGTTGAGGCTTATATTAAAATCGATAAAATAATTAAAATTACTGAACATCGTTACAAGGTTGTATTGAGGCAAATTTGTGAGCTGTCACAGGACTCATCCTAGAATTTCCGAACTATAGTACAATATTATTTTTCACACGCATTTGTGTCGCTACTTCAAGGGTTGTTTCATTGAGCAGTTCCTCATCATCACTACGTGACGTCGCGTCACGTAACACAGTAACGTACTCGTATATAAAATAAAAAGATTTGAATGTATTGATTGCGCTGAATATGGAGTTATTTTGTCCTCCACAACAGCGTGGGTGGTGAGGGGATTGAACTGAACTGTAGTCTTTTATGACATATGCATTGTTTAATGTATTAATTTATTTGACTTACGTGGCCGAGAGCCTCGCTGACGAGGCAACACAATAAAAAGAGGAAGACGAACTTCATGTTGCTGGGTTTCTTATGAAGACTAATCTCGGTAGTGGATGCTATCAGCTTATATACTGAAGTCTGGCAGAAGTCAATATCTGTTTACTGCGGTCCTGATAAGACCTGTTATATACTATATTTGAAAGAACCCGGCGGAAATTTATCGTACTGTTTTATTGTTTTGTATTATTTTATTTTATTTTATTTTATTAACGACACAACAGGATCTTTTATATGCAAGTAAATATATATGACAAGTTATACAAGTACTTAAAATTGTTGACAAAAAATACAAAACTTTATCTTAAACTAGCATGTACAGGAGAAACAAAAGCAGTAGTAATAATATATTACAGTCATTGTTTAAAAATATGTAATATTAACATATATATTTAAGTTTAATATATGTACACAAAGGCACATGGAGAGATGCATGTTGGGATATACTAAAAGAGACCGTAAACGAAACACCTGGATTCGCAATATAACAAAGGTAGATGTAGGTGTGCAAAAGAATGAAGTGGCAATAACGAATGTCAGACTCCCGATGGACATCCAATGGTACCCATGAGACATAAAGAGGCCCAGAAGAAGACCGAAGGTACGCTGGATAGATAAAATCAGGAAGCATGGCAGCATCACATGGCATCAACGAGCAAAAAACCGAACTATTTGGAGTCAGCTTGGGGAGACCTTCATCCAGCAGTGGGTCGACCCTGGTTGACAATGATGATGATGATGAATATATGTATGTATACCACAAAATATTACCAAACTTCACTAAGCAGACTTACGTAATTGTCGAAAACTTATTTTATAGTGGTTAAGAACTTAGATTTGTTTTTAGTGGTACAACGCTTACATAGAACAAAAATTGGATTTTTTGTGAATTTTATGGATAGATCTTGAGATATGGAAAACACATGGGCTCACTTGTAGAACGAGATGCAAGTTGCTTTGCAGAATCGAAGCCTTCTACATGTTGATGCAGGGTTACTCAACTCCAGAGGCAAAGGATTGTCCTTAATGTTTTGTTTTGATATTACGTTATTTATATTAATAAAGGAGAGCACAATTTAGTAGCTATTTCTAAATATGGTTGTGATATTCTGGCGAATACTATATATACTTATATTAAAAATATCTAAATTGTTGAAAAACTCATTTCCAAGTCTTTGCATACGAATTATAGAGGAATTTATTTTATAATTAGTATAGCAATTTTCGGTATAAAAGGTGTCTTGTGGATCTAGTGCGAATACGAAATGAAATGCTTGCGAGTAAGTGAGCTGCATCGATCACTGAGTGAATGATTTTGTATAGCAGTAATATATCGGCTGTTTTTCTTCTGTCACACAGCTTGGTGTATATAGTATTATAAACACTCCGTAGCCTAGTTGGTAAGATGCCTATCTTACAATCTAGAGTTGTGGGGTCGGTTCCTATTCGTTTAAGCCTAATTTTCGTAACTAGGTGAAAACCTTGAAATCGGTAGGGTTATACCGTCACAAAAAAGTGGAATAAACAGTGTTTGATAAAAATAAATTACAATGTCTTTAAACCTCCACAACGTTAATACCTTAACTATAAACAACAATGTAATTGTTATATTTTTATCAAATGTTAGAATTTGTCATTTTTTTTCAATATATTTATATATGTGTATACTGTAAAAAATTTAATTATTTTAATAAATCACATTATTATGTCACCTATCAAATGTATCCCCGCTACACGTGTTTCTACCTCCTTCAAGAAACTAAATGAAAACTAGACTAAGTATTATTTTTCATTTAAATAATACTTCTTAAATAATTTTAAATGTAATATTTTTATCAAATATTGGAATTTCGGTTATTTTAAATATATTTTTTTATAATATATTAACATTCTCAAACAAATCCTACGATTTGTTTAATATATTAATATTCTCAAACAAATCCTGAGATTTTTATAAAATATTAACATTCTCAAACAAATCCTACGATTTTTATAATATTTTAACATTCTCAAACAAATCCTGAGATTTTTATAAAATATTAACATTCTCAAACAAATCCTACGATTTTTATAATATATTAACATTCTCAAACAAACCCTACGATTTATCTGATTAACTACGTTTATTTCCTTCACAATACCATTCCCTTGGTCCAACTTGACTTTCCTAAATTTTCTTCTGCCCCGTCTTCCATTCTCATTTATGCTATATAAATGTTTTATTACACATTCATTCTTTCTACATTCCCCAAACTGTCTCAGAGTGCACTTCTTTATATCAACTCAACACATCATCAGCCTTAAGTTCACATTCATCCCCCTATAAAGTGCATTCCGTGTTCTGCAATACACTGTCGCCCTCTGTATTATTCTTGATGCAGCATTTCTAGAGCACTTATTCGGTTCAATTAAGTATTTTCCCACATTCCAAATCAAAGGTTATTGGCAAATACAAAATCTGTCAATATTGTTATAACCCACTATTATTGACATCTTAAAAATCTGTGAATACTGGTGTAACCCGCTATTATTGACATAATAAAAATCTGTGAATACTGGCATAACCCACTATCATTGACATATTGAAAATCTGTAAATACTGTTATAACCCACTGTTATTGACATGTTAAAAATCTGTAAATACTATTATAGCCCACTATTATTGACATATTAAAAATCTGGCAATACTATTATAACCCTCTATTATTGACAGATTAAAAATCTGTAAATGCTTTTAAAACCCACTATTATTGACATATTAAAAATCTGTGAATACTGGCATAACCCACTATCATTAACATATCAAAAATCTGTAAATACTGTTATAACCCACTATTATTGACATGTTAAAAATCTGTAAATACTATTATAGCCCACTATTATTGACATATTAAAAATCTGGCAATACTATTATAACCCTCTATTATTGACAGATTAAAAATCTGTTAATGCTATTAAAACCCACTATTATTGGCATATTAAAAATCTGGCCATACTATTATAGCTCACTATTATTGACAAATCAAAAAATTATCAACACTATTAAAACCCACTTTTATCGACAGATCAAAAATCTATCAATACTGTTATAAACCATTATTATTTACCTGTCAATACTATTATAACCCACTTTTATTTACATATTAAAAAACTGTCAATACTAAATATTATAACCCTCTTTTATAACCCACTATTATTGACAGATTAAAAATCTGTCAATACTATGACTATCCACTATTATTTACATATTGAAAATCGGTCAATACCATAAACCCATTATTATTAACAGATTAAAAATCTGTCAATATTATTATAACCCACTATTATTTACCGGTCAATACTATTACAACCCACTATTATTTACATTTTAAAAATCTGTCAATACTAACATATTATAACCCTCTATTATAATACACTATTATTGACACATTAAAAATCTGTCAATACTATGACTACCCACTATTATTTACATATTGAAAATCAGTCTATTATTTACATATTGAAAATACTGTAACAACTCACTATTATTTACATATTAAAATCAGTCCATACTATTACAACCCACTATTATTAACATGTTAAAAATCTTTCAATACTATTATTGAAGATTAAAAATCTGTCAATTCTATTATAACCCACTAATATAGACAGATGAAAAATATGTCAATATTAGTAGGTTCGAATCAAGCTAGTCACAGCTTACTAGTGAAGGGCGTTGGGTCGGCTACCAGTGTTTTATGAGTTTTATTCAAAGTTTCTCCCATATACCGATGATATAGGATGTTTGTCATAAAGTCAAATGATCTTATTCGAATCTATAGAAAATATATTTATCTCCCCTGCAATCTCGGATGTTGAAGGTCACAAATTTCATGGCTCTATCAATAATCCCTTATCTAGTATAAATGAATGAATGTCAATTTATTACGCTTATGAAACCAGTTTGATGGTTCCTTTAGTTTATTACTTATATTTCTATTCTTTCAAAAAAGGGAAAAATAAAAGAAAACATGCCGGTGTTCTCCAATCGTTTCCCTTCCAATCCAGTACAGCTATGTGTTCGGTGAACTCGCTGGTGTGCAACGGCGCACCCACTTACAAAAAATAAACGCCACAGTTTGGCTTTCCAATTCACTAGACGTTGGAATGGCTAGGAACTCCTCGACTACGAGGTCCAGCAACAACAAAACTTGATATCTTGATAGTAAACTATATTTCGATGAAAAAAAGGTTAGACTGTTTCTTTGGGCTTCTAAAATCTTCAAGAGTTAAAATTTGCACGCCGATGACTTCAAACATTCAAATCCATATTATTTAATTTTTCGTATCGCACCTGCATTATTGTAATTATGATTATGTAAGAACAATATACTACACCTCAAGCCAAATGTACTACTATTATTTATTTACTTAACACATCACCCTAAAACAATCTGGCAGGCTTATTCTCGGGCTAGTCGGGCGGGGCGGGTGGGTGTGCGTGTGTGCTTTCGTGTGTTCGTACACGCGTACGTAAGTATATGTGTGTGTGCATCAATGCGTGTGTGTGCGTGTGTATGTGAGCGTGTATGTGGGAGTGTGCGCGTGTGTACGCATGCATGCGCGTGTGAGTGCATATGTGAGCGTGCGTGTATGCGTGTGTGTGTTTGTTTTAGTTATTTCATCCGAAAACTAAAATATCGAAAAAACAGTAACAGTGCTAGTTTCATTATTTCTAGTTTTTACTGTTGTCTTCTTGTCCAATTTGAAAGCAAAATAAAAAACGTTTGAAAGTGTTGATAAAAAAGTCTGATGCCGACAGAGCGTGACCGAATTAAGAAAATACTTTCAAAAAAATGTTTAATTTGACCCCTGACTTTGTGCCCTTCTTAACCCCGTGCCCGAGATCAACTGTCAACCCTCCCCCTCCCTCGTCACGCGCTAAAGATCTTAGAAAATTAGATTATATTCCTTAACCCGGCAATTAAATTAGTTCTGCGTAACTGTTGTCTGGTTGGTGAGAAGAGATTACACCATACGGTTATTATTACAAACACATGTTGCATTACACTTTCACTTAATTCAGTACAGCCGTAAAATTCTCAAGCTTTCCGAGAGGTTCAGCACAGGTTTTGAAATAGTGACCCTCCGGTTCAAAAACCAGTGTATAAATTGTAGGACAATACTAGTACACGTGAGTTATAATATTTACTTTGAACAGTATGTTACACATATGATAAATAAATACTTACCTTTTAATACTTACCACTCACTTTTGTATCTTTTGTAAAGGTAAAAAATATTACAACCCCCTATATTGAAATTGAAAAAAAAACGTTACATACCCTCCAAATAGTTACTTATTTTGTGCTTTGCTTTACTAATATAAATAAGACATACGCGTATAAGGGCAATAGTCGTACTTGGCCTCTGGAGTTAGGGAACCTTGCACCAACATTTGGAATGTTTCTATTATGTAAAACAAATTGCATCTCGTGCTGCAAGTGAGCGCATATGTTTAAGATTTATCCATTAAATTTTAAGATCTATAAATAAAATTCTCGAAAAATCCAGTGCTTTTTGTTCTATGTTATGTAAACAAAAAAATATATAAAGAAACTGACTGCATGTGGAATAAGACCCGAACATCTGTTGAACAGTTATTTCCCAAAAATCCCAAATCCCAAAAATCTCTCCACTCTTGGCCGAAATTGTCCCATGCCTCCCTCATCCCTCAGCCCCCAACCGTTGAAGCGTATATATCGGTACCAGTTTGAACAGCATTTAGTCTTGTTTGCGCTCACCTGAAGATGAGGTGAAAGCCTTGAAACCGGTAGGGTTATACCGTCAGAAAAAAGTCGAATAAACAGTGTTTGATAAAAATAAATTACAATAAGATATAAGTTACAATTACAATAAGTAAGTTAAATTACAATAATATCTAACTTCAAACAGTAGTTCCGACATTAATGGTTTGATATGGAAAAATCAGCATCATCCTTCACATTAAGAGGATATATAATAATTTCTCACATAAATTACTCATGTTTTTATAATATTATACAAAAAATTAAAAAGTGTGGGTTTGTTGCTTTTCATTTGTCGTATCCCCAGTAAACTAGGATTTTGCTTGTGTCTTACTGAGGACATGTAACATGGAAAAATAAATTGATATTAAAGTTTCCATATTACAAGTATATATCCTCAGCTAACATATATCTTCAATATTTCAGAAAATGGTTTTCACGAAAGCATATTGGGCTTTCTTAGTTTGAAGAGTAAGTTGTTTAGACATAACCGTTAATTCTTATTGACTGGTTTTACACTATATATAATATTTCTTAATTTGAGCTTTTATACTTAATTGTGTTTTTATTGTATATGTACGGGCTAGATTATAGCCGTTTTAAATCATTTTAAAATGGAGTATGACTTCGCTCGAATGATGAAGGCTACAACGCATTCGAAGCGTCGGTCATCATTTAAACTATCTCAACAAAGTCACGGCTGGATTAAATGTATGTTAAAAATGAGTTCATGGATAAATTATACAGTTTAATTGAAGGGGGTCGATTTTTTTTGCAAATTTATGAAGGAAAATAAAAAAAGGATTAATTTAGTACTCAATTTATTAACTTTTTAACATAAACCACAGTGGAACCTTAAGTATTTCACCGTTTAAACATAGCGAATGATTATTTTGCCAGAGTTTTCAAGTGTCGAATTCAGGAGTTCGTTAGAAGAACTGAAAAAAAAAGTATAATTTTTACTCTTCTAACTGAAATTTCTTATATACATATTTGCGTTCTTATTGTACAATATTATATTTTAGTTGTATACTTCAACTCAACAAAAATATATAATATAATACAATAAAAATATAGTACATAGACGTTAAAACATTTTGGACTGCGTCAAGGAAGTTATTTAGGGCCGGTCTGATGTGCATAGTCGCGCGGTAATGCACTGGACTTCCGTACAGAAGGTCGCCGGTTCAAAACTCCTCCCATCGAATGACACAGGTATTTTTTCCGCCTAGTATTCGGGGGTATAACGATACCTATGAATTCGGTCAAATCTATTATTTAAAAAAAGATGGAAAAAACATGATGGTGTGCTCCGATCGTCTCACTACGGTGCGCCATCGGATCCTGTACAACAGTGTACCCAGTGAGTTTGCGGGTGTGCAACAGCACACTCATTTAAAGAAGAGAATAGAAAGAAAGAAAAACTTCACAGCACAGCTTCGCTTTCCAACTCAATAGACGATGGAATAGCGACGAGGGTTCTCAACTACGAGGTCCAGCAACGACGATGATCTAGGGATGTATTTTTTTCCTTTTTATATCTCAGTTTTATAATAAAATTTAAAAAAAAATTATGACCGATTGTATTCAACCAATTTAAATTATTACATATTTTTTTAATGGATTTTCTATATTGAGATCCTTCATAATACCCATTATGTTAATGTGACTACCCATCACGCAGTGGCCCATCTGCAAACGACATGACTGACACTTCCATCTTGTTCATTCTCATAATATTATACCATTGTTTCAAATGGGTAGATCGTTGGATTGATCTTTATCTAGAGCCCTTATTTGCATCAGTCATATCACAATCCAACGCGTATTGGTACCAAGTATCATATTTAATGTTATTTAAAAGATCAGACTGTAAAAACTCAGATAGGAAACACCTGGTTAAACATACTTCCTTCGCCAAGGAATCACCACATTTAATACCAGTGATATCCCTATTTGTTGTCCTTTATATAATGTTGATGTTCGGTCTTAATACAAAATAATTCAATCCAAAAACGTTTGTTGAGCTTATTGTTTGTTATATTAAAATACAAAAACATTTGTTGAGCTTATTGTTTGTTATATTAAAATACAAAAACATTTGTTGGGCTTATTGTTTGTTGTATTAAAATACAAAAACATTTGTTGAGGTTATTGTTTGTTATACAAAAAAAATCTTACTTAATTTCGTCTGGTGGTTGTAGTTTACTATAAAAAATAAATTAATATTAATTAATAGTTTACTGTGTATCCAGGATTCATTGAGTTATAAAACAATGCATTATTAACTACGTTCTCCAAAAACTTCAGGGTCTTCAAATAATCAAAAATAATTTCATTGGTCTATCTTGAATTCGATTGTTGTATAATAAGAGGATTAAATAGTGATGTGAAACACTCTTGAACGTATTTTACTTGGTTTGCAGAATCAATTGAGCTGATAAAACAATATACTGTTGTATACGGTCTCCGAAAACCAGTGTCTCCAAATCATCAAAAATTATATCATTAGTCCATCTTAAATTCTTCTGTTGTATAATAAGAGGATTAAATAGTGATGTGACACACTCTTGAATGTTTTTACTTGGTTTTCAGAATCCAATGTTTTGTTTTTACAGTCTCCGAAAACCAATGTTTCCAAATAATAAAAAAATATTTCCTTTTGTGTCTCAAATTAATGCAGTTGTATAATATTGGCATGAGACACTCTTAAACGTCATTCACTGTGTACCCAGGATGCATTGGGTCTCAAATTCAGATGTTGTAATAAAAGGATTGAATAATGGCATGAGACACCCTAGAACGTATTTTACTGTGTATCCAGGATGCGTTGAGCTGATAAATAAATTATGTACTTCATGAGTCAGACAAAATTGTAAACGTAATGCTTGTAACAGTCTCCGGAAACCTCAGAGCCCAATAATCCAGAAACATTTCAATTTTCACTTTTGTCTCGTATAATTATCAGTCTAAATAGTGACACGAGTTACTCTTTAATGGTGTTCGAATACATAGTCATAACTTCACACTAATTTTTTTTTTTTTTTTACCAAAATAAGTTGAATTTCAAAAAAAATTTCGTAGCTACCTTGAATACGTGGATTCACGGCCTTAATTGAAAATTTTACACCAATCAACTAATTTTAATGTGGTTTTCGAATTCAGTACCTAAAGATCTATAAAGACAACTTTATTTCCCTGCTAATATCATTGTATAGCAGAGATCCATGGCTAGAACTACTTTATTTCATAAAGACTACTTTATTTCCCTGATAATATCATTGTATAACACTGATCCTCTCGAATGACACAGCTATTTTTTCCGCCTAGTTTTCGGGGGTATAAGGCTGCATATGAATTCGTTCATATCTATTATTTCATTCGTCTCACTTCGGATCTAGTACAGCGGTGGGCCCAGGAGTTTGCTGGCGTGCAACCGCTCACTTAATTTCCAATTGAATTGACGTTTGAATGGCGAAGGGATCCTCGACTACGAGGCCCAACAACGCACGACCGAATAGCAGTGTTGACGGAATGTAATGTAAAATTGATCTCTCAACTTGATTTAAACTTGATTGATTATATGATATCTCGTCGCTAATTTATAATGACTTTTTTTAAGAATACATTCCTAAATTTATTATTTATATTTTAAGGAATAATGTAAATTGTGCCATAATATAATAATAAGCGTTCCTTACCATCGTGCTGTATCTTTAGTACTTTCCGTTATTACCGTTTGTACGATAGGTATTGGTGTTTGTATTCCGGTAATGATTATTATTATTGTTGTTGTTATTGTTATCGTCAGTGTTTACGGTATTTTTGTAATTGTTGTTTCTTCTATAGGTATTTGTATTCCGGTAATGGTTATTGTTGTTGTTATTGTTGTTGTTATTGTTATCATCAGCGTATACGGTATTTCTGTAATTGTTGTTTCTACTATAGTTAGTGGTGTCCACATTCACGCAATAGTTTTTGTTATTGTTATCGTCAGTGTATGCGGTATTTCTGTAATTGGTATTGGTATTTTTATTCACATAATGGTTATTGTTATTGTTGTTGTTGTTGTTATTGTTATCATCAGTGTATGCGGTATTTTGATAGAAGTATCCGTCGGTGTCGGTACCATCGGCGTATTGATTGTTGAATCTTGTACTTTTATAGTTGGTGTTTTGGTCATAGTATCCATTGGGTTTGTTTCCATACTGTAAACCGAATAACAATGTTATTTCACTTTTTTTATGAATACCTATTAGACATATGATTAGATATTATAAACTGTTATACAACAAGATGGCCTCCACGACCTTATTGGCAAGGCGCTTGGATCCCAATTGATTACTGTTGAAACCCAATTATTTTTTAAAGATTTCCAGTATGCTTTTCACTTAAAGTCTTTCTAACATATTTCTGATTGGTTGGAAGATATTGCCACGTAGCCATAAACCCGCCAGGTTTTTCTGTAAAAAAACGAACTAGCCACCATCGATCTCCTTCGGTCCTTATAGGAATGAATAGATTAGCACTCCTCCACGATGTTACCGACAGTCGAAACTATTCCACTTGAGCATAACAGAGGATCAATTAATAATTGCAAGGGGTGTGACCTACAACTGTGGCCACACGACTTCTGGTAAGCCACCTGTAATCTTTGGTCAGAAACAGGTGGCTTGGACTGAAAGAAGCTGGAGAACTGTTACACAGCAAGACAGCAGTTGCAAGAACTGTTACCGTTTTAAACTAGATTTAAAAATATTCCAGTCTTTTCACTTAAGGCCATTTAAAATGTTTCTTGTTGGTTGGAAGATATTGCCACATGGCAACAAACCCGCTAGGTGGTTCTGTATACGACGAAAGTCTTATACAATTTATATTGCGTGTAATACACCTTGTACTTAAACTTAAATCTGAGTTAATTATTCAACACAAACTGTGCTTGTGGAACTAAGTATAATATTTATATAGAAAGGAAGATAATTAAAAAACACAGAAGGAATCGTCAAAGAACTCATTGATGTTGGAAATTAAAGTTTTTTTATCAAAAAATCAGCATTAGAACTGCCCACCTATTGCGTAATGGTATGAATGACTGTAACTAAAATAACAAGTATTGATGACAAAAATCTTACAGTCGTGAAACCAGATCTCCCAGCATTACCAACGAAATGCTGAAAATCACAGACAGTAAAAAATTTAAATAAGTATTTATTTTTTGTATTTATATATTTTTGTATTAATATTTATTTGTATTTATATTTTTTGTGTTTAAATTTATTTGACATTGAAAACTTTATTAAATATTGATAGTATTGATTTGATGTAAATACACTCAGCTTTTGCGAGTTCCAGCAAAATAGAGTCACTATTTGTTTATGCTGCGAGTTCTCTAATCTCACGAGTGACTGAAGCTTGGGTTTATTAATTTTTTTTATATTCATTTTACATGTTTGAGTTAGCTGGCTCAGAACATTCAATAAGCCTAGTGAGATGGTTTTTATAGAATGGAAACAATCGCTGCCTTCCTAACAATACATGCAAAAAAACTAATATTTTATATTTTTTTATTTAATAAACTAATCTACAATACAAATATTTATCAAAGGCTATACCTTCAAACAAATCATCATCATCAATACTATCTTCAGAATCTAATTTATTTGTAATCTTATTTATTTGATCTAATTTATTTGTAATTCGTCTTATCAATTTTAATTTATTTTATTTGTAATTCGTCTTATCAAACACTGTGTATTTATTTGTAATTCGTCTTATCAAACACTGTGTATTCCACTATATCTAACGGTATAACCCTACCGGTTTCAAGGTTATCACCTCATCATCAGGGAAACACAAATAAGACGAGTGGAATAAACAGTGTTTGATAAAACAAATTTCAATGTATTTGAGCCTCCACAATATCAATGCCTTAATTAGAAATAATATATAATCTTATTTATATAATATAATTATGAATTAATTTAATTTGAATGTCCTTCATATCATTTTTAATAACTTGATATAATTTTTTTGAATAGTTAACATCTACATACTATCTTATAACTAGATAACAATTCTTACAACTAATTATTAAGGAAGTACATGTCAACTAGTTCAGGTTACTTGCATTTCCTCACATTTACTCGGACCTTTGTCCTCCCTGTTAATACTGTAGGTGAACTAGTCAGACATCAGAGTATGCTTTAGGAGCCTGTGATTATAACGGAAAGATAAGTCAGGCTTATACTTGTTATTTGATAAAATTGAGTTCTGAAGGAAATCGAACGCGCAACAGAACACAAAACAGAAGTCTTAACAATAAAGTCACGGAGATCATCAAAGTATTGACTATTTTCGTAAAATACTGTGTGATTGTATTTTACTTTGGTTCCGTTGAATAAAGTACCACGTTGTACATTTATTACCGTGTAGTAATTTATTACAGCCAACCATACAGGTGTTGACAAAAACTAAAGTTAAAACTAGACTGACATTCTTTATTAAAAAATGGGCAGCAACAGAAATCGAATCTGTGACTTTCGAGTTGGAAAACAGGTGTCTTACCATACAGGTAATTTGAGTCGTCCAATTACTCACAGTTGCTATAAGACCTTCTGTAAAATATTTATTGTGCAGCATAACCTGGCAAATTTTATTTTTGCGGGCTTATTCCCATACGCTATTTTACAAACAACCAGAAAGATGCAAAAGAGGACTCAATTTAACCCAGATTGAAGTTGTAAACAATGAAGGAGAATACATTATTGACTAATTTGTTGTAAAATAATGAAGGAGAATACATTGTTGACTAATTTGTTGTAATTTTTTTTGTTGTGTCCTCTTGTTCTCTTCATTAAAAAAAACGGACACTACTTATGTTAACACCCAATAAATGTTTATAATTTTTGTGACAAGTTGTTTTTATGTTCATGCCCACCCAAAGTTCTAATTTGAGTATTACTCTTGTAGACCTTTTTAAATGGTCGATAAAAGACCGTACATTATAAAAAAAATAGATGAAGACTGATCTTACCTTGCCGAGCGCCACGCTGACGAAGCAGCACAAGAAAAAGAGGAAGAGGAACTTCATGTTGCTGGATTGCTGATGAAGACTGAATTGATTTCTCTAGTCGATGCATCAGCTTATATACTAAAGTCTAGTAGATTGTATTGGTGTGCTGTGGCACTGATAAGAGCCTTAATAGACTTAAGCACATATTCCGTGGAAATTTAGCTCATTTTATATTACCCGACGGTTCTGTTGTAAAGATACAGTGCCTGTCAGATTAATTGTCATGTTGTATTTTTTTTAACCAACTGAAAAAACTCAAAATGTTTGTATCATATAGAAAATTAACTGAGGTTCTTGATTTTTTTTATTGACCATCGATATTCAGACTTCCAGCTGTAGAACAAGCGTTTTACTAAAGGACCATGGAGGTCGATATCAATTACTTTAAGGATTCAATTATAATAGTTGTTTTAGATTATACTTTATTTCAATGGCTTTAGCCTCTGGAATGTGTTTGTTACTTTCATTTATTCCAAAGACTATTTTATATGTCACCATTTAGAGAACAAAATATCCTCTAGGGCGCTCTTACTCTGGATTCGATCCCGATATTATTAAACAAATTACGTCTAACAGTTATAATAGCGCCCGAGCGAATCATGCATAATTTTTTCTACAATACATGTAGAAAGATTTATGAATATCTTTAAGTGAAAATCAGATTGAAAACCTTTAATTTAAACAATCCAGGTTCCAACGGGAATTGAACCCACAATCTTCAATCCGAAAGACAGGCATCTTACCAACTGGGCCACAGAGGTAGCAAAAGACTTGTTACGTCATTGGCTTGTTTCAGACAGCAAATTAAAAATCATTATATTTATCTGAAGTAACGAAGCGTGTTTTCTGTTTGCCCCATGTTGGTTCTTCCCAATAATCTCTTATACCTCCTAGCCGCATATGAAAGTGTTATTTTAACATACATATAATCCCGCCATTCAAGGGCTGTCAGAATAGACTGAGAAGACACAGTGTCAGAATGTCCTTTCTCGGCACACATCCTTCGTCTCTTCCATGTCCATACATCTTCTCATACATTTCATATGATCTCTCTGACTTTCTTCTTAACATGTTATATAAACATAAGTTACTTAATAAAATAACCTTCACCCGAAAGATAAGGGGTTTGCGGTAGATAAATCCGTGAAATTGGTGTACTTGACGCTGATCCGATATGGTCGAGGTGACCAACACAATCACTAGGGTAAATTACGCATAGCAACACATCATCACGTTATTTACCAATTTTTAAACATATCCTTCCAACTATCGATCACAATAGTCTTGGAAGATATCTCAAATTTATATAATCATTTTCCTTTTCGATGGAAAAGAAGTTATAGATTGACTTAGGCTTGCAGGAAGGATAACTTTTAGCAAAGGTTCGTGTGAGGGTGGTGTATATTTGGCGATTGTGTGCGGGACATTGTGAGATGGACTTTAGGGGTGTCTGGAATGTTAAGGGATGCAGAGTTTGATTCGCGTAATATATCATATACTAGTATATCTATAAAAATTGAGTTTCACTGTTTGTCAAGTTGATGAGAGTTTGCAACAGGGTATTGTGTAATCAATAATCGGAAAAAACCACAACTTGTTTCTCAATGTTATATGTCTTCAGTAAAATACTGGCAAAAGCCTAATTTAATGGAGAGACGACAAAAGAAAGCCATCAAACCCAGATTCATTAAAATTATCTTCATTAAATTACTTATTGTTTTTTCACAAATTATGCATAATTATAAGGAACTTCGAAAAATGACATTTCCATCATCTCCGTAAACAAAATTGAAGAATAAATCACATTACACTTTATACGTAATAGAAGTTAGTCGTTTTGACAGGACATTTATTTCTTATTTACTTAAACTGGATACGAGTATATTTCCATTTTTGAACCTCTTCGAAATTGGATTTAAACTGTAAATGTCGTTTGTTGGTGGGCCTCATAGTCGAGGATCCCCTCATCATTCTGACTTCAATTCAGTCAATACTAATATTGACCGATTAAAAACTTGTCAATACTATTATAACCCTCTATTACTCGTATCACCCACTATTATTGACATTAAAAATTTGTCAATACTATGACAACCCACTATTATTTACATATTAAAAATCTGTCAATACTATTACAACCCACTGTTATTTACATATTAAAATCTATCAATACTATTATTGAAGATTAAAAATCTGTCAATTCGTTTCTAACCCACTAATATTGATAGATGAAAAATCTGTCAATATTAGTAGGTTCAAATCTAGCTAGTCACAGCTTACTAGTGAAGGGTGTTGGGTCGGCTGCCAGTGTTTTATGAATTTTATTCAAATTTTCTCCCATATACCGAGGATATACAATGTTTGTCATAAATTCAAATGATCTTATTTGAACCTAAAAAAAAAGATGTTGATCTCCCCTGCAATATCGGATCATGTTGAAGGTCACAAATTTCACGGCTCTATCAATAATCCCTTATCTAATATAAATGAATGAATGTCAATTTATTACGCTTACAAAACCAGTTTGATGGTTACTTTAGTTTATTATTTATATTCTTACAAAAAAAAGAAAAATGAAATAAAACATGTCGGTGTGCTCCAATCGTTTCCCTTCCAATCCAGTACAGCCGGTGGTCGGTGAATTTGCTGGTGTGCAACGGCACACACACTTCAAAAAAATCATCGCCGAAGCTTGCTTTCTCAAAAGGTTTGACGTCGGAATAGCGAGGAACTCCTCGACTACGAGGTCTAGCAACAACGAAACTTGATATCTTGATAGTGAACTATATTTCGATAAAAAAATAGGTTAGACTGTTTCTTTGGGCTTCTAAAATCTTCAAGAGTTAAACTTTGAACGCCGATGACTTCAAACATTCAAATCCGTATTATCAAATTGTTTGTATGGCATCTGTATTATTGTGGTCACATTTTTCTGGTCTACCTAATTCACAATTAGGTAGACCAGAAAAATGTGACCACAAAATGTGATTCTGGTCTATTTCCAATGCAGCTACTAGCTGATATCCGTCCTATCGTGTAGTTCATGACTGAGCATAGTGACTTCCATGATAGCTTCCAACGACTCCTCTCCATCTATCCCTGCACTCCGCGGCTCGAAGGGCAGTTGTTAAGAGTAGTCAAGTTGCATCTCTCACTTGGTCAGTCCAACGCATTGGGATTCTTCCTCTTGTGCGTCATCCTTCCACACCTCCAGTAAACACAAACCTCTCCAAACTGTCTCCTTGGACAGACTGATGTATGGTATTCATAAATATTTTCATGTTATTTATCTTCTAAAACATCTGCATTCGGCGTAAGATATGGTTGACGTGTGCAGATTAACCCTGAGAGATCGGCGCACTGCTATAGCAGTGGAAGAAATTTGTTCTACCCTTGTATTCTAAATTCATTTAGAATACAAGGGTACATATTCTAAAATATATTTATGTTGTAAAAATATTTGTTTTTTGTTTTTTTGTTGTTTAAAATAAATATTTATCACGAACGTCCGAATCGTAAATATATCTCAGCACTAGATAGACAATTATATTTTTTGCTCGTAGCGCTCTCAGGGTTAAGAAAGCACACTTCTGGTATAGGCAGGATAGTTACCTTCATTTTAAGTAACTCAAAAACCAAACAAAAACCTATTCAGAGAATTGGTAGGAACTTATAAGTGCTAAAAGCAGATCAAAGTCTATAACATATACAGCATTGAACGCATTGTCAAACTCTATTCGACATAACAATATCAGTTGTTTAAAACTCATTCCACGACTGACATCATCAGTGATCTTGGCTAATGCGTTTGTAGTGCTATGTTTTGGATGAAATCCTGACTATAAGAGTTAACCAGGTCAAATGTATTTAAGTGTAAGTCAACGGAGGAACCACTGTACAAATTACGGCGTCTTCAAAATGTTCGTCTAAGATTTATATTTAACCCGAGAAAGTACGATCGTATAATTTCATACCAGAAGGCGTTGAACTGGTTGAACGTAAAAAATACTCGTAGACGCCAAATTCACATACTAGCTCTATTGTGATAAGCCAAATAATATTCTTCAGCCTTCATTTCTTTAAAGTGTTACAAAGATTCCTGCCTACTAAAACCAAAATTTTACTCGTGCAAAACCAAAATTTTACTATTTCTGGTTTTGGTATATGCGGACGCCTGTTATTTGGATATTACGGAGAAACAGTCGGTTAAATAAATTATAACATCTTCAAAATGTTTGTCTAAGATTTATTTTCACATCACTTCATACCAAAAGGAGCTGAACTGGTTGAACGTAAGAAATAAAAGTCAAATTCACATACTATCTCTATTGTATAATATCATTAAATGTCCCGCCATTCCCCTCTTATCTTGCAGAAAATTTTCAGTGGCTCTCCGTTCATGGACTCGCGCTACGCTCAAACAGAGATTGTTTATTGGTCTTCTCAGCTCACCACTATTATTTTTTTGCATCGTCCTTTACTGTCCATACAGTGAGACTCTGGAACCAGTTACAAACCAATGTTGGACTCGCTCAGTCTTTGGCATGCTTTAAGAAGCGACTGAAAAAACTTTTAATTTCTGACACTAATGTAACGTGTTTCATTCCTGATTTTTTTTTCCTCTCCCCCATCCCTTCCTTTTACTTTGATTGATGATATTTCACGTTTACTTTTATTATGTACATGTTCATAAATTTCTTAAAGATGAATATTAAATAGAATACTTCCATTATTTTCATTTGTCTGATTGGTTGAAAGATTACCACCTGGCAATAAGCCCGCCAAATTTTTTTTTTACAATGAACTGTTCAATAAATAAATTAGTATAATATTATACTATAAACTCCATTTACGAGTATATACGAGGGTAGCCTACAAAAGAATAACAACAATTTTGGAAAAGTGACGATTTATTTCTCAACATAATCTCCTTTGAGTTCGATACACTTGACCCAGCGATGCTCCAACTTCTTTAACCCGTCTGAAAAATACGTTTTCTGGAGGTCTGCAAAGTAGGCCTCCGTGGTAGCGATAACCTCCTCATTCGACTCAAATTTCTGCCCAGCGAGTGACTTTTTCAAATTCGGAAACAAAAATAAGTCGCACGGGGCCAAATCCGGAGAATACGGGGGATGGGGCAGCAGTTCGTAGTCTAATTCTACCAATTTGGCCGTGGCGACGGCGGAGGTGTGAGCCGGTGCGTTGTCATGATGGAAGAGCACTTTTTTCTTCGCCAAATGGGGCCGTTTTTTCTGCAATTCGGCGTCGAATCGGCCCAATAATTCGGCACAGTAAAGCCCTGTGACCGTTTTGCCCTTCTCTAGGAAGTCGATGTAGATCACACCTTTTGAATCCCAGAAAACGGTGGCAATCACCTTTCCGGCCGATAGGACAGTCTTCGCCTTCTTCGGAGCAGGTTCGCCGGGTGAAGTCCACTGTTTCGACTGTTCCTTGGTCTCGGGTGTGTACCAGTGTATCCATGTTTTGTCGACGGTCACGAAACGAGGCAGAAACTCCTTCGGATTGCGCTTAAACATCGTCAAACACTGCTCTGAAGTGGTCTCACGGTTGCGCTTGTTGTCGGAAGTGAGCAAACACGGCACTCATCGCGGCGACAGCTTTCTCATGCCCAATACTTCATGCAGGATATGACCCACGCGGTCTTTTGAGATGCCTACTGTCTCAGCTATCTCGCGCACCTTCAATTGGTCGTCTGCCAATACGAGATCGTGGATTTTTGTCACGTTATCCTCCGTGGTAGCCGTTTTCGGGGCACCTGGGCGTGGCCCATCAAAAACCGACGTGCGACCATGTTGAAACTCGTTAAACCAATTTTTGACGATCGCTATCAAAGGAGAAGAGTCACCGTACACAGTATCCAAGCGTTCTTTGATTTCACTGCGCGATTACCCTTTCAAAAACAAGAATCGAATCACCGACCGATATTGCTCTTTTTCCATTTTTCTCAAATCCGCGGACACGCTCGCTTCCACACGCGGTCAAAACAAAACTACGCGTCCGATTTGGCTGAAATTTTGACAGTTGCTGTCAACAAAAATGTACTATGCGATTAAAAATTGTTCTTGCGATAGTGGTGCCATCGGGCGGTGAGGCTAAGTACTTATCGGACCGCACTCGTATATCTACTTCCAAAGAGTGCAGCTTAGGAACATTGGGTCGAGGCACTATAAGAATATTTTGCAGAACGTTCTCCTTAGTGCTAGTGTCGAAGCGTAATGATGGTAAAATGTGCATAAAGGTTACTAACGTCTAATGTGAAATTATTTCATTCGATTATTGTACACCCATAAAAATGAGAAATTTCCACTTTTTTGCAGGTTAACAGTTTTGAAAAGTTTTTTTTTATTGAGTTTCTTCACAACTATTGCGAAGTCGTCAGAAAATTCCCCAGAGTTGACCATTAGGATTATCTTTGAAATATTTATTTCCTCTAGCACGTTAAACTATTTATTTATACATGATAAGAAATTTTATAAATACGTAAATGAAATAATAAATGGTAATTTAATATGGACACTCATTTTTAATGGATCTGGGTTTCCTTTCATTTGTTGTATCCCCAGTAAACTAAGATTTTGCCTGTATCTTACAGAAGACATCTAACATGGAAAAATAAATAGATATTTGAGTTTCCATATTACGAGAATATGTCCTCAGCTATATCTTCAACATCTCAGAAAATGGTTTTCACGAAAGCATATTGGGCTTTCTTAGTTTAAAAAGTAAGTTGTTTAGACATAACAGTTATTTCTTATTGATTGGTTTTACATTATATATTTCTTAATTTGAGCTTTATACTTCATTGTATTTTATTGTATATGTAAGGGTTAGATTATGGCCGTTTTAAATCATTTTAAAATGGAGTGTGACTTCGCTCTAATGATGAGGGACACAACGCCTTCGAAACGTCGTTCATGGTTTTAGTTTTAATTAAATGTATATTAAAAGATGAATTTATGAATAAATTATACAGTTTAATTGAAAGGGAATATCTTTTTTTTTCAAATTTATGAAGTAAAATAAAAAAATAATAATTTTATATTCAATTTATTAACTTTTTTACATAAACCACAGTGGAACCTTAAGTATTTCATCGTTTAAACATAGCCAATGATTATTTTGCCAGAGTTTTCCAGTTTGTACGCTTCAGGAGTCCGCTAGAAGAACTGAAAAAAAAAAGTTAATTTTAACTCTACTAACTGAAATTTCTTATATACATATTAACGTTCTTATTGTACAATATTATATTTTAGTTGTATATGCATAGCCGCGCGGTAATGCACTGGACTTCCGTACGGAAGGTCGCCAGTTCGAAACTCGCGCCGTGCTACTCCCCTCGAATTAAACAGATATTTTCTCCGTCTAGTATTCAGGGGTATAACGATACATATGGATTCGGTCATATCTATTCTTTCAAAAAAGAGGGAAAAAACATGTAGGTATGGTCCGATCGTCTCACTACGGTGCGCCATCGGATCCTGTACAACAGTGTACCCAGTGAGTTTGCGGGTGTGCAACAGCACACTCATTTAAAGAAGAGAATAGAAAGAAAGAAAAACTTCACAGCACAGCTTCGCTTTCCAACTCAATAGACGATGGAATAGCGACGAGGGTTCTCAACTACGAGGTCCAGCAACGACGATGATCTAGGGATGTATATTTTTCCTCTTTATATCTCAGTTTTATAATAAAATTTAAAAAAAAATATGACCGATTGTATTCAACCAATTTAAATTATTACATATTTTTTTAATGAATTTTCTATATTGAGATCCTTTACAGTACCCATTATGTTAATGTGACTACCCACCACGCAGTGGCCCACCTGCAAACGACATGACAGACACTTCTACCTTGTTCATTCTCATAATATTATAACATTGTTTCAAATGGGTAGATCGTTGGATTAATATTTATCTAGAGCCCTTATTGACATCAGTCATATCACAATCCAACGCGTAATGGTACCAAGTATCATATTTAATGTTATTTAAAAGATCAGACTGTAAAAACTCAGATAGGAAACACCTGGTTAAACATACTTCCTTCGCCAAGGAATCACCACATTTAATACCAGTGATATCCCTATTTGTTGTCCTTTATATAATGTTGATGTTCGGTCTTAATACAAAATAATTCAATCCAAAAACGTTTGTTGAGCTTATTGTTTGTTATATTAAAATACAAAAACATTTGTTGAGCTTATTGTTTGTTATATTAAAATACAAAAACATTTGTTGAGCTTATTGTTTGTTATATTAAAATACAAAAACATTTGTTGAGGTTATTGTTTGTTATATAAAGAAAAATCTTACGTAATTTTGTCTGGTGGTTGTAGTTTACTGTAAAAAATAAATGTACATTAATTAATAGTTTATTGTGTATCCAGGATTCATTGAATTATAAAACAATGCATTATTCACTACGTTCTCCAAAAACTTCAGGGTCTTCAAATAATCAAAAATGATTTCATTGGTATATCTTGAATTCGATTGTTGTATAATAAGAGGAATAAATAGTGATGTGAAACACTCTTGAACGTATTTTACTTGGTTTTCAGAATCAATTGAGCTGATAAAACAATATACTGTTGTATACGGTCTCCGAAAACCAGTGTCTCCAAATCATCAAAAATTATTTCATTAGTCCATCTCGAATTCTTCTGTTGTATAATAAGAGGATTAATAGTGACGTGAGACACTCTTGAATGTTTTTACTTGGTTTTCAGGATCCATTGAACTAATAAAACAATGTTTTGTTTTTTACAGTCTCCGAAAACCACTGTTTCCAAATAATAAAAAAATATTTCCTTTTGTGTCTCAAATTAATGCAGTTGTATAATATTGGCATGAGACACTCTTGAACGTATTTTGCTGTGTATCCAGGATGCGTTGAGCTGATAAATAAATTATGTACTTCATGAGTCGGACAAAATTGTAAACGTAATGCTTGTAACAGTCTCCGGAAACCTCAGAGCCAAATAATCCAGAAACATTTGAATTTTCACTTTTGTCTCGTATAATTATCAGTTTAAATAGTGACACGAGTTACTCTTTAATGGTGTTCGAATACATAATCATAACTTAACACTAAATTTGAACTATTTTTTATCAAAAAAATTCAAGTTGAATTTCATAAAACTTTTCGTAGCCACCTTGAATAAGGGAGCCACGTGGATTAATGGCCTCAATTGAAAGTTTGACACTAATCAACTAATTTTAATGTGGTTTTCGAATTCAGTACCTAAAGATCTATAAAGACTTCTTTATTTACCTGATAATATCATTGTATAGCAGAGATCTATGGCTAGAACCCCACGCTGTGCTGATCCCCTCGAATGACGCAGGCCTTTTTTTTCGCCTAGTTTTCGGGGGTATAAGGCTGCATATGACTTCGTTCATATCTATTATTTCACTCGTCTCACTTCGGATCTAGTACAGCGGTGGGCCCAAGAGTTTGCTGGTGTGCAACCGCTCACTTACTTTCCAATTGAATTGACGTTTGAATGGCGAAGGGATCCTCGACTACGAGGCCCAACAACGCACGACCGAATAGCAGTATTGACGGAATGTAATGTAAAATTGATCTGTCAACTTGATTTAAACTTGATGATTATATGATATCTCGTCACTAATTTATAAGGACTTTTTTTAAGAGTACATTCCTAAATTTATTATTAATGTTTTAAAGAATAATGTAAATTGTGCCATAATATAATATTAAGCGTTCCTTACCATCGTGCTGTATCTTTAGTACTTTCCGTTATTACCGTTTGTACGATAGGTATTGGTGTTTGTATTCCGGTAATGGTTATTGTTGTTGTTATTGTTGTTGTTATTGTTATCTTCAGCGTATACGGTATTTCTGTAATTGTTGTTTCTACGATAGTTAGTGGTGTCCACATTCACGCAATAGTTTTTGTTATTGTTATCGTCAGTGTATGCGGTATTTCTGTAATTGGTATTGGTATTTCTATTCACATATTGGTTGTTGTTATTATTGTTGTTGTTGTTATTGTTATCATCAGTGTATACGGTATTTTGGTAGAAGTATCCGTCGGTGTCGGTACCATCGGCGTATTGATTGTTGAATCTTGTACTTTTATAGTTGGTGTTTTGGCCATAGTATCCATTGGGTTTGTTTCCATACTGTAAACCGAATAACAATGTTATTTCACATTTTTTTATGAATATCTATTAGACATATGATTAGATATTATAAACTGTTATACAACAAGATGGCCTCCACGACCTTATTGGCAAGACGTTTGGCTTCCAATTGATTACTGTTGAAACCCAATTATTTTTTAAAGATTTCCAGTATGCTTTTCACTTAAAGTCTTTCTAACATATTTCTGATTGGTTGGAAGATATTGCCACGTAGCAATAAACCCGCCAGGTTTTTCTGTAAAAAAACGAACTAGCCACCATTGACCTCCTTCGGTCCTTATAGGAATGAATAGATTAGCACTCCTCCACGATGTTACCGACAGTCGAAACTATTCCACTTGAGCATAACAGAGGATCAATTAATAATTGCAAGGTGTGTGACCTACAACTGTGGCCACACGACTTCTGGTAAGCCACCTGTAATCTTTGGTCAGAAACAGGTGGCTTGGACTGAAAGAAGCTGAAGAACTGTTACACAGCAAGACAGCAGTTGCAAGAACTGTTACCGTTTTAAACTAGATTTAAAAATATTCCAGTCTTTTCACTTAAGGCCATTTAAAATGTTTCTTGTTGGTTGGAAGATATTGCCACATGGCAACAAACCCGCTAGGTGGTTCTGTATACGACGAAAGTCTTATACAATTTATATTGCGTGTAATACACCTTGTACTTAAACTTAAATCTGAGTTAATTATTCAACACAAACTGTGCTTGTGGAACTAAGTATAATATTTATATAGAAAGGAAGATAATTAAAAAACACAGAAGGAATCGTCGAAGAACTCATTGATGTTGGAAATTAAAGTTTTTTATCAAAAAATCAGCATTAGAACTGCCCACCTATTGCGTAATGGTATGAATGACTGTAACTAAAATAACAAGTATTGATGACAAAAATCTTACAGTCGTGAAACCAGATCTCCCAACGAAATGCTGAAAATCATAGACAGTAAAAAATTTAAATAAGTATTTATTTTTTGTATTTATATATTTTTGTATTAATATTTATTTGTATTTATATTTTTTGTGTTTAAATTTATTTGACATTGAAAACTTTATTAAATATTGATAGTATTGATTTGATGTAAATACACTCAGCTTTTGCGAGTTGCAGCAAAATAGAGTCACTATTTTTTTATGCTGCGTGTTCTCTAATCTCACGAGTGACTGAAGCTTGGGTTTATTAATTTTTTTTATAATCATTTTACAGGTTTAAGTTAGCTGGCTCAGAACATTCAATAAGCCTAGTGAGATGGTTTTTATAGAATGGAAACAATCGCTGCCTTCCTAACAATAATACATGCAAAAAAACAAATATTTTTTTATTTAATAAACTAATCTACAATACAAATATTTATCAAAGGCTATACCTTCAAACAAATCATCATCATCAATACTATCTTCAGAATCTAATTTATTTGTAATCTTATTTATTTGATCTAATTTATTTGTAATTCGTCTTATCAATTTTAATTTAATTTATTTGTAATTCGTCTTATCAAACACTGTGTATTTATTTGTAATTCGTCTTATCAAACACTGTGTATTCCACTATATCTAACGGTATAACCCTACCGGTTTCAAGGTTATCACATCATCATCAGGGAAACACAAATAAGACGAGTGGAATAAACAGTGTTTGATAAAACAAATTTCAATGTATTTAAGCCTCCACAATATCAATGCCTTAATTAGAAATAATATATAATCTTATTTATATAATATAATTATGAATTAATTTAATTTTAATGTCCTTCATATCATTTTTTTTAACTTGATATAATTTTTTTTAATAGTTTACACCTACATACTATCTTATAACTAGATAACAATTCTTACAACTAATTATTCAGGAAGTACATGTCAACTCGTTCAGGTTACTTGCATTTCCTCACATTTACTCGGACCTTTGTCCTCCCTGCTAATATTGTAAGTGAACTAGTCAGACATCAGATTATGCTTTAGAAGCCAGTGCTTATAACGGAAAAATAAGTTGGACTTATACTTCTTCTTTGATAAAATTGAGTTCTGAAGGAAATCGAACCCGCAACAGAATAGAAAACAGAAGTCTTATCAATAAAGTCACGGAGATCATCAAAGTATTGACTGTTTTCGTTAAATACTGTGTGATTGTATTTTACTTTGGTTCCGTTGAATAAAGTACCACGTTGTACATTTATTACCGTGTGGTAATCTATTACAGCCAGCCATACAGGTGTTGACAAAAACTAAAGTTAAAACTAGACTGACATTCTTTATTAAAAAATGGGCAGCAATAGAAATCGAATCTGTGACTTTCGAGTTGGAAAACAGGTGTCTTAGCATACAGGTAATTTGAGTCGTCCAATTACTCACAGTTGCTATAAGACCTTCTGTAAAATATTTATTGTGCAGAATAACCTGGCAAATTTTATTTTTGCGGGCTTATTCCCATACGCCATTTTACAGACAACCAGAAAGATGCAAAAGAGGACTCAATTTAACCCAGATTGAATCCCTTTACTATAAAATGAATCGAATCCACAACTCTTATATCGGAAGACAGGTATCTTACCAACTAGGCCACAAACGGCAAAAAGTTGTAAACAATGAAGGAGAATACATTATTGACTAATTTGTTGTAAAATAATGAAGGAGAATACATTGTTGACTAATTTGTTGTAATTTTTTTTGTTGTGTCCTCTTGTTCTCTTCATTAAAAAAAACGGACACAACTTATGTTAACACCCAATAAATGTTTATAATTTTTGTGACAAGTTGTTTTTATGTTCATGCTCACCCAAAGTTCTAATTCCAGTATTACTCTTGTAGACCTTTTTAAATGGTCGATAAAAGACCGTACATTATAAAAAAAATTGATGAAGACTGATCTTACCTTGCCGAGCGCCACGTTGACGAAGCAGCACAAGAAAAAGAGGAAGAGGAACTTCATGTTGCTGGATTGCTGATGAAGACTGAATTGATTTCTCTAGTCGATGCATCAGCTTATATACTAAAGTCTAGTAGATTGTATTGGTGTGCTGTGGCACTGATAAGAGCCTTAATAGACTTAAGCACATATTCCGTGGAAATTTAGCTTATTTTATATTACCCGACGGTTCTGTTGTAAAGATACAGTGCCTGTCAGATTAATTGTCATGTTGTATTTTTTTTAACCAACTGAAAAAACTCAAAATGTTTGTATCATATAGAAAATTAACTGAGGTTCTTGATTTTTTTTATTGACCATCGATATTCAGACTTCCAGCTGTAGAACAAGCGTTTTACTAAAGGACCATGGAGGTCGATATCTATTACTTTAAGGACTCAATTATAATAGTTGTATTAGATTATACTTTATTTCAATGGCTTTAGCCTCTGGAATCTGTTTTTTACTTTCATTTATTCCAAAGACTACTATATTTTATATGTCATCATTTAGAGAACAAAATCTCCTCTAGGGCGCTCTTACTCTGGATTCGATCCCGATATTATTAAACAAATTACGTCTAACAGTTATAATAGCGCCTGAGCGAATCATGCATAATTTTTTCTACAATACATGTAGAAAGATTTATGAATATCTTTAAGTGAAAATCAGATTGAAAACCTTTAATTTAAACAATCCAGGTTCCAACGGGAATTGAACCCACAATCTTCAATCCGGAAGACAGGCATCTTACCAACTGGGCCACAGAGGTAGCAAAATGGTTGTTCCGTCATTGGCTTGTTTCAGACAGCAAATTAAAAATCATTATATTTATCTGAAGTAACGAAGCGTGTTTTCTATTTGCCTCATATTGGTTCTTCCCAATAATCTCTTATACCTCCTAGCCGCATATGAAAGTGTTATTTTTACATACATATAATCCCGCCATTCAAGGGCTGTCAGAATAGACTGAGAAGACACAGTGTCAGAATGTCCTTTCTCGGCACACATCCTTCGTCTCTTCCATGTCCATACATCTTCTCATACATTTCATATGATCTCTCTGACTTTCTTCTTAACATGTTATATAAACTTAAGTTACTTAATAAAATAGCCTTCATCCGAAAGATAAGGGGTTTGCGGTAGATAAATCCGTGAAATTGGTGTACTTGAAGCTGATCCGATATGGTCGAGGTGACCAACACAATCACTAGGGTAAGGTACGCATAGCAACACATCATCACGTTATTTACCTATTTTTAAACATATCCTTCCAACTATCGATCACAATAGTCTTGGAAGTTATCTCAAATTTATATAATCATTTTCCTTTTCGATGGAAAATAAGTTATAGATTGACTTAGGCTTGCAGGAAGAATGATTTGTAGCAAAGGTTTGTGTGAGGGTGTGTGTATTTTTGGTGATTGTGTGCGGAACATTGTGAGATGGGATTTTGGGGTGTCTGGAATGTTGAGGGATGCGGGGTTTGATTCGCGTAACATATAATATACTCGTATATGTATAAAAATTGAGTTTCACTGTTTGTCAAGTTGATGAGAGTTTGCAACAGGGTATTGTAAAATCAATAATCGGAAAAAAACCACAACTTATTTCTCAATGTTCTATGTCCTCAGTAAAATACAGGCAAAAGCCTAATTTGATGGGGAGACGACAAAAGAAAGCCATCAAACCCAGATTTATTAAAATTATCTTCATTAAATTACCTATTGTTTTTTCCACAAATTATGCATAATTATAAGGAACCTCGAAAAATGACGTTTCCATCATTTCCGTAAAAAAAATTGAAGAATAAATCACATTACACTTTATACGTAATGGAAGTTAGTCGTTTTGACAGAACATTTATTTCTTATTTACTTAAACTGGATATATTTCCATTTTTTAACCTTTTCGAAATTGGATTTAAACTGTTTATGTCGTTTGTTGGTGGGCCTCATGGTCGAGGATCCCCTCACCATTCTAACTTCAATTCAGTCAATACTAATATTGACAGATTAAAAACTTGTCAATACTATTATAACCCTCTATTACTCATATAACCCACTATTATTGACAATAAAAATTTGTCAATACTATGACAACCCACTATTATTTACATATTAAAAATCTGTCAATACTATTACAAACCACTGTTATTAACGTATTAAAATCTATCAATACTATTATTGAAGATTAAAAATCTGTCGATTCGTTTATAACCCACTAATATTAATAGATGAAAAATCTATCAATGTTAGTAAGGATGTTGGGTCGGCTGCCAGTATTTTATGAGTTTTATTCAAATTTTCTCCCATATACCGAGGATATAGAATGTTTGTCATAAAGTCAAATGATCTTATTCGAACATAAAGAAAAGATGTTGATCTCCCTGCAATATCGGATCATGTTGAAGGTCACAAATTTCACGGCTCTATCAATAATCCCTTATCTAGTATAAATAAATTAAGGTCAGTTTATTACGCTTACGAAACCTGTTTGATGGTTACTTTAGTTTATTATTTATATTCTTACAAAAAAAGGAAAAATTAAATAAAACATGTCGGTGTGCTCCAATCGTTTCCTTTCCAATCCAGTCCAGCCGGTGGTCGGTGAATTTGCTGGTGTGCAACGGCACATCCACTTCAAAAAAAATCATCGCCGCAGCTTGCCTTCTCAAAGGATTTGACGTCGGAATAGCGAGGAGTTCCTCGACTACGAGGTCCAACAACAACGAAACTTGATAATGAACTATCTTTCGATGAAAAAATAGGTTAGACTGTTTCTTTGGGCTTCTAAAATCTTAAAGAGTTAAACTTTGCACGCCAATGACTTCAAACATTCAAATCCGTATTATTAAATTGTTCGTATGACATCTGGATTATTGTGGTTTCATTTTTCTGGTCTACCTAATTCACAAATTTCTAGACTCTAGTCCATAGGCTCTCAACCTTATTTTGCCCAGCGCCCACTTTGAGAATATTTTTTTTTCTTAAGCCCCCAAATTTTTTTTACTTACGAATCTGAAACAGCTATTGCCACGATTATATTTAAACGTGTAATATTATTTACTATAGTCGTAAGATAGGATATGGTATGGTATGGCCCTAACCTATTTCTGAGTTTATAGAAGACTGTTTCAATGATAACAATTAAAACACAAGCATACTTCATTATATTAAAACGTATTGTTATTAACTTACAAATTACATTGAATTTATAACTCATCTAATGAGAAGGTTGAATTTGAAGCATTTTAAGGAGTTTGTTAAAATCAGGCTAACGAACTACCGAAATACGTGAATTTTCGCACACGTGATAAAAAATGATTAAAATACATACAATAACAAAAATTAACCAATATTAAAGTTTACTTTAGTTAGTACGTGATTAGCGTGTTTTTTTTTTTGTCTTTTTTAGACTACATTTTTTTAATCTGCCCACGCCCCTCCGTGCCATCTCAACGCCCCCTAATTTTCTCTGAGTTTTCTACTGCCCCCCTGAAAGTCTCAAACGCCCAAAAGGGGGCGTTATCGCCCACGTTGAGGACCTATGCTCTAGTCTATTTCCAATGCAGCTGCTAGCTGATATCCATCCTATCGTGTAGTTCATACCTGAGCATAGTGACTCCCATGATAGCTTCCAACGGCTCCTCTCCATCCATCCCTGCACTCCGCGGCTCGAAGGGCAGTTGTTAAGGGTAGTCAAGTTGCATCTCTCACTTGGTCAGTCCAACACATTGGAATTCTTCCTCTTGTGCGTCATCCTTCCACACCTCCAGTAAACACAAACCTCTCCAAACTGTCTCCTTGGACAGACTGATGTATGGTATTCATAAATATTTTCATGTTATTTATCTTCTAAAACATCTGCATCCGGCGTAAGATATGGTTGACGTGTGCAGCTTAAGAAAGCACACTTCTGGTATAGGCAGGATAGTTACCTTCATTTTAAGTAACTCAAAACCAAACAAAAACCTGTTCAGAGAATTGGTAGGAACTTTATAAGTGCTAAAAGCAGATCAAAGTCTATAACATATACAGCATTGAACGCATTGTCAAACTATATTAGACATAACAATATCAGTTGTTTAAAACTCATTCCACGACTGACATCATCAGTGATCTTGGCTAATGCGTTTGTAGTGCTATGTTTTGGATGAAATCCTGACTACAAGAGTTAACCAGATCAAATTTATGTAAGTGTAAGTCAACGGAGGAACAGCTGTACAAATTACGGCGTCTTCAAAATGTTCGTCTAAGATTTATATTTAACCCGAGAAAGTACGATCGTATAATTTCATACCAGAAGGCGTTGAACTGGTTGAACGTAAAAAATACTCGTAGACGCCAAATTCACATACTAGCTCTATTGTGATAAGCCAAATAATATTCTTCAGCCTTCATTTATTTAAAGTGTTACAAAGATTCCTGCCTAGTAAAACCAAAATTTTACTCGTGCAAAACCAAAATTTTACTCTTTCTGATTTTGGTATATGCGGACGCCTGTTATTTGGATATTACGGAGAAACAGTCGGTTAAATAAATTACAACGTCTTCAAAATGTTTGTCTAAGATTTATTTTCACATCACTTCATACCAGAAGGAGCTGAACTGGTTGAACGTGAGAAATAAAAGTCAAATTCACATACTATCTCTATTGTATAATATCATTGAATGTCCTCTTATCTTGCCGAAAAATTTCAGTGGCTCTCCGTTCATGGACTCGCGCTACGCTCAAACAGAGATTGTGTATTGGTCTTCTCAGCTCACCACTATTATTTTTTGGCATCGTCCTTTACTGTCCATACAATGAGACTCTGGAACCAGTTACAAACCAATGTTGGACTCGCTCAGTCTTTGGCATGCTTTAAGAAGCGACTGAAAAAACTTTTAATTTCTGGACACTAATGTAACGTGTTTCATTCCAGATTTTTCTTTCCTCTCCACCATCCTTTCCTTTTACTTTGATTGATGATATTTCACCTTTACTTTTATTATGTACATGTACGAGTACACAAATTTCTTAAAGATGAATATTAAATAGAATACTTCCGTTATTTTCATTTGTCTGATTGGTTGAAAGATTGCCACCTGGCAATAATATGTAATGGTATGATAGAGCCATCAAGTAATAATATAATATTACTTGATGGCTCTATCATACCATTACATAAAACTGTTAAAAACCTAGGAGTACTAATAGATAACACTCTCTCATGGCGAGATCAAATAAATGAGGTAAGCCGAAGGATCTTCTTCAGCCTTCATTCCCTTAAAGTGTTGCAAAGATTCCTACCAACTAAAACCAAAATTTTACTCGTACAATCTCTGCTCATTCCGATTCTGGACTATGCGGACGTATGTTACTTGGATGTTATAGAAGAACAGCTGGACAAATTACAGCGTCTTCAAAATGTGTGCCTAAGATTTATTTTCAACCTACGAAAGTACGATCATATAACTTCATACCAGAAGGCATTGAACTGGTTGAATGTTAGAAATAGACGCCAAACTCACATACTGTCTCTATTGTATAATATCCTTAACTGTCCCGCCGCACCCTCTTATCTCGCCGAAAATTTTCTACGTCTTTCCAATCATGGATTAGCGCTACGCTCAAACATAAATTGTTTATTGGCCTTTCCAGTTCACCGCTTCTCTTTCTTTACGTCGTCCTTTACTGTCCATGCAGTGAGACTCTGGAATCAGTTACAAACCAATATAAGACTCGCTCCGTCCTTGACATGCTTTAAGAAGCGACTGAAAAAACTCTTCATCTCTAGTCAGTAAAATAACGTGTTTCATTCCCGATTTTTCTTTTCCTTTCCTTTCCACCATCCTTTCCTTTCCTTTTGATTGATGATATCTCACTTTATATGAAAAATAATGTTCGGGTGATTGTCCGTCTTTGTGGGGTTCGTGAGCATGTTCTCGCGTATATGTTTATGGATTTCGTGGGGATGGATAGTCATTTGAATGATTTATGCGACCACGTAACTTGCTTCATTTACTTTTGTCTGGTTGGTTGGAAGAGATTGCCACCTGGCAATAAACCCGCCAGATTGAATTGCAATAAAAGTGTTAAATAAAACAAATAAATAAAAAATAAGCCCGCCAGATTTTTTTTTACAATAAACTGTTCAATAAATAAATTAGTACAATATTATATTTTGTTATATATTAGTTATAAGTACAATATTATACTCTATAAACTCCATTTATATACGAGTATATCTACTTCCAAAGAGTGCAGCTTAGGAACATTGGGTCGAGGCGCTATAAGAATATTTTGCAGAACGTTCTCCTTAGTGCTAGTGTCGAAGCGTAATTATGGTAAAATGTGCATAAAGGTTACTAACGTCTAATGTGAAATTATTTCATTCGATTATTGTACACCCATAAAAATGAGACGTTTCCACTTTTTTGCAGGTTAACAGTTTTGCAAAGTTTTTTTTTTTTTTAGTTTCTTCACAACTATTGCGAAGTCGTCAGAAAATTCCCCAGAGTTGACCATTAGGATTATCTTTGAAATATTTATTTCCTCTAGCACGTTAAACTATTTATTTATACATGATAAGAAATTTTATAAATACGTAAATGAAATAATAAATGGTAATTTAATATGGAAACTCATTTTTAATGGATCTGGGTTTCCTTTCATTTGTTGTATCCCCAGTAAACTAGGATTTTGCCTGTATCTTACAGAAGACATCTAGCATGGAAAAATAAATAGATATTTGAGATTCCATATTACGAGAATATCTCCTCAGCTATATTTTCAACATCTCAGAAAATTGTTTTCACGAAAGCATATTGGGCTTTCTTAGTTTAAAGAGTAAGTTGCTTAGACATAACAGTTATTTCTTATTGACTAGTTTAACACTATATATTTCTCAATTTGAGCTTTATACTTCATTGTGTTTTTATTGTATATGTAAGGGCTAGATTATGGCCGTTTTAAATCGTTTTAAAATGGAGTATGACTTCGCACTAATGATGAGGGATACAACGCCTTCGAAACGTCGTTCATCGTTTAGTTTAAGTCACGGTTTGATTAAATGTATGTTAAAAGATGAGTTTATGAATAAATTATACAGTTTAATTGAAAGGGAATGATGTTTTTTTTTTCAAATTTATGAAAGAAAATAAAAAAATAGTAATTTAATATTCAATTTATTAACTTTTTAACATAAACCACAGTGGAACATTAAGTATTTCACCGTTTAAACATAGCCAATGAAGATTTTGCCAGAGTTGTCAAGTGTCTACGCTTCAGGAGTCCGCTAGAAGAACTGAAAAAAAAAGTTTATTTTAACTCTACTAACTGCAATTTTTTATATACATATTTACGCTCTTATTGTATTTTAATATAAGTTGTATATGCATAGCCGCGCGGTAATACACTGAACTTCCTTACGGAAGGTCGCCGGTTCGAAACTCGCGCCGTGCTACTCTCCTCTAATGACACAGATATTTTATCCGTCTAGTATTCGGGGGTATAACGATACCTATGAATTCGGTCAAATCTATTTTTTCAAAAAAGAAGGAAAAAACATGTCGGTGTGCTCCGATCGTCTCACTACGGTGTGCCATCGGATCCTGTACAACGGTGTACCCAGTGAGTTTGCTGGTGTGCAACAGCTCATTCATTTAAAGAAGAGAAAAGAAAGAAACAAAAAACTTCACAGTACAGCTTCGCTTTCCAACTCAATAGACGATGGAATAGCGACGAGGGTTCTCGACTACGAGGCCCAGCAACGACGATGATCTAGGGATGTATTTTTTTCCTTTTTATATAGTATCTCAGTTTTATAATGAAATTTTAAAAAAATTATGACCGATTGTATTCAACCAATTTTATTCAACCAATTTAAATTATTACATATTTTTTTAATTAATTTTCTATATTGAGATCCTTCACAGACCCATTATGTTAATGGGACTACCCATCACGCAGTGGCCCGCCTGCAAACGACATGACTGACACTTCTATCTTGTTCATTCTCATAATATTATACCATTGTTTCAAATGGATAGATTGTTGGATTGATCTTTATCTAGAGCCCTTATTTACATCAGTCATATCACAATCCAACGCCCATCGATGCCAATTAATGTGTTTAATTTTATTTAAAATATCAGACTAAAAACTCAGACAGGAAATACCTGGTTGAACATGCTTCCTTTACCAAGTAATCATCACATTTATTACCAGTGATACCAACGTTTGTTGTTCTTTATATAATTTTTCTGCACGGTCTTGAAGAAACAGGTGTCTCAACATAGAAATATTTTAAGCCTTTTGTAATTATAATTATTCACATAAAAACATCAATTATCTTTTATTGGCATTATATCATAAAAAAAACTAATAAATTAAATTATTCCTAGTATCAAATAACCCTTAACTATCATATATCCAAATACAACAATAAACAGCGAAACTGTATTTTTTATAAAATATAATTCACTTGATCCTACCACACATTCCTTGATATTCCTTTACCACGCCTTCCACTCACATTTGAACTATTACTTATTTGAGTAAGTCATACGTTCATTCCCTCCACATCCCCAAACTATCTAAGAATGCTCTTCTTCTTCTCACTTAATACCATACATCTCACTTAATACCATACATCATCACAGTTATCCACAACCCCTTCATACAGTTTTCTGCCATCAATAAAATTGTCCCCCCATTTATTTATCTCAGTTCATGCATTTCAAAAACGTTTGTTGAGCTCATTGTTAGTTATATTAAAATACAAAAAGATTTGTTGAGCTTATTGTTTGTTATATAAAGAAAAATCTTACTTAATTTTGTCTGGTGCTTGTAGTTTACTGTAAAAAATAAATTAACATTAATTAATAGTTTACTGTGTAATCAGGATTCATTGAGTTATAAAACAATGCATTATTCACTACGTTCTCCAAATAATCAAAAAATATTTCATTGGTCCATCTCGAATTCTTCTGTTGTATAATAAGAGGATTAAATAGTGACGTGAGACACTCTTGAATGTTTTTACTTCGTTTTCAGGATCCATTGAACTGATACAACAATGTTTTGTTTTTTACTGTCTCCGAAAACCAGTGTCTCCAAATAATAAAAAAATATTTCCTTTTTGTCTCAAATTCAGCAGTTGTATAATATTGGCATGAGAGACATTCTTAAACGTCTTTCACTATGTAGCCAGGATGCATTGGGTTGATAAATAAATGCAGTATTTCATGAGTCAGACAAAACTGTAAATGAGTTGCTCATCACGGTCTCCAAAAACCTCAGAGCCATTTAATAACCCAAAAACCTCAGAGCCATTTAATGACCCAAAAACATTTCAATGTTCTCTCTTAACCGTATAAGCAGTTTAAATAGTGACATGAGATACTATTTAATGAGATTCGAATACATAGTCATTACTTTACACTAAGTACTAAATATAAACTATTTTTTACCAAAAAAAATTGAGTTGATCTTCATAAACCTTTTCGTAGCCACCTTGAATAAGGGAACCACTTGGATTCACTGCCTCAATTTAAAATTTGGCACCAATCAACAAATTTAATGTTAATGTGGTTTTCGAATTCAGTACCTTAAAACCTATAAAATTACTTCTCTTTCTCTGATAATATTATTGTATAGCAGAGATCCATGTCTAGAACCCCACGCTGTGCTGATCCCCTCGAATAACGCTGGCCTTTTTCCGCCTAGTTTTCGGGGGCTGCATATGACTTCGTTCATATCTATTATTTCACTCGTCTCACTTCGGATCTAGTACAGCGGTGTGCCCGGGAGTTTGCTGGTGTGCAACCGCTCACTTACTTTCCAATTGAATTGACGTTTGAATGGCGAAGGAATCCTCGACTACGAGGCCCAACAACGCACGACCGAATAGCAGTATTGACGGAATGTAATGTAAAATTGATCTGTCAACTTGATTGATTATATGATATCTGGTCGCTAATTTACGAGTATAATGACTTTTTTTAAGAGTACATTCTTAAATTTATTATTTTAAGGAATAATGTAAATTGTGCCATAATATAATATAATATTAAGCTTTCCTTACCATCGTGCTGTATTTATAGTACTTTCCGTAATTGCCGTTTGTACGATAGGTATTGGTGTTTGTATTCAGGTAATGTTTATTGTTATTGTTGTTGTTGTTATTGTTATCGTCAGAGTATACCGTATTTTTGTAATCATTGTTTCTACGATAGGTATTTTTATTCTGGTAATGGTTATTGTTGTTGTTATTGTTATCGTTAGTGTACTGATCGTTGTTTACGTTACATCTAGCATTTGTATTTCGGTTGTAGTATGTATTGTATTTAGTGTTTCTATTTTGGTGGTAGTATTGGTCGGTATCATGATCGTATTGATTGTAGTATCTCGTATTTCTATAGTTGGTGTTTTGGCCGTAGTATCCATTGGGGCTGTTTCCATACTGTAAACCGAATAAAAATGTTATTTCACTTTATATTTTTTGTGAATACCGATTAGACATATGATTAGATATTATAAACGAGTTCACTATTCAACACAAACTGTGCTTGTGGAACTAAGTATAATATTTATATAGAAAGGAAGACAATAAAAATACCGATTAGACATATGATTAGATATTATAAACGAGTTCACTATTCAACACAAACTGTGCTTGTGGAACTAAGTATAATATTTATATAGAAAGGAAGACAATAAAAATACCGATTAAACATATGATTAGATATTATAAACGAGTTCACTATTCAACACAAACTGTGCTTGTGGAACTAAGTATAATATTTATATAGAAAGGAAGACAATAAAAAATACAGAAGGAATCGTTAAAGAACTCATTGATGTTGGAAATTATTGTAGTTTTTTTATTAAAAAATCAGTATTAGAACTGCCGACCTATTGCGTGATGGTATGAATGACTGTAACTAAAATAACAAGTATTGATGACAATAATCTTACCGTCGTGAAACCGGATGTCCCAGTATTACGACCGAAGTGCTGAAAATCACAAAGACAGTAAATAAGTATTTATATTTTTTTGTATTTATATATTTTTGGAAGATGAGGGGAAAGCCTTGAAACCGGTAGGGTTACACCGTTACAAAAAAGTGGAATAAACAGTGTTTGATAAAAATAAATTGTAATGTATTGTATATAAACCTCCACAACGTTACTATAAACAACATTTTTGTATTTATATTTATTTGTATTTATATTTATTTGTATTTATATTTATTTGTATTTATATTTGTTTACATTTTTTTGTATTTATTTTTATTTGACATTGAAAAGTTTATTAAATATTGATAGTATTGGTTTGATGTAAATACACTCAGCTTTTGCGAGTTCCAGCAAAATAGAGTCACTAAATTTTTATGCTGTGAGTTCTTTAATCTCACGAGCGGCTGAAGCTTAGATTTATAAAAAAAATTGTAATCATTTTACAAGTCTAAGTTAGCTGGCTCAGAACATTCAATAAGCCTAGTGAGACGGTTTTTATAGAATTGAAACAATCGCTGCCGTTGCTAGAATACATGAGAAAAATCTATCTTATTTTTTTTATTTAATAAACTAATCTACGATACACACATTTACCAAAGGCTATACCTCCAAACAAATCGTCATCATCAATACTATCATGAGAACTAATCTAATTTATTTTTAATTCGTTTTATCAAACATTGTTTATTCCACTATATGCAACGGTGTAACCCTTCCAGTTTCAAGGTTATTCCCTCATCGTCAGGAGAGCACAAACAATATGAGTGGCATAAACAGTGTTTGATAAAACAAATAACAATGTATTTAAACCTCCACAATATCAATGACTTAATTATAAATAATATATTATCTATAGTATATAATATAACTATGAATTAACTTCACTCTATATCATTTTTATTTTTAATAACTTGATATTCATTTTTTTCGAAACAGTTAACACCTGCATACTATCTTATAACTAGATAACAATTCTTGCAACTAATTTTTAAGGAAGTACATGTCCACTCGTTCAGGTTACTTGCATTTCCTCACATTTACTTGGACCTTTGTCCTCCTTGCTAGTGCTGCAGGTGAACTAGTCGGGTATCAGATGATGCTTTGGTAGGCTGTGTTTATAACGGAAAGGTAGATCAGACTTACACTCTTATGGCAACTGCCACAAGAAGAGCAGACCTTATGGCTTGAAGAACTTTTTGTATGTTACATGCAGAAGGCGGCTATTATTAATTATATGTGTTAGTATGATACTCATATATATTTAGAAATAGCTACTAACTCTGTGCTCTCCTTTATTAATATAAATACCAAATATTAAGGACAATATTTTGCCTCTGGAGTTGAGTAACCCTGCATCAACATATGTGAACCTTTTAATTCTGCAAAGCAACTTGCATCTCGTTCCACTAATGAGGCCATGTGTTTTCTATATTTCAATATATATCCATAAAATTCCCACAAAATTCTCAAAGGTTATTAAATAATTTTAAAACGATGACTTTAACTTATTCTACTGCTTTTTGTATCTTCATGTTAGTTTAAGATAAAGTTGTATTATTTGTCAATAAATTTAAGTACTTGTATAACCTGTCACATGTTCATTTGTATATAAAGACACTGTTGTGTCGTTAATAAAATAAAATAAATAAAAAAAAAAAAAAATATGCTATTATCCGGTGCGAGAGTTACATGCTAGAACTAACTATTACTCGAATTCTCCCGTACCCAGATTGTATCGATTGGTTAATGCCTATGGTGCAGTCTCGGACATATTTGCTAAGTCTTTAATATGTATCTTCGAGAACGCTTTTGTTTGTTTAAACAATAAATACAACGCCACAGCGTGACTCTAGTCACAACTTTATTCTCTTTTTCTTTTCGTTGACTTTTCTCTCAAACTTTTCGAGATCTCTGTTAATATGTTAATAGTTTCAAGGTGCTTTTTTTTGTGTATTGGAATAGATTTATTATTTTCGTAGTTCATTTTTTCTCCTCTCTTTTTGTATGTTTTATGGTTCTTGATTACCTAAATCTTGACCTTTGTCATGTTTGTATTTTATGTGTGATAAGTGGTATTCGTGTGTGTACAGCTTTTTAATATTTTTGTTATATATGATTAATGTAAATGTTTATATTTTTTGTGACAAGTTGTATTTACTGTCATACCCACTCAAAGTTCTAATTTGAGTATTACTCTGGTAATTTTTTTTCAATGGTCGATGAAAGACCGTACATTATAAAAAAAATTAATGAAGACTGATCTTACCTTGCCGAGGGCCACGCTGACGAAGCAGCACAAGAAAAAGAGGAAGAGGAACTTCATGTTGCTGGATTGCTGATGAAGACTGAATTGATTTCTCTAGTCGATGCATCAGCTTATATACTAAAGTCTTGTCGATTGTATTGGTGTGCTGTGGTACTGATAAGAACCTTAATAGACTTAAGCACATACTCCGTGAAAATTTAGCTTATTTTATATTACACGACGGTTCTGTTGTAAAGATACAGTGCCTGTCAGATTAATTGTCAAGTTGTATATTTTTTAACCAACTGAAAAAACTCAAAATGTTTGTATTATGTATAAAATCAACTGAGGTTCTTGAATTTTTTTATTGACCATCGATATTCAGACTTCCAGCTGGAGGACAAGCGTTGTACCAAAGGACCACAGATTTCGACATCAAATACTTTAAAGATTTAATTATAATAGTTGTATTAGATTATACTTTATTTCAATGGCTTTAGTCTCTGAAATCTGTTTCTAACTTTCATTTATTCCAAAGACTATTTTATATGTCGCCATTAAGAGTACAAAATCTCCTCTAGGGCGCTCTTACTCTGGACTCGATCCCAATATTATTAAACAAATTACGTTTAACAGTTATAATAGCCCGAGCGAATCATGCAAAATTTTTCAACAATACATGTAGAAAGATTTATATACTTTATTTCCATGGCTTTAGCCTCTAGAACCTGTTTCTAACTTTAATTTATTACAAAGACTATTTTATATGTCGTCATTTAGAGGACAAACTCTCCTCTAGGGTTCTTTACTCTGGACTCGAACCCAATATTATTAAAAAAATCCCGTCTGGCAGATATAACAGCGACCAAGCAAATCATGGATCATTTTTCTTTTCTCACTATATACAGTACATGTAGAAAGATTTAAAAATATATTTAAGGGAAAATTAGATTGAAAACTTTTTTTTAAATAATCAAGGATCCAACGGGAATTGAAACCACAACCTCCAATACGGAAGACAGGTACCTTACCAACTGGGCCACGGAGGTGGCAAAAGACTTGCTCCGTCATTGGCGTGTTGCAAACAGTGACTCAAAAAGCATTATATTTCTCTTCAGTAACGAAACGTGTTTTCGGTTTTTCTGTTTGCCCGATAATGATTCTACCCAATAACCTCATATACATCCTAGCCGCAGATTAATGTGTTGTATTTACAAACATAAACACATATAATCCTGCCATTCGAGGGCTGTCCGGGTAGGCAAAGAGGACATAATATCCAAATATCCTTATTCGGCACACATCCTTCGTCTCTTCCATGTCCATACACCTTCTCATACATTTCATATGATCTCTCTGACTTTCTACCTTTTTTTTTTACAAAATATCATTTACTTAATCCAACAATACTTTCCTTGGTGTTCCTCTACCGTGCATTCCACCGAATATTTTTTCTATTTGTCTTTATTCATTTTTTCGTTTTACATGTCCAAACCATCTCCGATTGTAATATTTTTTATATTTATACGTATGTACATATATATCATTAGGCCTTGTCACTCGCGGGGATAGCAGAGAGAACAGATCATCTCAATATTCTATTATTCATACTTCTCACTTTACCAAATCGTCAAATGATTCCTATCCTTTGCCATTTTACTATCTATGCATAAAGCTTAGATATAAATATTTCACTCAACACTGAAAAAAATAGGTCTGAGTTGACAGTAAACCTATCATATACAATGCAAGCCCGATTAATGAAGCCCGATCGCATATACAGGGTGTTGCAAAAAATGTATTCTCTCTTTCATGCAGTGCCGTTTACCTGAACTTGATACAGAAATACGTCATACTGCGCATTTGTGAAGAATTTAGGGATGAGGGGGACTCTTATTTCCAGTAAGATGATGTACCTCCTCACTACCGTCGGGATGTGAGAGCCTTTCTTAATGAAAATTTGCTGAACAGATCGATTGGATGTAGAGGTAGCATTTAATACCCCCGCGCTCCCCAAACCTCATGCCAATGACTTTTTTTTATTGAAGACTTATCAAGAATAAAGTAAATGGCACAAAACCTATAAACAGTTAATGAATTGAGAGCAACCATTGAAAGAGAATGCGACCAAATAACAAAAAGAATGGTTCGTGAAGTGTGTGATTCCACGTTATCAGCAATGCATGCCAGAAAAGCCATAATTAGAGCATTTGCGACAAATGGAAAAACAAATACGTTTATCTTCTTCAAATTGAAGTTTTAATATTAGATATAGTATAATAAATACTGCATTACAATCATTTGGAATGTGTGTATATTTTTTTGACTCAACCTGTAGTTTGTTTTGAAATGCTTGGAAAAATAGTCTGGTGTTTCTTGATGGTTTCAGAGGGACGTAAACTAGATTTTCAGCAGCAGAAATGAACTATCAATCAAGATGTAAAAAAATTGTGTACTAAATATGTACTTTGCGTAATAAATTTTATTTAATAAAAAAAAGAAATTCCAAACAAGGCTGTATTTGTCAAAACCTGCAGGAAATAGAAATATAGGAAAAAAATAAATATTGAATTTTCCAAAGTCAGGCAATGATTTAAAATGTTATATAAACTTAAGTTTCTTAATAAAATAACCTTCATTCGAAAGATAAGGGGTTTGCGGTAGATAAATCCATGAAATTGGTATACTTGAAGGTTATCCGATATGGTCGAGGTGACCAACACAATCACTAGGGTAAATTACGCATAGCAACACATCATCACGTTATTTACCTATTTTTAAACATATCCTTCAAACTATCGATCACAATAGTCTTGGAGATCTCAAATCTATATAATCATTTCCTTTTTCGATAGAAAACAACTTAAAGATCCACTTAGGCTTGCAGGAAGGATGACTTGTAGCAAAGGTTCGTGTGATGGTGGTGTATATTTGGCGATTGTGTGCGGGGCATTGTGAGATGGAATTTTGGAGTGTCTGGAATGTTGAGGGATGCGGGGCTTGATTCGAGTGATATGTACTCGTATATGTATAAAAATTGATTCTCACTGTTTGTCAAGTTGATGAGAGTTTGTAACAGGGTATTGTGTAATCAACAATCGGAAAAAAAACAACGTATTTTTCCACGTTATATGTCCTCAGTAAAATACAGGCAAAAGCCTAGTTCAATGGAGAGACGACAAAAGAAAGCCATCAAACCCAGTTTCATTAAAATTATCTTCATTAAATTACGTGCTGTTTTTTTTCACAAATTATGCATAATTATAAGGAACCTCGAAAAAGGACGTTTTCATCATTTCCGTAAAAAAAATTAATAATAAATCATTTTTCACTTTATACGTAATGGAAGTTAGTCGTTTTGACATAACATTTATTTCTTATTTACTTAAACTGCATATATTTTAATTTTTGAACCTAGTTCGTAATTGGATTTGAACTGTTTATGTCGTTCGTTGCTGGGCCTCATAGTCGAGGATCCCCTCACCATTCTGACTTCAATTCAGTTGGAAAAACGATCATATGATGTGGAGTTCGTTATTGTTTTAAGTGAGTGAGCCGTTTCACACTAGCAAACTCACCGGCCACACCGCTGTACTGGATCGGATGGCACACCGAAGTGAGACGATTGGAGCACACCGGCATATTTTTTAATCTTTTTTTTGAAAGTATAGATAAAGCCGAAATCATAGGTATCCTTATACCTCACAATACTAGGTAAAAAAAATGCCTGTGCCATTCGAGGATAGTACGAGCACAGTGCGGGACTCGAACCGACAATCTTCATCCAGTGCGTTATCGCGTGGGCATGCATCTCTGCTGCACAGCCATGCACAATGATGTTATCAGAGAAAAAGAATTAGTCTTTATAGATTTTTAGGTACTGAATTTGAGAACCACATTAACATTAGTTGATTGGTGCCCAGCTTTCAATTGAGGCCGTGAATCCACGTGGCTCCCTTATTCAAGGTGGCTACGAAAAGTTTTATGAAATTCAACTTGAATTTTTTTGGTAAAAAATCAAAGATGCCTGTTTTGAACCTTGAAGGTTGGAGTTCACTCACGATGATGACTATTTCTTTAAATGAATCCAATATGATTTTCACTTAATGCCTTTTTAACACTTGCCTTACTGTGCTAAAAAATCCGCCAACCACGGTGCTGGACGCTAAGCGTCCAGTAAAAAATGTATATTTTAAATAAAAATTATGCACAATTTGCTAGGTTATTTTTTGTAATTAGCTATAAAAATCATTTTATTATGTATTAAAACGTCGAATAATCAAATAAAATATAAGTCCTGGTCACTCGCTATCCATTACAGGGAGGCAAGTGTTAATAAAAAAAAAAAGAAAGAAAACTCTCATCAAGGGGTCTAGGGATTTAATAATCGAGAGTAAATCCGATCAACCTTTACGTTGTAAGCACAGGCACCCGAAGCATCGTCTGTTGCCTGACTAGTACACTTACAGTAGTAGTTGGGAGGACTAAGGTCTGAGTGACTATGATGGAATGCAAGTAGCCTGAACGAGTGGACTTGTTCTTGCCAAAAAAATAGTTGTAAGAATTGTTATCTAGTTATAAGTAATAAGTAGGTGTTTACTATATCTAAGAAATTATATATAAAGATTATTAAAAAAAATTAATAAAATGTTACAAAATTTAAGCTAAGGCCTGAGAAATATGTTCTATAAATTGGGAGAATAAACACAAAATGACAAAAAACGGCCATATCAACTTCTGCTAAAATACTATACAATCAAAGTTGGTACTAAAATACTGTTGTGAACCATCACCATCTCTTAAGAGCTCCATTGACTTCGTTTAAGTGCCCTATTGACCTAACTATTCCATCATCTGAGAAATTTCTACCCAAATAACAGAATTTCTGAACATAATACTCGTATTATCTTTATATATTATTTATAGTTAGGAAGGCATTAACATTGTAGAGGTTTGAAGACATTGTCAATTGTTTTATCAAACACTGTTTATTCCACTTTATGTAACGGTATAACCCTGCCGGTTTCAAGGCCTCATCATCAGGGGAGCACAACAAGTCTTGTTTGTCTATTAATATTTCGCTACTCACCCACACATCGTATTTTACGTTTCCTTTTAGATACCTTTATGGAAATGTTTTCTAAAAAAAAATGGTGTATCTAGACAGTAAATATTTTTTTTTTAAATATGAAAAATGATGGAAATAAAAATAAAAGTAATATTTTTTTAAGTATGATTTATTAAATTTTTGCACATTTCTCAAAATTAATTCAAAAGTTTGCCGTTTTCACCTCAGGCAGTTCTTAAGAAGTCGATTTCAGTCTCTGCACGTTCATTTAGAATAATTGGAAAATAACTGGAAAATAACTGGAAAATAATAAATAACTCAGTGTTTAGGGTACATTGGGTTGTCCGAAAAGTAATTTCGTATTTTAAGGTAAAATTCAATTTTAGGAAATATTATACCAAACGGTTTGTGAATGATGGTTTTGGAACATTTTCAATATTTCAACAATATTTATATCGTAGAACGCTGGTTAGTTGTTCCTGATCAAATCTTTGATTCGATCTTTGGACACCATCTTCAAGTGTCGTATTAACATTACGGAATTTTTCAAACCACTTTTAAAAAACACGATCGCTTAAATCATCGAGACCATACACACCGTACATATATTTTTTTGGCTTGAGTATCATTTTTTTTCTTTAGCTGTAGAAAAAAAACATCAAGCACCAAAAAAAACAACTTATTTGGTTCCATCCTAAAAATTATGTAAAAAAAACCAAAAAAAATTTGGCAACCCATGGCCGCAAAATGCGCTAAATTATTACCTTTCGTAATAATTCACATTTGTCATACGTTTGAAACGTAAATTTTGTCTTACAGACATTTCTCAGAGAAATACAAAGTTACTTTCCGGACAATTGTATATTTTCTTAAATATCATCGTTTTGATATATGATACATATTGGGTGTTAACATAAGTTGTGTCCGTTTTGATATACGAGTATGATACATATTAGGTGTTAACATAAGTTGTGTCCGTTTTTTTTTCAATTTAAAAATGAGCACCAAAAGTAAAACAAAATGCTAAATGTTATACGTCATTCGAAAGAAAATTTTCTGCTCTACAAGATATTGTGTTTGCTTTTACGTTAAATGTGTTATTTTATTTTATTACAAGCCTTCAAAATGGAATGTCAAGTAGACGAAAGTGAGCATTTGCGACACCGTTCAATCGAGGGAGTAAAGCTGCTCGCGATATTTGCGAAGTGTACGGTGAAGGTGCTATGAACGAAAGGACAGCTCGTCGATGGTTTTTGCATTTTAATGACGGTAATTTCGACCTGAAAGACATGAAGCATTCCGGACGACCAGTGGACTTCGATGAGGACCGCTTAAACCATATTATTCATGAAGATTCCCTTCAAACATTTTTCAGTTAAACAAAATGGTAAAGGTTATACGTCATTCGAAATTTTCTTTTGAATGACATATATATAACCTTTACCATTTTGTTTTACTTTTGGTGCTCATTTTTTAATTTGAAAAAAAACGGACACAACTTATGTTAACACCTAATACAACATACCTTGACTCCATTTTCACTGTCGTTATATGCCTTAAGGGCAGAGCGCCAGAATTTCTTATCTCGACAAACATCCTTCGCTTTTTCTTCATCCACACACCTTCTAATACATTTTTTTAACTTTTTACGTTTTTTTCTTTCAAAATACCATTCAGTTGGCCCAATCATTATTTCTTTGATTTTCTTCTTCCTCGCCTTCCACTCAGATTTGCTCAATATTTAGCTTTGTTAGTATTTCTTCATTAATTCATTTTTCATGTCCAAACCATCTCAGATTGCTCTTCTTCATCTTACTCAACACATCAGCCTTATATTCACATTCATCGATTCCGTATTCTGTCTTATATTATCACTATATTTATTCTTCTCAGTTCACGCATTCCTACAGTATTTATTCGGTTCCTTTCAATCATTTTCCACGTCCATGTTTCATTACCATCCATCAAATATGTTACTAAAATATAATACCTTTGTGGACTATCCTCTTTGCAGATTTACACACCAGTTCAAGTCTATACGAGTATGTTTTAACCCCCTTTGATTTTGTTTCCTATCGCTACACGTATTTCGAAATCGTTCTTAACTCGGTCAAAATCATCTAAGAAAATACAACCCAAACAACAGAATTGTTCAACTAGCTGCAGTATTTTATCGCACGTATTCTTCTATTTATTCTTCCTTTCACACTTTTTTCTCACCATCAAATTTGAATTCTCAACATTCATTTTCAAATCAATCTCTCGAAGAATTTTCTTGTCAAACTCTACAATTCATATTCATTTTCCATTTTCACTATTATGTCATCAGCATACAGCAATATGCGCACACTCCCATTCAACATTCAAATAATAAACAAACAGTGTAACATAACGCATCCTTGCTTTACCACTTTTGAAATATTAAACCAACCAAGGCACCGTTTACTCTTATACAAGTTATTTTTTTATGAATGCAAATTTTCATACCCGATTTCCTTTGCTGACATAGAGTCGTCCAATCACTCCAACGGAACTCTGTAAAATAAAAATTATCAACAACCACTTGTATAAGATTTGTTGAGCTAGCAAATTCATCATTCTCGTAAGTTGGTCGAAAAAACGATGAACCCATGTGCTCACGTTACGGTCGCCAACCGGGATGGACCCATGCGCTCAGTTACAATTTTGATTATGATATAGGCCGGCGGCATCCGGTGTGCATCCGCTTATGGTGAATTTGACTACGGACAAGCCCTGAAGATGAAAACTGCAACGTTTTCGAAACGTCGGCATCATAAGTCAAACCATGCAGTAAAACACTCCGAATATTCCAATTCTCAACATCCTAATATAATATTAAATAAAATGCATTGTCGTAAATCCCCAATAATACTAAAATACAATGAACTTGGTAATCATACACAGTACAATGATATACAATGTGCTTGGTAATCATACAGAGTCAAATAGATAGTTTTTTTTACTGTTAACAAAACACAGGAGTATCTCGTGTCACTATTCAATCAATCAAAGTTCTTGTGGCTAGGCTTTGCAGTGTTCTGTTCATTCAAGGAACCCTTATTTGGTAAGTAGTCCTGCTAATCTAGTGGAGTAGCCATAGCCTGTGTCAATACTTTTCTTTCCTTTTTTTTACAAATTCCTAGATTATTTATAAAAGTTTCAGTTTTGTGATACTAGTTGGCTCCTTTTTGAAATATGTTTGAAAAAAATATTTTAACAACGTAATTATTAAGTTCCTCAGCACGAATAAACCTATTATAGATTTTATCTTCCTCAAACTGTCGAGAGAAATGGGTGCTCTTTGCAGCTTTAGGAAGACAAGCCTTTTTGGGATGTGTTATCAAAATATATGAACACATGAACTGCACTACACTTTAATCCAAATTAGACATTAATCCAAATTAGACATTGGAGTGTTTTATATATTAAATTGTAAACATTAAAAATATAAGTTGAATTAAGAAAAACAATAATAAAGACTTTTCACTATTTCAAAATTTGACACATTTGGTAGAGGCCCGTTTTTGGTAGAGACCCGTTTTTCTATGCATTCTTTATGAACGCTACACTTCAATTCGAATGTGTTAAGATCACATTTCGGAATATCTTTTTTTGAAAGAATATATATGACCGAAATCATAGATATCCTTAAACCCTCGAATACTAGACGGAAAAAATGCCTGTGTCATTCGAGGGGAGTAGTGGCACAGCACGGAATTTGAACCGACGACCTTCCGCACGGAAGTCCGGTGTGTTATCGTCGGTCATGCACCTAAAATCTAAAGGGTTTTTTATAGTTTGTCTTTCCTTGGTAAGTTCTCTGCGGTTTTCTTAATTATATATATATATGGCTATGGCTATTTATTTTTAGTAAGAATGCTTTTGAGAGTGCTCTCTATGAAAGAAGTTTATTAAAGAAAATCGTACCAGTCCAACACTGCTATGTAGATGGTCATGTCTTGTACGATGATTCTTATGCTTATTGTTGTTGTTATGTCCATTGTTATTATTATTAGTATCACAATCATTGTTATTATTGTGTTTGCAATTATTGTTAACATGGTTGTCGTCTTTGCAATTATTATTATTATTATTAGAGTTGTTTCTATTATTATGTTCTTTATTTCCATTATTATGGTGATTATTTATTTTATTATGGTGATTATTTCCATTATTATGGTGATTCTTGCCATTATTATGGTGATTTTTATGATTGTTTCCGTTATTATGGTGATTATTTCCATTATTATGGTGACTATTATCATTTTTTCCGTTATTGTGGTGATTATTTCCATTATTATGGTGATTGTTGCCATTATTATGGTGATTATTATCATTGTTTCCGTTATTGTGGAGATTATTTTCATTATTATTGTGATTGTTGCCATTGTTATGGTGGTTATTATCATTGTTACCCTTATTATGGTGATTAATTCCATTATAATGGTGATTGTGGCCATTATTATGGTGATTATTATCATTTTTTCTGTTAATATGGTGATTATTTCCATTATTGTGGTGATTATTTCCATTATTATGGTGATTATTTCCATTATTATCATTGTTTCCGTTATGATGTTTTTTATTGCCGTTATTACGATGATTATTTCTATTATTATTATGGTGATTATTTCCATTGTTATCTTTGTTTCTGTTATTGTGTCCATTATTATGTTGATTTTTTCCATTATTATGGCCGTTATTTACATTATCATTATTTTTATTATTTTGACCGTCATTTCTCTTGTTATTGTTACGTCCATTATTATGATCTTTGTTTCCATTATTATGGTGATTATTTCCATTGTTATCATTGTTTCTGTTATTATGGTGATTATTTCCATTATTGTCATTTTTTCCGTTATTATGTTCTTTATTTCCATTATTATGGTGATTATTTCTATTATTATGGTGATTTTTTCCATTATTATGGTGATTGTTGCCATTATTATGGTGAATATTATCATTGTTTCTGTTATTATGGTGAACATTTCCATTATTATGGTGATTATTTCCATTGTTATGGTGATTATTTCCATTATTATGGTGTATATTTCCATTGTGATGGGGATTGTTACCATTATTGTGGTGATTATTTCCATTATTATGGTGATTATTTCCATTATGATGTTTTTTATTGCCGTTATTATGATGATTATTTCTATTATTATGGTGATTGTTTCCATTATTATCTTTGTTTCCGTTATTATGTCCATTATTATGATGATTTTTGCCATTATTATGGTCCTTATTTACATTGTTATCATTGTTTCTATTATTTTGACCATCATTTCTCTTGTTATTGTTATGTCCATTATCATGGTCTTTGTTTCCATTATTATGGTGATTATTTCCATTATTATCATTGTTTCTGTTATTGTGATGTTTATTTCCATTATTGTCATTGTTTCCGTTATTGTGTTCTGTATTTCCATTATTATGGTGATGGTTTCTATTATTATGATGATTATTTCCATTATTATGGTGATTGTTGCCATCATTTCGGTGATTATTATCATTGTTTCCGTTATTATGGTGATTATTTCCATTATTATGGTGATTATTTCCATTGTTATCGTGATTATTCTCATTATTATGGTGATTTTTTCCATTATCATTATTGTTTCCATTATGATGTTTTTTATTGCCATTATTATGGTGAATATTTCTATTTTTATGATGATTATTTCCATTATTGTCATTTTTTCCGTTATTATGTTCTTTATTTCCATTATTATGGTGATTATTTCTATTATTATGGTGATTGTTTTCATTATTATGGTGATTTTTGTTATTATTGTGGTTTTTATTATCTTTGTTTCCGTTATTATGGTGATTATTTCCATTATTATGGCGATTATTTCCATTGTTATGGTGATTATTTCCATTATTATGGTGATTATTTCCATTATTATCATTGTTTCCATTATGATGTTTTTTATTGCCATTATTATGGTGAATATTTCTATTATTTTGGTGATTATTTCCATTATTATGGTGATTGTTGCCATTATTATGGTGATTATTAACATTTTTTCTGTTATTATGGTGATTATTTCCATTGTGATTGGGATTGTTTCCATTATTGTGGTGATTATTTCCATTATTATGGTGATTATTTCCATTATTATGGTGATTATTTCCATTATTATCAATGTTTCCATTATGATGTTTTTTATTGCCGTTATTATGGTGATTATTTCTATTATTATGGTGATTTTTTCCATTATTATCTTTGTTTCTGTTACTATGTTCCTTATTTCCATTATTATGTTGATTTTTTCCATTATTTCCATTATTATGGTTTTTATTTACATTGTTATCATTGTTTCTATCATTTTGATCGTTATTTTCGTTATTGTTCTGTCCATTATTATGATCTTTGTTTCCATTATTATGGTCATTTTTTCCATCGTTTCTGTTTTTATGTCTGTTATTATGGTGATTATTTCCATTCTTTCCATTATTGCTTCCATTTTCATTCACATCATTATCATCGTTATCGCAATTATCTTTACTATTGTCATTGTTGCAATTATTTTTATTATGGCCATTCTTTCCATGTTTACCGCCATGTATAATAATGGAAGTGAAACCATGCACCTGTAAGAACAAAAATTATTAAAATTAATGAAATATTTTTTTACCAAAAATTTTACTTAAAATAATACTTATATACATATTCGTACCATATCAAATATCATATGTTATTTGATATGGTACGAATACATCAAACTCACGACATAATCTATAGCAATTTCCCGATAGCAGTTCTCGTTTTCCGTTTAGCACAATACATTATGTATAAGGAGTATTTGTTTTATCTAATGAAGTACCAAAGAGAAGAACGATTTAAATACATGGTGAGGAACAGTCCCAGTCCCCGCGACTCTTGCTGTAGTGACCGAGAATCCAGGTGCAGGTGCAGGTTCAGATCTTGCAGCTAAGAGGACTTGACAGGTGGAACGTCCAGTGCTATTCAGGGGACAGAATTCTCGGGGGAAGTAGTATAGTGCATTTTATATGAAATTAACAAGATAGCACTATTAAGCGACACAAAAATATACAAAACTCTGCTAAACAAAATACTACAACAGATTAAACCTGCCGACTGTATTGGGTCTTTGATCTCCTTGCCATCGAATCTTTCAATTCGTCTGTTAAGACTATGTGCTCGCTGAAGTTTGGAAGCACACATCGGCATCTTCCATCCGCAGGATGGCTGACAATCATACTTGATCACGAGAGATTGCCTATCTCATATCGATTGCATTACGCTCTCATTGTATACTGTACAACCTGGAGGGTGTGCCAAATGGCGTGGAACTGTTTCTCAGGGACTCAATAGAGAAAGGAGACGCAGACAAGCTGCAGGTACTGAAGCTCTTTGCCTTTTATGCAACGGGATACGTCTATCACAAATTGATTTACATAGTTATCTCCGGTGGCACCATCGTCTGGTACCCTGATCACCCACTTTGTATTATGCCTTCTAGTGTAGATCGCGCTGGACGGGATATTATCTTGTCCCCCATAACAGCATTGGTGGTGGGATCGAACTGTTGACTATTTTACTCTCTTTGTATGAAATTTTTGTACAAGTATTTCACCCAACACTTAATTTTTTTTAATTGGTTGGGCGAGATTTCGCTATTGCTAAGTACTTAACAGTTTTCATATAATAAATTAAAATTATACTCACGCTTTTCCTCTGAACTGGGTCAAGGGGGTTTTGTTTTTGATCCACAGAGTGCTGAAAATCAAACAAAAGTTAAATTAATTTCGTAATTTTAAAATAAAATTATATAAAAACACTTTTACCTATTTACCCAGAACACTTTTAGCTATTTATCTATTTACCCAGAAGAGTCACAATTTGTCCAGCAAAATCTCTAGCATTATCATAGCACTATATGGAGGAGAACTTTTAACTTCTTACCTCAAATGACACGGTATTTTTTTTCCAACTAGTATTTGGAGGCATAAGGATATCTATGACTTCATTCATATCTATTCTTAAAGAAGCAGAAATTAAATTGTGATTCAAGAATAGCTCGAACCCGCAATCTCCGAGTCAGGAGACCAAAGTCTTATCAAATAGACCACAGAGATCGTCAAATGGTTGTATTGCATCCAAACAAAGTCGTCGGTCCTTGTTGGGATATACATAGTACAGCTGTAAGTGTATTACTAGCCTTCTTATTTTTTTCCTTCTTCATAAGCGCTGCTTCATCTGGAAATGGTTATGAGAATCCCAGACATGCTTAGAATTTGAGCCACCTTTTTACCTTCCTCACTATAATCCAATGGAACAACGTAAGTTGCTACATCTGGGGCGAGTTCAATTACAAAAGCTGCTAGCTAGAGAGTATTATATGTCCCTTGTACTGTCTGCGGTGTTTGCTACCGGATTATCTGTCTGGATTGACTCCCATGGTATTTCACTTTACAAAGCAACAGTATGGTTAAAGGAAAGGAAATAACTTAGGAGTTTTGAAGAACAGGGGTACAAGGACAATCATCACCGTATGTTAAGTATAAGACGTCGATGCTGGACCTCAGAGCCTCGAACCCAGAACTAAATCATCTGCAGTAAAAGAAAACAACACTGCACTAATTGCAATGAGTTCTTTGAAGTAATTATTGAGCTTGGGACCTTGTTTGTCTTATTTTTCATCTTCATTGAGAGCTTAACGCTGAATGTCGTAGTTCTCGGCTGTGTCTGCAGCCTTGTGAACTACCTGTCTCCATCCTTCCTGATCATGTACCATGTTGAATACAACGTTATAAGAAGATCCCGTTAACTCATCTATTTGGTTTGTCCATTTTATAGGACACCTTTCTCTTGCTCACTTTCTCTCAACTGTCCCTGTGATCACCAGTTTATCCGAACTTTCATTATTCCCATATACCCAAAGTTTGTTAAAATTATTTTCCTGTATATTGTTGAAAATCTTCCGGTAATCTCTAATTCTTGGATGGTAGACACGTTGGTGTACCTTGTGAGCCATGGGATACCTAGCGTCTGCTTCAGACACCACACCTCGGAGGAATCTATCATGTTTCTTTCCTTCCTCATCGTTCATGTTTTCACTCCATGCGGGGCCTTGATTGTAAGCAGTATGAAAGAAAAAGCCATTGCTGGATGTCACATAATCAAACTAACTTATCGAATGCATTGTACTGCGTAACAAATTATTAAACTCACCTGGCCGAGGGCCGCGCTGGCGAGGCAACACAAGAAAAAGAGGAAGATAAACTTCATGTTGCTGAGTTGCCGATGAAGTCTGAACTGATATCGGTTGCATCAGCTTATATACAAAAATATTGCAGGAGCGCGCATTAGAAGTCTGCGGTTTATTTATTTCTTAAGGAAAGTAAAGGTAGACATATGAACAAATGCTTATCTAAACATAAATCAACAAAAATATACAATGTATTTTGCGCGCATTATTTGTGTGATAAGGAGTTATTGGGAATAATTGTGTGGTGAGGAGTTGTTGGTAATTATTTTCATGTCGTTATTGAGATTATGATGCAGTAGATTTTTGTGCTGAGGAGTTATTGCAAATGATTTTATGATGTTATGTGATGAGGAATTAATGGAAATGGTTAATTTATTGTACTCGTATATGCTTGGCATGTAAATTTATTGTACTCGTATATGCTTGTCATATAAACTTTTTGTACTCGTATATGCTTGTCATGTAAATGTTTTGTACTCGTATATGCTTGTCATGTAAATAAATAATACAGACCGAAGTTGTTACCGTAACAATATTAACGATATTTCGCAGTGCCAGGCTTTTTCCTTTTAACATACTTGGACGAACTCTTTTACAAGACTGGGATCTTTTGATTTTTTTAACTAAGTACTGTGTTTTATATTACACACGTCACCTTTTGATAGTTCCTCTCTTAAATGTATTTTCTTTGACATTATCCAGAGATATATATATATATATATATATATATATATATATATATATATATATATATATATATATATATATATATATATATATATATATATATATATATATATATATATATATATATATATATATATATATATATATATATATATATATATATATATATATATATATATATATATATATATATATATATGATTTTTTTGTTTGGTTTTAGCGAAGGGTTATATATGTTTATTTTAGGTTTTCAGTTACTTCACGAACTGTAAATATTGGATTCTGACATCAGATCTACCTGGAGATCCCTCAGCAGCTTCCTTACAGCATTTTTTATTTTTTGGCCTGGATGACTTTTTAGTAACATTATTCTCTGTTTTGGATATACAGGAGACGGCATCTATTTTAATTGGTATTTTGTGGGCTTATGACCACCTTTGAAGGTTGAGTTAAGTGCTCACTTTATGCCTAGGCAACATTCCTCATTATACCATAGATTCATCTCTATACATCATTTAAATGTTTTTATTCTTAGTGCAGACAAGATGGTTTTCAGCCTTCAAAGGTGGTCATAAGCCCACAAAATACCAATTAAAATAGATGCCGTCTCCTGTATATCCAAAACAGAGAACTATGTTACTAAAGAGTCATCCAGGCCAAAAAATAAAAAATGCTGTAAGGAAGCTGCTGATGGATCTCCAGGTAGATCTGATGTCAGAATCCAATATTTACAGTTCGCGAAGTAACTGAAAACCTAAAATAAACATATATAACCCTTCGCTAAAGCCAAACAAAAAAATCATATATATATATATATATATATATATATATATATATATATATATATATATATATATATATATATATATATATATATATATATATATATATATATATATATATATATATATATATATATATATATATATATATATATATATATATATATATATATATATATATATATATATATATATATATATATATATATATATATATATATATATACAATTTATGGATATATGTGTATATTATTTGCTATTTTGCTGCTATTAATAAACCTATATTTATTTATTTGATAGGGATTCATTTATTCTTCATCGTCTCAAACAAATTGAGAGTTGAATATTTTCGTTTTTTTTTATTTATGTAGCTTGCCTTTTGTGATCATCGTTTCAATATGTTATTTCAACAACCTTTATTTTGCGTTTCTGTTTATCTGATGCGGGCCTTCAAGAAGCGGTATTTATCGCCCCTGCCATATCGAATTAGATTTAAGTTCAACCATTTCAAATATCTATCTGAAAGGAAGCTATTTTATTAAACAGTTAATCTCAAAGTGTTTGAAAACAATAAAGCCTACACTTCATATGCAGATACAGCAAAGTACCCAAACTAATGACCGCAGCCACCACCTTCCTATCCTTACACTCAACTTACTTATCGGGACCCAGTGGGTGTGGATGTTTTATACTTTGTTTTCAATTTGTATTTTGTTTTTTAATGCTTTTTCTTTTGTGTTTTTATTTTTTGTGCAGTGCGGGTTGTTCGCCTGTGGACGACCCAGTATTGTGTTAGTAACATGTGATTTTATACCTGGTTCTTTCTAATAGTTTTTGTTGTTATTGTGTACATTTTTGTATATTTTTTTATATTCTGTCAATGTTAATATGTTGAGCATTCACTTCTAGCTTTTTTATTTTTTATTATTTTTGTTATAAGGTGCATTGTACCGTTTATTTATATTAATAAATAAATGATGTGGGAGAGGAATATGTTATTTGTATAATTATTGAAATGTTTGTCTTTAAAGTCCTGCTATGTATTTTTTAAAGAATAGATATGACCGAAGTCATAGGTATCTTTATACCCTCGAACACTATGCAAAAAAGTGCTTAAGTCGTTCGAGGAGTAGCACAGGGCGGGGTTCGAACCGACGACAATCCGCACGGAAGTCCAGTGCGTTACCGCACGGCCATTTACCTCATTATTGTAATTTTCTTTGTCACGTTAATTAAAAGAGTACATAAACAATAATATACGAGAAGCACTTTTTTTTTAAATATACACTAAACTAACGTATGTCAATCACTGGTTTTAATTTATTTTATAAAATATTTTTTTTACATGAACACATTTTTATTGTATTGTTGATACAATAAATATTCTTCATCTGCAGGTGATGTAATAAATATATCCATTGCATATTTTAAAGATCTTCTTAAATTTCCGTTTCGAATCAAACCTTCTTATCTCATTTCAAACCCGTGTTTTATTTATTTCTGCAAACCGACTTCCTCAGATAACTATTTATATAAAAAAATATTGAAAACATTTTACAATGATCGAGGTCCGATTTTATAGTCGCACGCTACGACCAAACATAGATTGTCTATTTTACCAATTGACTCTTCTTTCACGTTGTCATTTACTATCCATGACGTTAGACTATGTAACCAACTGCGAACTAAAAAGACTAGCTTCATCGTTATATCGTTTCAAAAAGTAGTTTGAAACGAGCGTGTTTCAAACAGCGACTCAAAAAATATTAAGATATAAAATAGTTTTTGAGTCGCTGTTTGAAACACGCTTGTTTCAAACTACTTTTGTAGATGCTGTTTGTAACAAGCGTATTTCAAACGCCAACTCAAAAAGTCATATATTTCCCTTCAGTGAAGTTACGTGTTTCCTAGTTCCCATAATATCATTATTCTTAATTCTACTATCTCCAATCCCTTTTTTTTTAAACATTTAACGGGAAAATATTTAAAATATTCACCCTAAACAGATAATATATAAATAATACCAATGATTGAAACCGTAATTACAGTACAGTGAAACCGTAATTAAATAACACACATCGGGCTTAAGAAAGAGACTGTCGGCCATAATCGGCTAACTTCGGCTTTGTAGAGCGTCGTCTCTGTCGCACGATGCGCTAACAGTCCGGTATCTAGACTGACGACAAATCGCGACGGAACACGTGTATGAATGACAGAGACGACGCTCTACAAAGCCGAAGTTAGCCGATTATGGCTGGCAGTCTCTTTCTTAAGCCCGGTGTGTATTACTTACCGCCGGGTACTGTACCAGTGTTCATCTCATGCACAGCTCTGTTATGACAGCAGGTTAGTAAAAATGTAATAAATTATCTACAATGTTTGGAGACAAATAAATCACTCATTCTTCAGCGAATTCAGCCACCATCCTCCTAAACTCGGACAGTGTTGAACTAAATATGTCTACATCTGAGTCAGCAACCGCATTGCACTCAACACATTCTCACTCCTGGGTTTTGGAAGCCGATGTTACTTCTAAATGTAGCTACGCTGAACAAAGCAGGTATTCTAAGAGAGCGAAAAGTAACTCTTTAATCAATACATTTCAGTCTTAGGTGATTTCATACGATCATTCAAAACCTTGTAAAGAAATACAAGATCAAGGGTACATCTACGAGCCTTAAGCAATTAAAAAAAGAATAAAGACAATCTATCACTGCACGACCCAATTACATTTCGCAAGCACTTTTCCCATAATACAGACATCTTTACAGATGCTGCTGGACCACCTTAACTAAACCAACCTATAACTTGTCATATAGTTAGAGTCACATGTCACAGATGCATAAATCAGGTTACTTCTTACCAATGACTTATACAGTATCATCAATGATGACAAATTCTTAAATGATCTTTTAATTCTCATCAGGAATCCCAGCAATCTAAAGGACTTCTTCACTATCTCGTTCATATGATGATCAAAATCGAGATGAGAATCGTAATTGACACCAAGATCACGCATAAATTCTACATTAGTGAAAATTTGCTTTTGCTTTTGGTATGAAATATGTCAATATCCGAAGCAGTCCCGTTCAGAAGAGTTAAGACCCTTCCAACAGGCATAGCGGCTGGAATACCGTCGTATGACCGTGTCTCAAAATATAAATCTCAAAGAAAACAGAATAAAAGATGGGAATCGTGTGAGAGTTAAGAACGAAGAATATTTTGAGATCCATCCTGTCGTGTAGCTCATGACTAAGCATTGTGACTCCCATGATAGCCTCTGATGACTCCTCTCCATCCATCCCTGCACTCCGGGGCTCGAAGGGCTGTTGTTAAAGGTAGTCCAGTTGCATCTCTCACTTGGTCAGTCCAACGCATTGGGTTCTTCCTCTTGTGCGTCGTTCTTCCACGCTTCCAGTAACCACAAACACCTCCAAACTGCCTCCTTTGTCAGACTTATGTATGGTAGTCATAAATATTTCCATATTAGTTCTCTTCTAAAACGTCCACATTAGGCGTTTGACGTGTGCAGCGCTAGAAAGCACACTCCTGGTATATATAATTCTTCCTCTTGTGCGTCGTTCTTCCATGCTTCCAGTTACCACAAACCTCTTCAAACTGTCTCCTTGGCAATGTGCCGGAGGACTCGTCCAAAGCATATAATCGATAATTCGTAACATCCTTTTCCAGCACCATATATCTTCTTCTTATTATTTTAAGCCTGTTAGCCTGTTATGGTCCTGCATCATTGTTTGCCTCTTGTGATGTTGACTGCCAGCTGTCTTTCTATCTTTTGAGAGGTCGTCCTGGAGGTCTGCTTGCTTGGGAGATACTGTCCCTGGCCATTCTTACGGCTCTTGGTCCCGCCATTCTGGATACATGTTCGTTATAGAACCTTCATCTCTGTCGTCCCCATCTGACAATATCTTCAACATCGCACATCCTTCGGATTTCTGTGTTTCGTACTCTATCACGAAGGGTTTTGCCAGCGATACTCCTGAGTACCTTCATTTCGCTGGTTCGAAGAAGATTTTTGGTTCTGAGAGTGTCTGCTCTAGACTCTATGCTGTATGTCATTATGAGGCGGACACAGGTCTTGTATATCCTCACCTTGCTTTGGATGTTCAGATACTTGTTTTTCCAGATAGTGTTCTTTAAACATCCGGAAATAGCTGCGGCCTTTTGTAATTGTTCAAGCACTTCGCCATAGAGGTCATTATTGCACATTATGCTAGCACCCAAGTATTTAAATTTTGTTACTTTTTCAATTAGTGTGTCGTTGATCGCCACACTGCATCCAACTTGCTCTCTGGCTAGAGTCATGCATTTAGTATTGCTGATGGAGATAGACATGTTGTATTTTTTCACCACATTTCAAATGCATCTATTCTACGTCTCTCTCTTGCTCTCAGAGTCCAAGTCTCCTCACTATACATGAAAATTCCGAAGACGAAAGACTTAACTTGGCACATTTTCGACGTAATAGTGATAGTTCTGCTCTTCCATATCTTCTCCAGCTTTGACATTCGACCGAATGTCATCTATCATATTTTCATGGTAGGATATTGCTAGCCCAAAACATTATTTTGCATTTAATTGACTGACGTGATTTTAAGATAAATTATGTATTTTTCGTAAATATTTATAAGGATCAAGCACGTCTGATTGAAATAAAAAAATCATTACCAAGTCGAGCTGAGTGACTCGGAAAAGATTATTTGTGATGGGTTGGTACATGAATAATTCAGCCGTCACCAGATCGAAGCTAGGTCCACGCTGAGAAATAAAAATTAATTTTTCACACAGATACTGAGAACAGATTTGATTATTCAACACTCCAAAGAGGCTTGACAGAATGTGAAGATTTCATTCCTGTCTTATTTTAAGCCTTAGAATCTGGCTCGATATTCGGAAAAAAATATCTTATAAAATAAATTCTTTTTCCATTGTTATTTTATGTCTAGTAAAATCATATCAACAAGTGACAGCCTGTCAAAAAATATTTGAATAACTGTCATTGTCGTCACCGAGTGCTACATACTGACATAAGGTCAATCGATTTTATATTGTTTGATAACTAAACTTTACCAAATAAAGTATTATAAAAATACAATTTATCTCTTTAAATTCCCAATTCCCAATCCCCAATCCATGTTACAAGCGGGACTTTATAAGGAAACATGAAACACCCGCAAATGGCCATTAAAATATTAAACAGTCCCGTTCGTCCTCCGGGACGCGCCAGAATCGGGGATGTCGCCAGCAGTCCTGGGGTTTTTGAATATTTCATTAAAGGAGAAAACTTGCCAGATTTTTTATGTGCGTTGAAAAAACATCCCTTAGGAATAATGTTGTCCTAGTAAAAATTGTTTTTACAACTCCTCTTTCTGGATAATAAAGTTTTAGATCAATACATGGTTTATTAACGTTACAGATATTACAGAATTAGTTAATTTTCAGATATAACAGAATTAGTATGTATCAAATAAATAATCACTCATTCGTTAAAATTATAATTTCGCAAAGTGGGCGCAGGAGGGATCTGGGGGCGTTACTAGCTCCAGAGGCAGTCGGGTGGGGCGTTAAGGAGCAGTTGTAAAAAGACGACGCTAAAAAAATTGTCGCGTAAACATTTTTAAGCCAACACTTATCTACTTAAGTGCTGGTAATTGGCTTACGATAGGACAGCACTTATCCACTTGAATATAGAAGCTTACAGTCACGCAGCATCGCAAAAATCATACTTATGTTATCAACCGTTCATATATGTTGGGTCCATTATTACCTAAGGGTTGTTTCGTTTCCCAAGGAAACGTACACTATAAAATGAAAGTTACAACCAACGAAATTATTTTGAATGCAACGACAAATTGATGAAATGGTCCAGGATGTGAAGATCTCATTATGTTATTTTTAAAAAACAAAACAGATCTCTTTACAGCTAGATGAGTCTATATTACCAGGGGATGAAGCTTTACTTTTAGCAAAAATTCATAAAAGAAGAAAATAATGCCAAAATTTATTATTTGATATAAGAAAAATTAAAACTGACGGAGAATAAAGTAGAAACATTTTTTCAGAATGTGCAAACAGTTACAAAGGGACAAGTCATAATTTCAAAGACATTAAAGTCAACATTTTACATACGAGTACGTTATAAAAAATTGTATAAAATAATGAATTTAGAAGCATTAGAGATTCACAAAGCCATGTAAGCTCAAAGAAGCAATAACAATAATGAAGAAATAAGTTTCATCCCTTTTGAACATTTTCCTTAGAGTTATTAGACATTCCATAAAATCATAGACATTCCGTTTTTAAAATTGTTTAAACAATGCAAAGAAAACACATTTTATATTACTATTTTAATCCATGGTATATTTTCCATATTAATTCAAGTTAAGGCATTAACACTGTGGAGGTTTAAATACATTGTTATTTGTTTAGTCCAACACTGTTTATTCCACTTTATATAACGGTATAATCCTACCGGTTTCAAGGTTTTCACCTCATCATCGGGGGAGCACAAATAAGACTCCTATTATATTGTATTTCCTTCATTTCTCCTATTTAACTGTCTTTAATATTTTATTTTCTTTCATTATCAACAACTTCTTACCATCTAACAGGCAAATTTTTAATTCCATTTATGTAAAAGGACTCTGGTTTTTATGAAGAAAAAAACGGAAACTCCTTTTTTGACTTCATCATTGTTTAATTTTTCTCCGATAATAAAATCTGAGCCAGTAATAAATTATAGTCAGTTGGGGAAATATTTGGAGAGTAAGGGGGATAAGGAGCTCCCAATTAATAAATTATAGTCAGTTGGGGAAATATCTGGAGAGTAAGGGGGATAAGGAGCTCCCAATTAATAAATTATAGTCAATTGGGGAAATATCTGGAGAGTAAGGGGGATAAGGAACTCCCAATTAATGTTTTTAAACTTTTTGTGGTGTTGTCCGTGCCGTGTGTGATCTAACATTATCATGATGTAACGCCTTCTCTATATTTGTTAATAACGGCCGTTTTTTAATCAATGCTGAGTTTAAACGTGAAAGCTGTTGACATTAGACATCTACATTAATCATTTGATTACGTTTTAAGGGTTCAATGATTACGTTTTAAGGTTGATTACGTTTTAAGGGTGGCACCGTGCATCTCATACCAAATAGATAAAAGTATATTTTTTTATACAATTTCTCCTTTGCTGTTGGTAAAGGCTTCTTACTCTTATCTGACAACCGTCTTTTTCTTGCGATATTATGATGCAGTACCCATTTTTCATCACCTATCACAAAGCGGTCAAGAAACGACTCGCGTTCAAAGCGTGTTAAGAGAGAAGTACAGATGTTTATTCACTGCTGGCAATTGACATTCGATAGCTCGTGAAGTACTGACTTTCCAAGCTTGAATACCTTTCCTATCTCCTCAAGGTGGCGAAATAATGTACCATAAGATGAATTAAGTCTTTCTGCAATCTGAACCACCGTTGGTTCTGGCTCCAAATCCACAAGACTGTATAGAGCATCGTTGTCAAAATTAACAAGACACCCTCACTGGGGTGCATCATTAACACTGTTCTGTCCATCTTTAAATCTTTGAAACCATTTCTGCCCAGTATTTAGATTGATAACATTCTCACTATGAACATCGTACATTTTTTATCTGCTGTGGAACTTGAACTTTTGCCATTTAAAAATAAAAAGTATAGAACGTGGCATTTGTACTGATTATATTGTAATTATCGATATGCATTATCTAAGGACTCTTATTTACATCATATGTTCACAAAAATCGATAATAAACTCACCACTTTAGTGTACACTTCAAAACAATATACGACTTGTTTGGAAGTGTATTGTTCTACGAAATGACTCTTGTTGAATCATACATATGACATGAATTTATAGACTGACCTTATATTTTATGTACGAGTATATTAGAAAAGTAATATCATAAAAAAGCATATCTTACTATTGAATTATGATTACTGAGGAATTCGTATCACAAAACTATCGATTTTTCGGTTATAAAAACAATCAAGTATAGAGTGATCCATAAGTCTCGCTACAATTTCAAATGTTTATATTTTTTATTTGTATCTTTTTTTTCAGTTAATTTCAGGCATCCTTTTATTTTAAAATTAATAATTTAACAACAAAGATATGAATAAAGATGGTTGAACCTTATTTCGCAAATCAAGAATCAATTATTCAAACACAACATACATGTCGGCGTCATAATATTACCGATGAACATTGTCCGGCAAGATTGACGATTAGGAGATCAATTGTACGTTTTTGACAGAAGAGATGAGTAGTTAACTTACCTCAACCCGGAAGACAGCGTTATATCCGTACAAATGAGAAAATTCAAAGGGTACAAGAGATTGTTACTGATGATTAAAACTAAAACAAATTTTAAGAAACGATGCGCACCTCTTTCTTTATAAAATTCAGTTTGTGTAAAAATTTATTTCACAAAATCCATAACAATGACTTGAATAGAAGCCGTAAAGTATAGGTCACTCTGTACACAGAAAGAAAATTCCACAAACAAAACAAATTTGAATGTTGCCAGTGTTTGATATTCTATATAAGTATTAATATTTATTAATGTAGGAATTGGAGATACGGAATGTGGCTGGAATATTTATGAATACATTTCGGAAAACGCTGTTTGAAGTATACTTCATACTGGTTCTCAACTATTTTAAGTTTATCTCTATTTTTTTTTTATTGTTTATGAAACGTAATTTCATGTCCGTAATATAACGTGTTTCATTTCCGATTTTTCATTCCTCTCAAGCGTTTCTTCCTTTTATTGATGATATTTCATTTTTAAAGTCGATATTTGCTAAAGTTATAATATTAAGTCGTTATTTGCTAAGGTTATAATCATTTACAACAGTGTTTAAGTGCCAATCAATGTTGAAATCACGTTAAGTCGAAACTATAAGCCCTTTAGGGTGAGTATTATAGCAATATAATAAATTGCATTGTCGTGCAATAATCTGACACGTCGTTACAGCTTTTCTCTGCGTTTTGTTTTTATGGCATCCCTTAATTTGTATATTATGTCATACAATACTCGTTTGAAATCGTGTAGCCAATTATTTTACTGTGGAATGTGATGGGAAAGATTATGTGTTGATAGTTTGATGTATGGAGCTGAAACGTGGACTTAATAGAAGTCAAATAAACGCTTTAGAAATGAGTGCATTGAGAAGAATACTAGTAATGTTAGAATATGGAATATATGAATGTGAACTTGTGAATACGGAATGTATGAAGGGAAAAATGGTGGAGAGGAAAGAAAAATCTGTAATGAAACACGTTATATTACTGACTAAAAAATTAAGGATTTTTTCAGTCGCTTCTTAAAGCATTCCAAAGACGGAGTGAGTCTAACATTCGTTTGTAACTGGTTCCAGAGTCTCACTGCATGGACAGTAAAGGATGACTAAAAAAAAGAACGGTGAACTGGGAGAGTCAATAAACAATATCTTTCTGAGCGCAGCGCCAGTCAATGATCGACAAGACGCTGCAAAGGGTGGCAGGATAGTTTAGGATACTATACAATAGAGATAGTATGTGAATTAGACGTATATTTCTCACGTTCAACCAGTTCAGCTCCTTCTGGTATAAAGTGATATGATCTTACTTTCTGATGTTAAAATATAGTAAATCTTAGAAAAACATTTTGAAGACGGTGTAATTTGTCCAGCTGCTTCTCAGTAATATCCAAATAAAAGAAGATTCGTTCATTCTAGTAACTGCAGCGATTGTTTTCTTTTCTTTTCTTTTCATACTAAGTTAAGAATGTTAAGCTTTCCACTTCTTGCAAGCACTTTACGAGGTCTCTTGACACTTTCTAAGTCACCAACATTTCTAGTCTTGCATTTTGGAGACATTATCACGGTAAATAAAAGTTATTTAAACACGAACTCGAGCAAACAAAGGAGAGATGGAGTGCGACTTATCATTTGGGCAACGTGCAATGAATCTTCAGGTATTTAGTAGGCCTACCTTCATCATCAGTGGCACTGATTTGATATACGATTTTACAAAAAATAACTAGAGTTCAACCGCGAATAAGTGAAATAACGAATACAGATCTCGTACATAACGGGAGACAACTGTAACTGTTTTAACATTTTTGTCTCAGACAATCTTTTGAAAATTCGATTTTTGATATATTTTATTAGATATGATTGAGTATTTCGTTTATTCTGTTTAAAAGCACTGTCACAAGAGACCAACATTTGACATGTTGGTCCCTCAATGAAATGGACTCTGGTGACTTTTGTTTTATAGCCCACGGTCGTAAATGAGCGGGAGTGATAAAATTTTATCATACTCGTACACATATTTCCGACATATTGAATTCTTTACGACATTTGTCAAATTTGGTTTGCAAGTTTTTTGATTAAGATTTCATTTTAAGTTTGTATAATAAATATTATTTTTAATATATATACGATTATAATATCTAAATATTTATTTATTAGCAAAATAAAGACGCCTAAATATATTTTACAGCACACAGTTACAATTCAAGAATTGTAAAGGATCTTTAAAATTGAGCGTTTTTTTTATTCTTAGATAAAACACAGATGGCGTCGTGAACTTGCCTAAGTCTTGTAACATTTTATAAGTGTTATGTATGATATTTATTAAAAATTGAGACGTACACAATGCAACAACGCATTCAAATTGTTGAATTATTTTATGTATTGTAATCTCCGGAAACGGTGATGTTAATTGGCCACCAAGATCATGTGATCTGACAACGTTGGACTATTTTCTCTGGGGTTACGTGAAAAGCCAGGTCTATAAAAATGACCCCCGATCAATTCCTGAGCTGAATGATGAAATTACTCGCGTTATTGGTGAGTTAGAACCGCAATTATGCCAAAATGTCATCGAAATTTTTGACAAAAGAGTGGACATCTGTGGAGCTGCAAGAGGTGGACATATGGCGGATTTTGTTTTGCGTATAAATGTCATACGTTATACTTTAATGACCAAAAAAAAGTTTTTTGAAATCAAAGCAAATTGTGTGTTTTATTCAAGAATTAAGACCCTTGATTATCACTAAGCCGGCAAAAAAAAACACAATCCATCCCTCAAAGTCACATACATCCCTCAAGATAAGACACATTGAAACCCCAACGTAAAATACAGCACGGAAATAACATACCATCACACCATTTTCCTGTCGGGGTAGGCAGAAAGGAGGCCAGACATTCCTATCTCGATGCGCATCCTTACTACACCCATATAACTTCTACTTTCAAAATTTAAAAAAATTAATCAAGTTTTTTCAAAATTAAAAAAAAAATGCCTTTGTGCTCCGATCATCTCATATAACGTGTACCCTTAGATCCAGTACAGCGTTATGGCTGGTGAGTTTGCTGGTGTGCAATGGCTCACTCATTTAAAAGAAACTCCACGGCACGGAATGGCGTTAGAATGGCGAGGGGATCCTCGACTACGAGGCCCAGCAACGACGACAACATACCATTTCATGTACTAGAAGTGTCGATTATTTTTGTATGTTTTTTATCATTCATTATTTTTCATGTAGATGATCTTCTTATTTCTGTGATCATTTCAGCAAACCCCTAATAAGAATATTCTACATAATATGGTGTATTCATATATTCCTTTTCTTTTTTCCAGTCTGAGGAGCTGGACATCGACCTGTCCGATCCGGACCTCAACAAGGCTGCAACCAAGATCCAGGCTTCTTTCAGAGGCCACAAGGTTCGCAAGGAGACTGACAATTAATCATCGCCATCGATAGCTGGACCAACAAGATGCTGACAAGGGAGACTATATACAATCTTATCCAGGGAAGACAACCTTTATTGACATGAGTCTGGGATCCAACTATTACTAAGACGGATCCTTAATCAAGAAAGTTTCCAAGTACAGAATAAAATAAATCTCTTATTCTTATTAGAGAATTTTATGCCCAACAGCTATAAATTTAGTATTTATTCTCATTGAATGTGAAATAACTCTTCGTTTTATTCTTATTCCATAATTTTAAATCGATATGAATATTTATTCTGTTTTCCTTCTTATTCAAAGCCTGAAACGATTATTCTCACTTTCTTATCCTCTTTGTGCAATAATTTCAAAGTTATGAACTACGTTTAATTTAATTATTTTAATTTAATTATTTTAATTTAATTTAATTTAAAAATTCCTTATTCTTTAATTTTACCATCTCTTAAATTTCAATCGTTTTTACGGGAACAAATACTCTTATATTATTATTCTTATTTTGCAGTAATTTCTAATGAACCATTTATTATTCCAGAATTTTAAACATTTATAATTCATTTAATTCTACTACATAACAGAATTTAACAGTTTTTTTTTTATTTTTCAATATTGATAAAATGGAGTTCCATCCGCCGATAAACTACAATTAATATAAAAAAAATATTTGATTTATTCCTCAATTTTAATCCTTGTTACTAGAACCAGTGTTCTTATACAGTAATTTCTAAGTTCTGTACTTCGTTCGTATTTTCTTATTTCAGAATTTTAAACGCATAAAATCGTTATTAGATTATTTTATTCGTATTACTGGAACAAATGTTCTTCTTATGCAGTAATTTTGTATAATAAAACGGCCGACTTTCCGAAGGGAAATAAATAAATCTCTCAATTCACATTATATTCAAATTATGAAAAATAAAATGCAGAATAATATCTTAACAGACTTTCGAAAAAATTGCTTACTTGTGAGGCTTTTGATGTCAGTAAATTGAAAAAAATCACAGAAAATATTAAAGCTCTCCTTTAAAAGTTATTTAAATTAAAGTAAACGAGTTAGCACTTTGCACGACAATATGAGATCTATTTTGTGTTTATTCAATAACAACAGGAATGAAATAAAAAAACTGAAGGATTTTACTGACTTAATCGATTCTGAACAGCCCAATCTGTTCTCAAAGTGCTCATAAATTTCATTCTTAAAATAACAAGAGTACGGATACGTCGATATAATTAATTGAGGGGTCTCTTTTCTCGATATATTTCAACCCATATCAAAAACATTATTCCTCTGACAGTTGTTATGTGAATTCGGTTCGACAGTGGCGAAACTAGGAAAGGCAAGAGAGGCGATTAAACCTGAATGCAATTTAAACAAGGCGCAAATGTTTAGTATTATTTTACAAAACATATTTTTTTGCCGAGTTTTTATATTGGTAAAATTTTATTTTTTAAATATTTTATTACAAAACGTAACTCACAATAATAATGTAAAATACATAAATTATTCAAATTAATATGATCCACACAGCAAAAAGACAAACATATTGTACAACCAACATTGCTTTCTAAATACGATTGTTTATAAGTAAATGAAACAAATTGATACACACACAGTAAAATAAACTTTGTTGTGTACATGTATATTATACAATATTATAAATGATATACACAGTATAAAGACAAACATAATACAAACAATACTTTCTGAATACGATTGTGTACAAGTAAATTATACAATTTGGTGTGATACGTACAGTAAAATCACAAATACACAACGAATATGATTTTATGCAAGTAAATTTATATGATACACAAAGTCAAAAGACAAACACACAGCAAATAACCCTTTCTTAATACGAGTGTATACAAAGAAATGACACAAATTGTTTTGGTACGTACAGTAAAAAACAAACACAAAGCAAAAAAACCTTTATTAATACGATTACTTTATTAATGTATACAAAGAAATTATACAAATTGTTTTGAAGAACACAGTAAAGGCAAACACATAGTTAACAATTATTTCTTAATAAGATTAATAAGATCCTTTCTTAATAAGATTGTATACAACTAAAATGTACGAATCAATTCAAGAAACTGTCTTATTTAGACAGAAATCAATTCTTGTAAGTGACCCACTGAAAAGTCACACCGGACTTTATAGGTCACGAAATTTCGTTTTTAAAATCCTCAATTATCAAAACATTAAAGAAGCTAAATTGCAAAATATAACATGGCCTTGATTCTTAATTTGTAAAACACTCTTTGCAAAAAATGGGTCCGAATAACTTTTTTATTCCGAAATAGGCGCAAAAACACTTTGTTATGATTCTGTTTAAAATGCTTGGAATTTTCCTAAAAAGATCAAACGGGTTATAATTTATTTCTCTCCAAATATTTTCTCCGAAATCCGAGATAGACATACATAATATGTACATATATAATACCTTTTCAAATTTCGCCAAGTATAATTTGATCATATTATTTCCCTCTTATATTATTTTACCAAGAAATGGTGTTTTTATGTCTAAAAAATAATTAATTACGTCGACAGTATCTTTAAAATTATCAAATAAATTGATGTTATTTTATGTTTAAAAACGTTTTTCTTTTTTTAGGCCACTTTACAAAATCTTCAAAAATGTTATACGCTGTGGTACGTTATAAGTAGTTGATGTATGCAAGCGAAGTCTGAGCTTTGAAAGGGAATGATATAAGCTTTGAAAGGGAACGATATAAGTTTTGAAAGGGAATGATATGAGCTTTGAAAGGGAATGACATGAGCTTTGAAAAGGAATTATATGAGCTTTGAAAGGGAATGATATGAGTTTTGAAAGATATGAGAAGAATGATTTGAGGATGAATCGATGAAAGAGTTATTGATATACAAAAAAGTGTTATAAATTATTCGCTCTGGCGGTGTTATAAAAAAATCTAAATCTCGACATATTTGCATCAAACTGATGACCTCTGTAGTGTAGTTGGTAAGAAGTCTGTCTTCCAGCCCGGAGGCTGCTGGTTCAATTCCCTATGGAACCCAGTTTAAAAAAAATAAGGTTTACAGTGGGGTTTCCAACGTAAGGTCTTATAAACATCTTTCTGGCTGGCTGGAAGAGATTGTCACATGGCAATAATCCCACAAAATTTTATTGTATGCAAAGAAAGTGTTATTTTATTCGTTCGGGCGCTACTGTAGCTACCAGATGTGATTTTTTTAGTACAGATGGGTTCGAGTCCTGAGTTGGAACGCCCTTGAAGAGAGTTTGCTCTCTAAACGGCACTATATAACATAATCCTTTGAATGAATGAAAATTGAAAAGAGTGATCACATGTGTAATTGCAAAGTATGAATGAACAATGGAGGATTAAAACAAGTTGAAGAATTTTGGTATGTGGAGAGCGTGTTTCTGAAAGGTTGTAAAATAGATAGATAAAGATATTCGCGAGCTCGCGATGCAGGATAAGGCGTATTTTGCTGGGAACAGGGTTAACGGCGCAATGAATACTGTTTTACCAATAAATCAGTTGGAAGATCTTGAAAAATGTCTGCGCACAGTGGTGAGCTAGTGCTAGTGTATGGAAGCGAAGTCTAAGATTAGAAAGGAGTAATTGGGACAGCATAAACGTAGATCAAATGCGTGCCTTACGTAGACTATTTGGTATTACAATGTTTGTTAACGTATGAAATGATTGGTCAGATGATAACTGTGTATTAGACAAGAATGTTGAAAGTAGAGTTATGAAAGGAATCTAGAGATTGTGTAGCCATTTTGAAAGAATGAGTTACGAATGACTTGATATGTTTGAAAGAATGGAAGATGATTGGTAAAAAATATTAAGGGAAATGTAAGATTTTATAAGTATGAGAAATAGAAAAGCGTGTATGAAAAGATGTGTGGATTTTAACGAAGCAAAATATGTGTACATGGATTGAAAGACGAGAAAATATATTCTCTCTGCCTACCCTAAAAGAGACATGGCATGACAGTATATATGAATGGTTGAAGTAAAATAGGCACTAAGTACCAAAAAAAAAAACAAAAAAACAAAGTATGCAGTTTCGTTTTATACGTCATATAAAACGAAACTGCATACTTATTTTTTTTTTGTATTTTTTTTGTACTTAGTGCCAATTTTACTTCAACCATTCATGATATATGAAAACGTTTTTTTTTTTTAAGAATTTCTTTAAAATCAAATTCATAAATAAAGTTTAATATTCAATAATAAGGTTTCGCATAAATCGGCGAAACAGGAAATAAAATCAACTCAAGTCATAATGCACACAGCATGTGATATATTGTGTGAGGAAGTGCGGGAGAGGAAAACGGGAGATAGTGATATTTTACTATAAATATTTCAAATCAGCCAAAGGATCACACTTTGAAGCTGAGGACTGAGAGACAATACGAAAAAAAAACAATAATAACAGTAAACGAATAACTGGAAAATCAAACAGAGCAATTTGATCACTAAGCATGTACCAAAAATAAATTTCCAGAATATTATCAAATTCATTAAAATACTAAGTTATTTTTATATTATCAGTTATCGTTAGTTTATCGCTCCTTCTTAATTTTTTTACAGTATGTTAAAAATATAATTATTTTTCTCTTTAATTTATGACCTTTAATCCAAAGATTTTCTGTAAACAGTATTGCATAAAATCAGGAGCGTGAATTGAATGAGGTTTTTAAAACAGGTTTATTCTATATTATGTTTGTCACTGGGCTAGAGAGATATGGACGAAAACATGTGCCGAATTCATTACGTTGAGTAATTTTAGGGGAAATGAGAGTATGACATGAAACAACCATAACTCTTGTTTGTGCCAGCGAGTTCTTGTTTTTATTAAAAAAAGTTTTTATGGCGAAGGCAGGTACATCTAATATTCCTTTATATTAATCATTTAGACTCGTACTATTTCAAATATTTTGTTTTTTTTTTTTAATAAACTAAGAAGTAATTAATATATAATGGTGTATTAAAAATAAAACACTTAACTTTGTTTTGATTCATTATATTTTTTAGCATATCACTTACACGCATTTCAAGAGACACTTTATCTTCCTCAGATAAGTTAATTAAACAAAATGATGTATCCCTTATTACACAATAATTTATAATAAATTTTGTCTATAGTCTTATAGTGTAATACTGATACGAACATAGACAGCATTTAATTCTTCTTCTTCCTCTTGGTCTAGGTCGTATGACCTGTTTGTGACGGTGGGCTGTCCTAGGATGATGACGTCCAGGTGTCCTACCATCTTTGGGTAGGTCTTACTGGTAATCTCCTGCTGCTAGGGTTTTCAGTCTTAGCAATTTTCGCAAGTTTCGTATCCTCCTTGCGGTCTACATGATCCCTCAATTTATCTACCGAGATATAGAAAGTATTGATATCAAAACATTTATTTAACAAAGTCATTCCATGTACAATTGATGATGCTCTTAACAACTCAGTTTTTGAACATGGCACCAAAAACAATCTTAATTTACAATGGCATAAACAATTATCCAGCATATTAAACAAAAGTTTGTCAGTCAAAAGATATTTGTTTGTTTTTTCTTTTATATATTTATATAGACATTTTCTATCGCTTAAATTTATATAGTTATATAGACATTTTCTATTGCTTAAGGAGCAATATCCAAGTATATTCAATAAAAATAATGTGAGATATAGCCATGGATAAAATCCATATTCTTTGTAACAAAGGTGTCGCTGAACTCTCTTTCAGACTTGTTCAACTATAAGATATTCTGGATAAATATTAATTCACATTGACTTTTAAAAATATGGAAATAATATTGAAATATTATTTAATAAAAATGAAAGTGTAAGTAACATTTGATTTAGTTAAATCAACTCACCCGAGAAAGGCACAGTGCATTTTGAAATGTGCATAGTGATATTATATTTTAAATTATAATACATAATGCAAGAAAACAAAGTTGAGTATTTTATTATTATATATCATTATGAATCTTCACAATATTACGCCTAAAATAATTGATAAAATTAATATTTAAATTTTAATTATTCGAATAACACTATTTTTCATTCTGCTGCCATCTTAGATTTGCACTTATCTCAATTTTTAGCCAACTCTTCCACCTCACCCGGACAGTAATTTATTGTAATATTACAAGATTAAATGATTGGGTGTGGAATACCCCTTGTTTTTTTTTAGTGTGTTTGATTTTTTTTATATCTTAAAGATTTCACAAGTGCTCTTTTGTCTTTATAACGCGTTTCAGACCTATTCTCTTTTAGAGCCTTATGTTTTTTTAATTAAATTATTTTTATCTATTCCAAAATCTGTCTTCAATTTTAAAGATAAGTTGGAAACATAATTAATGTCTTCTGAAGAAAGCGTTGGTGTCTTTCTAAATTGTACTTAATAAATCTTCATGCTCTATCTTTATTCTGTACTTGGAAATTTCTTGATATACCCTGCCCCTTATGCAGTGGTGTAACAAATACAATAGTGGTGAAATAAATATTTAAAATTTCAATAAAACGATTTAGTTGTTTATTTATCACATTTACCTTGATTTAAATTAAAATATTGATGGTTATTGTCATAACAACTTAAAATAACTATAAATTTTATTTTAATTTACAACACAAACTATAACTTTTTTAAATACTGAATATTTGAATTACTATTTAAGTACTAATAATGGTGTTTTGTTGAAGACGAACTTGTTTTAAATACTGGGAAAAAAAATTATACAATTTAATTTAAAATCCTTTATAATGTAGAAATAATAAAATCAAAATATGTCCAATTATTAAAAATATTAACTATGAATATATTTACTCTTTTAAAAAATATTTAATCAATTTCAATTATTATTAGAACAACTTTTGATAGCTCTTTTAATAGAGCCTTATTTATCTATTCCATTATTTAACTTTTTTTTAATATTAACTTCAACATCTATTTTACAGTGTTCATATTATTTAAAAAAAAAACCATCTTCATTAATATAATGAAGTCTTCAAAATTAAATCACCACTTAGTCCTTCTGAATAAAAAAGGTTACACCGCTGTCAAATTTGACATTTTAAAATATTGTCAAAAATATATAAACTTTTTCGAAAACATTAATTAATATACTTTAAAATGTAAGCATTTGACCATAAATTTGTTAGAATTAAGGTAAAACAAATTTATAAATATTATTAAACATTTAATATCGTTGATTTCTCCTACATTAAAGTAACAAGTTTGTCCATATATAATACATTAAATTGTTTACTGAGTTGATTGTTAAACCTATTTGCACTAAAACATTAAATTTACTTATGTCCCTGGATTATGTTAAACTCTTTAAATTTTGTTTGAAATAAGAATGAAATATATCAATTTAAACTAGATTGAAATTAAGGTGGGTTGGTTATTTGCAAAGATGGTATCCAAATAATTAAAATAGCGCTTAGTGGTGCCCTTACAAGAAAGGTTTTGTTCAGTGATTCGATGAGGCATAGGAGAGTGAAGAGTCCAAACTGGAGATGGTGTGACAGAGAACTGCCACACTCTGGTTAAAACCATCGGAGGAGGGAGGCTGCTAAGAGAGATAGGTTGTAGAAAATCCTCCAGGTAGCCAAGACCTGAGTTAAAGGGCTAATGATGTTGAATCTCCAGTAGATATTTAACAGATAAGCCAGGTGGGGTTTGCTGATAGTAAAAAATATATGACAAAGCCTTGAACAAACAGGCTGTGGAATGAAGCAGTGGGCTTAGAGAACAGTTTAAGGTATTCGTGATCCTTAAAGTCGGAATAATTTGATGGTCAGTTACAAGTGGTCCACTCAGGTTGAAGATTTTGAATTTGATTTCTGAATGTGACTAAACCGAGAAAATTTCAGCCAAGTTATAAATTTGACAAGTGGGCCAATTTGGCAACAAGCACGTCATGTTGTATTGTAAAGAATTAAAAAAAAACTATACCATTAACAATCTGTTTTCAAAATATTGAAGATTTATACTTGTAACACAATCCACGTGGAACTTAAAACATATTCAGGTTTAAAGTTAAAACATATTCATGATTAACAATGATTGTTAATAAAAAATATTGAAGATTTATAACACAATCCATGTGGAACTTAAAACATATTCAGGTTTAAAGTTAATTAACAATGATTGTTAATAAAATATATATAAACATGACATACAAAATAGTGCAAATAGGTTGTATGATATAAAAAAAAGGTTTAGTATGATTGATTATATTACACCTTATATGTAATACTAACAAGACAAAATGATATAGTTGCAACATAATTCCATGTTACAAAGTGTACAAAAAGATACACATTTTCTACTTTAGGTGTAGAGAAGTAATTGAATATTATTGAAAAAAATCCATTTGTTTTTTTCTTTAATATTTGGAACTTGTAACAGTTTTGAATTGAATTCTAAAATTGATGGCAAGATCTTTTTCTTTCCTTGAAATATGAAGCTTTCATGTTGAATTCCGTATATTGTTAATAATAGTGACTGTTTTTTGTTCTTTAAATATAACAAAATTTTAAATTGAAATTTCTAGATATAATATGATCTTGTTTACAATTAAGTATGTAACGGAAATTTTAACTTCTGTTGAATGTGGTAATGTTTTCAATCTATATTATTCAACGAAAATAAATATTTGGAAAATGAATCTCTTATTTTTCAGATTTGTGACATATTTGTCACATTCACGATATAATACATTTAAAAAGTGTAGCCATGTATGTATAATATAAAAAATGTTTCCCTGTTTCTCCATAATTTTGAAATGTGACAACATTAAATTTTTCCTTGTTAACAATGTCTTTGACATATCGAGTGTTGGACATAATAATTTAAAATAGTATTTAAAAAATTTCATTATAAAGTAATTTTGTTTCGAAAAAATTGCTTAAAACAAGTGTGCTTTAAAATCAAAACTTGTGTCAAATCTTGCATTAATTAAAATTTGTAGTTTTGCATTAAATTTTAAGCTTTTACCATGTCTTGCATTAAAATTTGAACTTGTGTCAACTTTTGCATTAATATTTGTACTTATGTCAAGTATTACATTAAAGGTGTAATATCGTTATAGTTAGAGTGTGAAGCTTTTTGATTAAATTTAAAATTTATCTTTAACAATAAGATTAATATTTCTTTAAAATATAACAAAAAAAATACATAATAACAAATAATATAATAAATAAAACCAACATTTTAATAAGATCTATCAAAATTTAATCTTCAATTATCTTATTATGGCCATTTTTAATCTTTTCCAAAATTAATCTCTTTCGAACGTATATTTTATAATTTTAAATTTCCGATTAAAATCGCCAATAGATGTCAGTAGATTCCACGAAAATAAATTAAATTGCCACTTTTAAATAGTTCATATAGTATTATAAAAAAAGTCTTAAACTTGAATAAATTTGAACCCCTAATTGTTTGGTGTTATTACAATTTAATTTAATCTATTTTTTTTAATTACGAAAGAACGATTCATTTAAAAAAGCTTCATAATTTAGAAAAAAATTACAGCAATTAAAATGAAAAGTAAAAAAATACTTTTTTAATAATGAAAAAAAATGTATTCATTCAGTTGTTCGAACATTATGTAAAAATATTCGAGTTTTAACGAACAGTTTGACACAGCCATTGTATGGTGAAACAGCTGTCTGAGGAAATAAAAAGGATACATAACCATCAAATGCGTTTAACTTTGATTTTATTACAAAATCCCTATACCATGATCTAAATATTACAAAACAGGTATAAATTAATAGTTTAATTTTTTTGCGTATACACATCTAATTTTGAATTTAATTTTTTCACCCAATAAATCTTTGTTTTTTCACTTAGGGCAATAAAAATAAAGTCTGTTGCCCTTTTTGACATGACATTTTATTATAAGATTTACAATGTATTTTAATTTCCAAATGTAGGAAGTCAATTTCAATAACCAATGAATAATTAATATATTATTCAATTAAATTTAAGTAATATAATATTAATAAATAATTATAATAGAATTTGTAATTAGCAAAATAACTCAAGTATGAAAAATATATATCATCTTCTTTTTAATATTATATTGACTCCACGGAATCAAAGGCTCTGTTATTTAAACAAAGATACTAAAATTATTAATGCATGTTGGTTTAACATCTAACTATTTAAAAAAAATACTGTAATTACATAAATCCTGAAAATAATAAGCTGAAGAAAAGATGTCAAAGACATGCAGAAGCAGTGGTCTTATGTATCCAGGAACATGATACAAAATCTGCACCCCCTTGCACAAAGTGTTTGACTATAAGATAGAAGATCAAATGTCAAGGCAAAGTCTGTACATACATTTCACTGTATAAAAGGTTTTTTTTTACATATATTACATGTTAAATCTTATGTATTCGTTTCTTTTTTTTTCTCATGTATTATAAAATACATATATTGTATACAAATGACAAAAAAAAAAACTAATTAAAAATACTAATTACAGTATTTATTTAGTTTAAAACTATAGTGTTCTAACAAAATCAGGACCATTACTTGTTTCAAACATCAAGTTCATATGTCACTTGATTCCAAGTCCAAATATGAAAGTAAGAACAAAAGTCATTGTTTGAAATTTTTGATTAGTAAAAGAAAGTTTGACTCTGACAGGGTGTGGCAAAATTAAGAAAAACCTTTCAAAGAAATAATACTTGTTGGTCCCTGACTTATTATCCCGTTTAGCCCTGCACCTAGGGACAATTGTCCCCCGCTTTTATCCCACATTAAACCACTGAACAAAAGTGGTGATAAATTCCAAAGGCGGCTAAAATGTATTCCGGATTAAAGCATTGTGAATTTATCGGTAAAAAACTGTATTTATAAAGTAATATTCTAAAAGTTTGAAACTTAATACATAACTGTAAATTGAAAGAAAAACTAAGAGAAATCAAATTAAATTAACCTTTCTCTGCAACACAATGTTGACAATAATTGAGCAAACTATAGTACATTGAAAAAAAATACTGTCGTATTTATAAATATTAACATTAATTTTTTTTTTTTTAAATAAATGGCGCTCTTCTAATTTTGGGTGTCCTATCTTCAGAAACTCAAAGAACTTGTCCATTCTAGACCTGTATACATGGTGTCTTGTGAGCCTGTGAATTTCCTCATTCAATCTAAGTCTCCATGTATCAGCAGTCATATTTTTTCAATTATCAGGTCAGGAATTTTTAGTCTGTTACACCAAAATTAATTAACTTTTCCTGTAACATCTTCTTGGTCAGTCTCTCAATTCTGAGGACCGTGGTCATCAACCATCCCTTTCTAGTACAAGTGATCTCTTACATTATGTAGTGCCTCCTGAAATGAGCACTTTGTTGCTTTTTCCCTTGGTCACTCCATCAATTGACTGGTGAATGCTATTACACAACATATAGAGACATGTTTCAACCCCGAGCTCTTTTAAACTAAATATCAACAAATTAACTTCTTGCAGTCTATGAAATGCGCAAGAGCTGCTTGAAACACATATCTCAATAGCATCAATTACTTGTCTTTGCATGCCTTGATCACCCAGGTCTCCGCGCTATGTAAGAAAATGGATTGAACAAAGGTTTGGATAATCGAGTTTTTATTTTTCTTGTATTTCCTCGATTTCTCCAGATCACTTCCATGTAACTCATCACTCTCATAGCTATTCTGTGCGTGTGCATAAGTTTGTTTACCTTGCTTCCTTGATCACCGAAAGAGGTTCTCGTGGTAAGGAGACATTACTGTCATACGTTCATTTAAATATTCAAGATTTATCAATAAAAGTTTCGGAGTCTATGTAATATTTGAGAATATGATATATTCAACATATTGCACTTATTATTATAACTGCACTAAGAACAATTAGACAATTAAATTGAACCCATTTGAAAAGCAAAAGTTTTTCTGAAATGTGTACTTTTAAATTATTACAATTGTTTCATTGTAATGTATCTTTTTGTTTTCATAAAACCATTGTAATGTATCTTTTTGTTTTCATAAAACCCACCATTATTTGAAATACTACAAATGAGATATTTGTGGAAAGTTAATATGAATTGGAAGCAGAGGCAAAAACGGAAAAACAATAAAATAATACTCCATTTGTTATTTTTTATCGTCCATTTATTAATACGTATGAAAAACGTTGTGTGTGTGTGTATGTTTGTTGTGTGCGCACATGTATATTTTTATCAGAGCTGGTACGAGGTATTTTGGAAACTGGAGAACCCATTTAAAAACGTGTAGCCACAATAAGATGGCAATTTTATTTGAAACACTTTCAGGATTTGTAAAATTGTTATATTATTGAACATTTTTTCAAGAAAAACACCCCCCCCCTCCCACCCTAATCTTAAAAAAAATTGAGGAAATAGTCATTTTACAGCATAAATCGTAAATAAATCACCGGATGGAATTCAAAATGTCAAAGATAGCTATGTTGTCCTATTTCACTTTTTTGCCGCCCTTCAGATATCACGCCTAAGCCAATGTACTGGTTGCTCCATCCTTGTCTCGGCTCTGATTTTTATATTTTCATGTGTGTGCATACATAAAATTTGAATACATTACATCTATGTACACAATACCATGTTTGTATACATGTGTATATGAAATACCTCATTTGTATGAGCTGTATATTTGTGAATGTTCATAATCAATATATGTATGTATTCATGTTTATTTTGGCATGTTTGGTGTGCGCTTATACATGTGTTACTTGATCTAAGTGTACATGTATATGAATGCGTCTTCAGTTGCATGAACAGGTGTGTCTACATGTTTTCATTTACATGTACTTATAAGTGTGAATGTGCAAATGTTTTTACAACTGTTCATGTATGCATGTAGAGGTGTGTATATTCATTTGTGGTAGTATTTACATGCACTTGGGGATAAGAGAATACATGAGCGTATATGGGTATGTGTGCTTATATAAATCTCATAGATATGTGTACAAATGTAAACATGAGTATATGTGTATGTGCGTTTTTTTTTATGGTCAGTAATAATTTTACCATCAAAAGTATACTACAATAGTTGTATACTTTTAATGACAAAACTAAAGAGTGAGGTATGTTATACAATCGTATTGTATAACATACCTCACTTTTTAGTTTTCAGTTTGTGTATATGTATGTGTCTGTGTATGTGTGTGTGTGTGTGTGTGTGTGTGTGTGTGTGTGTGTGTGTGTGTGTGTGTGTGTATGTGTGGGTGTGTCTGTTTGTGTGTCGTGTTTGTGTGTGTGTGTGTGTGTGTATGCGTTGTGTGAGTGTGTGTTTGTGTATGTGTATGTGTGAATGTGTGTATAATATTAATAATGAAACACCGTTTATCATAATATGTTACTTTCAGATTCATTGAAGTAAAATTATAGTTGAATCTTACTCATAAATGTGGTTTGTTGATTGAAAAGTAAGGGGCATTATATTTTATGTTTTTAATAACTTTTTTATAAAGAGAAAACTGAAATACATATTATAAGTAATCCGTTTGAATACTTCCCATTTTTCACATTAGCTCACCATAATAACCAGTTAACAAACACTTATCATTTAGGCATAGTTTGCAATAAAGTATAGGTGAATTATATTGTATTATCGTTCATTAAAGTTTTAATTAATTCAATCATTCCACAATTTTGTATTTGACAAATAAAATTCTCCATCATAACGAAAACAAATACAGAAGTTGTTATTAAATAGTTACAGAAGTTGGTAAACAATCCTAATTATTTACCAGCGAAATATTTACAACTTAAAGTTTTCATCAAAAAGAAAATCTGCTAACAGTAATACCAACCACGGAAGACTTTTTTATGATTGATTTTCACTGTGTGTTTTGCATCTTGAACATGTTTAATTTTATTTAAAAACCTTCAGATAAAAATCATATAATTAACCAGCATAAAAATATTTTGATATGTACACATTCAGTGTTCAATGTAGAGTTTTATTTCCATTAAGATCAAGAAATAATCAAATATATAAAAAAAATACTTTTTGTAGAATAAAGACAAACATGGCTTTTAAAAAAAAAAAGCAAGATATTAAATAAATACACCGAACTAGGAAACATCACGTAGGATCGAGGTTTAAATTTGGATCTTAAGACATATTCTCACACGTTACGTGTTTAAAACATGAAAGTGCTTGTTCGTATGAAAGTGTATGCAAACTGAGAACTGCTTAAAACTGTTAAGATTTGCACGCTGCAATATCTCGGTCCCATAACATAATTAGAAACAGAAGCTTTATTACACAACTGATCATCCATCCGAGAAGTATGACTTAAGAACTTGCTGGAGTTGTTTGGGTGCAGTAGACTGAGTTATTATGGACTAAAATTAACAAAATAATGATTCTCATGATAGTTGCCAGTGTCCGATAGGAGATGATACCTAGAAAATAATAAATAACTACATACCATAATGTAATTTCCCTATTGGGGTAGTTAGAGAGGACAGAGTGCCAAACTTTCCAATTGTGATATATATCCTTTACCTCCTCTTTTTACTCTTACTTCTTACCTTTCTTTTTTTTTTCAAATTTTCATCACAGTTGGTCCAAAGCATACTTTTTTTGGCCATCCTCTATCATGACTACCACTTATGCTTGATTGATAAATTTGTTCAGTCACTCTTTCGTTGTACATCCATTAAACAAGTCCAAACTATCTCAATGTTATTCATACATATCATCATCATTGATGAAAATTTAATTTGTATGATGATGAATACTTGTGTTATTTCATTTTTATATTAATAAAAACCTCAGTTATTCAATTTGTGTGATGATGAATACTTGTGTTATTTCATTTTTATATTAATAAAAACCTCAGTTATTCAATTTGTATGATGATGAATACTTGTGTTATTTCATTTTTATATTAATAAAAACATCAGTTATTCAATTTGTATGATGATGAATACTTGTGTTATTTCATTTTTATATTAATAAAAACCTCAGTTATTCAATTTGTGTGATGATGAATACTTCAATTAATAAAAAGTATTAAAAATAATATACATTAATAGACACTACCTCAATGTATTGTACATAATAATGAAAACTTCTGTAACTTAGTATGAATGATGATGAAAACTTCAGTTATTCAATTCGTATAATGTTGAAACCTACGCTAGCTAAGTTTACATGATGATGTAAACTTAAATAAATTTGTTTATATGATCGTAAAAAAAATCAATGAGAAATGTTTGAGATGTAACAAATGATAACAGAACCTACCTCAGTGTGCATGGTGATGAAAACTTGAATAACTGAGTATGTTTTACAGTGAAATATTTTATGAGAAACTTCAGAGTTCTAATGAATGATAACAGAACCTACCACAGTGTGCTTGACGATGAAAGTTTGAGTAAGCGCCAGTATGTATTATGATGAAGACTTGAGTAACATAGTATGTTCTACGATGAAATATGAGAAACTTCAGAACTCTAATGAATGATAACAGAACCTAGCACTGTGTGCTTGATGATGAAAGTTTGAGTAAGTATTATGATGAAGACTTGAGTAAAATAGTATGTTCTATGATGAAATATGAGAAATTTCAGAACTCTAATGAATGATAACAGAACCTACCACTGCGTGCTTGATGGTGAAAGTTTGAATAAGTCAGTATGTATTGTGATGAAGACTTGAGTAATATAGTATGTTCTATGATAAAATATGAGAAACTTTAGAGCTCTAATGAATGATAACAAAACCTACCACTGTGTGCTTGATGATGAAAGTTTGAGTAAGTCAGTATGTATTATGATGAAGGCTTGAGGAACATAGTATGTTCTATGAGTAAATATGAGAAACTTCAGAGCTCTAATAATGATAACAGAACCTAGCACTGTGTGCTTGATGATGAAAGTTTGAGTAAGTCAGTGTGTATTATGATGAAGACTTGAGTAACATAGTATGTTCTATGATTAAATATGAGAAACTTCAGAGCTCTAATGAATGATAACAGAACCTAGCACTGTGTGCTTGATGATGAAAGTTTGAGTAAGTCAATATGTATTATGATAAAAAGTTGAATAAATAAGTATGCTCTTTGATGAAATATGAAACTTCAGAACTCGAATGAATCACAACTGAACCTACCTCAGTGTGCTTGATAATGAAAGTTTGAGTAACTCAGTATGTATTATAACTTGAATGACTTGTTCTATGATGAAATATGAGAAACTTCAGAGCTCTCATGAATGATAATAGAACCTACCACTGTGTGCTTGATGATGAAAGTTTGAGTAAGTCAGTATGTGTTATGATGAAGGCTTGAGTAACATTGTATGTTCTATGAAGAAACATGAGAAACTTCAGAGCTCTAATGAATGATAACAGAATCTAGCACTGTGTGCTTGATGGTGAAAGTTTGAGTAAGTCAGTATGTATTATGATGAAAAGTTGAATAAATAAGTATGCTCTTTGATGAAATATGAAACTTCAGAACTCGAATGAATTACAACTGAACCTACCTCAGTGTGCTTGATAATGAAAGTTTGAGTAACTCAGTATTATAACTTGAATGAATTGTTATGTTCTATGATGAAATATGATAAACTTCAGAGCTCTCATGAATGATAACAGAACCTATCACTGTGTGCTTGATGATGAAAGTTTGAGTAAGTCAGTATGTATTATGATGAAGGCTTGAGTAACATTGTATGTTCTATGAAGAAACATGAGAAACTTCAGAACTCTAATGAATGATAACAGAACCTAGCACTGTGTGCTTGATGATGAAAGTTTGAGTAAGTCAGTATGTATTATGATGAAGGCTTGAGTAACATTGTATGTTCTATGAAGAAACATGAGAAACTTCAGAACTCTAATGAATGATAACAGAACCTAGCACTGTGTGCTTGATGATGAAAGTTTGAGTAAGTCAGTATGTATTATGATGAAGGCTTGAGTAACATTGTATGTTCTATGAAGAAACATGAGAAACTTCAGAACTCGAATGAATCACAACTGAACCTACCTCAGTGTGCTTGATGATGAAAGTTTGAGTAACTCAGTATGTATTATAACTTGAATGACTTGTTATGTTCTATGATGAAATATGAGAAACTTCAGAGCTCTCATGAATGATAACACAACCTACCTCAGTGTACACGATGATGAAAGTTTGAAGTATGTATTATGATGAAAACTTGAATATCTTAATATGTTCTATGTTGAAATGTGAGAAACTAAGGATGTAATAAATTAAAATAGAATTTACTGAAGAGATTGAGTAAATCTGTATGTATGGTGAGAGTTTGAGTAGATATGTATGGATGGTGATGTAAATATCAGTAATTCGGAATGTTTAATAATGAAAACTTGAGTAAACAACTTTGGTTAATATTTCATAAAAAAAAATTTACTCTAAGAAACAACCATTCATTTAAAGATTTCTTTTAACGAGGTGATGGTTTTAATACCACCATTACCTCCTTTCTAATATAATGTATAGAAAACGATGAATCACAGAGCAAGGAATGAGGACATTAAGTTGATTAAAATAAGATGCAGGGCTTAAGATGCAGAAAATAATGTTGAGATAGTTCGACCATGTAGAAAGAATAAATTATGAAAAATTTACAAAAATATCTTTATGTACAGTATAGGAGGTATGGGATGTTTTGAAAGATTTAGAAAAATGAGGCATGACCAACTTAATCTGATATAGAAAGAGGGAAGTGTAAAAATCCTTTATAATAAATGAGTGGTAGAAGCGAAAGATGTATGTCAAGATAGAATAAAGTGATTATCTGTTTTTTCTGCTCACCCCAAAAGGAATATAGCATGAACGATAATGATAATGATGACCTCTTTCCTGAATTACTTAAGTAAAATGAATGACGAACTCTGTAAAATTGTTATCAATTGTGCAGGGCCAGCAATTGCCATACACCGCCCATATGCTTTTAATCCTTGAAAAAGCACTGTGCAACAAATTGGAAAAAGATGTTTTGAAGTACCCTTACCACCTGTGTAAACTGTGGCAAAACATATATAGCAAACTAAAGGCCATTTACTACCTTGCAACCCTCAACTTAGAAGCGCTCCCTTTAAAGTCCAGCACATCTGATTTTCAAACCTACCCTGAGTATTCCTATATAAATAATCCTAATATATTCCTTCACAGCTTCAGCCCCCTTCCGCAATCCTTAACCAGTTTCTACATTGTTTAAATTTGTTATGTCCGCGATGAATAATTTAATAGTATGCATCAATGCAGCCCTTACGAAGAAAATTTGTATTGATGTATTTCTTGATCTTAATGTCAATAAAAAAAATTAGATATTGTAATGAAATAAAATATTGAAAAATATGTAGATGTCATTATAATGAAATATGGATTATTATTAAAGTGGGCGAGATTTTTTGGTAGTTTAAACAATAATTCATATTGATTGACGACAAAGGTCTGATTACCACTTGGTCACAGTCATACCATGAGTTTGTTAATAAACTTAATATCGATAAAAAAAAAATTAAAAGTTGTAAGTAAATAACCTTACAATCTGACTTAACACAACATCAAAAATAACTAACCTAACTTAATATGACGTGAAATAACATCAGTAAAAGTCTAACTGAACCTGAAGCTAACCTAACCTAACAATTTAACTTTAAACACCATAAATAATGTTTAACCTAACCTCATGGTACAGCCGCGTACAAGTGGGAGTCCGGCCTTAATATTTTTAGTACCTCTCTCACAGAGCACTCCGGAATTGTGTAATTAAAATATTATTAAGAATTTTGTTAATTAATTATTTATTATGTAATATTCCATTTGTAGAATATACCGCTTTATTCAAATAAAGATAAATAATAAATTAAAATGTTGTTTTTATTTCCCATCACAAAGATTGACGAGTGTAATTTATTTATTTATTTAAATGTAACAAGAAATTTTATAAATGTATAATTTGTGAAAAACAACAGGTAATTTAATGTGGACACAATTTATATGGATCTGGGTTTGTTGCCTTTCATTTGTTGTGTCCCCAGTAAACTAAGCTTTTATCTGTATTTTACTGAGGACATATAACATGGAAATATAAATTAATATTTCATTTTATTTATAGTTAAGACATTAACACTATGGAGGTTAAAGGACATTATAATTTGTTTAATCAAACACTTTATATAACGGAGTCTTGTTTGTGCTCCCCTAATGATGAGGTGAAAGCCTTGAAACCGGTAGGGTTATACCATTACATAATGTGAAATAAACAGTGTTTGATAAAACAAATTACAATGTCTTTAAACCTCCACAGTGTTAATGCCTTAACTATAAAAAAAATATAAAGATTAGTATTGTATAATTATAAAAGTGGAATAAACAATGTTTGATTAAACAAATTATAATAATTGAAATTTCTTTCCAATTTTTGATTAAACAAATTATAATAATTGAAATTTCTTTCCAATTTTTGATTATACAATACGCCGTTGCATATTCTCATCAACTCAATAAGATAAACAGTGACACTCAATTACATATGTATATATCATGCGAATTAATATTATATATGTATATACCCCTCACATTTCATCACTCCAGACAGACCGAAAAGTCCATTCTATAATGTGCCTCACATAATCACCAAAAACATACCACACTCAAGAGTTCACACAAACCTTTGCTACAAGTCATTCTTTCTGCAAGCCCAAGTATTCAAACTCCTGTTGCAATAACAACCACACTCCAATCCACTGCCTAAATTTTTTGCTCCCTTTTGCCTTTATTGAATTTTGCTCCCTTTTGCCTTTGTATATCATGAGAGCCAAATAGACATATTGCCGTCGGACAAAAGATATTCTAACTCTAGGGATGGTGAATATTTGATCAATTGCCATGTGTGTCATGTGTCTCTGCTGAGTTTACATTATCTTTTTTTCTTGATGATAGTGCCAGAGAATGGACTTGAAATGTAAGTTAGCTAAGTTTAGGATCCAACACTCCCTGAAAAACTCCGCTATGAGATACTGGGCAGGAAGTTTACTAATTATTTTTATAATCAATTTTTGGGAAACCTGCAGTAATGGAATGACAAAGTCAGTAATGATGGCATCTTGAAACGGTTGAAGAAGAAACATATTACTTAACGTAAAATATCAAAGAACCATGCTACATATACCAAAAGTAGTAAATGTTACAATTCATAATAGTGTGTTGGTGGCCACCTTAATGTGTGGCGAAATGTAGTTTATACTTAGCAGAAGGATAAAAGTAAAATGAATGTTGAGGAATGTGTGCATTAGAAAAATGTGTGGAGTGTAAATGCATATATAGTATGGTAAAAGGTGAAATGCATGCATGGGTAAAATTTAAATAAGATGAAAAAGAAGCATTAAGATGGTTTTGACATGTAGAGTGAATGAATGATAAAATAATGACTAATGAATATACAAGTCAAAAGTTTTAGGTGCACATGAAAAAAGTAGACTGAAGAAAATGTGGCTAGATCAAGTGGAGTTAATTTTGAAAAGGTTAAATGAGAGGTATGAACAATAGAAAATTGTACATGAGATGTATGAATTTTGTGGAGGTGATAGTCTTGATTTTGGATAGAAGAGTCAGTCAGTCAAGTTGGATGACATTCTTCATTAAGTTGGTAAGTTCAGTTGGTCTGCCTCCAACGGGAAGGTTTTGGACTCGATTCCTGTTTTTACCATATTTTTGTAAAAAGAATTTTATGTTCATTTATTATTTTATACAAAACAAAATTAATATGATTCTGTATTCCATGACAGAATACGAAATGAAGTGAAGTAAGATGAAGAAGAGCACTCTAAGATGGTTTGGACGTGTGGAACAAATGAAAAAAGAAAGATACACAAAACAGATGTAAGGAAGACCAAGGAAAGCATGGTTGGCTCAATTAAATAATATTCTGAAAGAAGGTAATTTAGAATGTTAGAGAAATTGTAGAAGTTGTATGAGAATGTATTTGGATGTAAAATAAGGTAAGGATGTATGTTAAGATAGGAAAGTCTGGCGCTCTAACTTCTCTGTCTACCCCTACAGGGAAATGGCGTGATGGTATGTATATATCATATGATAAAAAATTGATCAACACTAACCATATACAGTACCCAGGGGTAAGTAATACACATCGTTTGTAGAGCGTCGTCTCTGTCGCACGATGCACTGAGTGCATCGTGACTACGATACCGGATTTTTAACGCATCGTACGACAGAGACGGCGCTCTACAAACAATGTGTATTACTTACCGCCGGGTACTGTACACTATATCATTACATTATGCACTAGTGAAGTGTACAACTGACTATCCTAAACTTAGACTAGAGGTGTGGTACTTCGGTACCATAGATCATGCAATATCTATGGTATACTGTCAATACTCGGCATAGACATAGAAACGCTCTTGTGAGTTGGCTGAAGTATAAATAAAATGTAGTATTAAGTATCCAATGAGAAACTTACATCAAACTTTTATTTATGAGAATAAAGTTATATTTTATTCAAATAAATATACGGGACAAATTGTTCATCCCAACTAATACTTTACTGGACATCGAAATTTCAAGAAAAATATGGAACAATCCATGAGATATCTAACAACCCTAGGTGAAAGCAAAGACAATATTTTAAGATTCTAGCTTTGTTAGTGATCTATCTTTTGTAATAGAATTTTCATTCGCTTCATACATAAATAAAATCCAAATTTTCTAAAAAGTACACCCAGAAATCAAACAGCATTGAAATAATTAATTAATAATATTATTCAAACAATATTTTTAATCAACATTGCAAAGGTAAGTTTTCAGAGTAGAATTAATCATGGACTCAAACCGGTAAACCTGTGTAGTGAAGGCCCATTTTATGACTGGAAGTGAGTTAGACACTAATTTGTGGAGCATTCTAAAAGTTTCTAATATACTTCAACAGATGGTAGAACACAACTAAACCATATTAATTTTCAGATAGAAGTGTTATTTTTCAACTAGTTTACACAAACGAGTTGTTAAAACTGGATAGTAATTTGTGAAACCGGTCGTAATATTATCATCATGCCATGTCTATAGAGGTAGGCTGTGAGAACAAATCTCCATTTCATTTTATTCTGGTACACATCATTCGATTCTGCCGTGTAAATACACATTCACTTATTTTATAAAGGCTTTCACACTCTTCCACTTATTAGAATTGAATGTGGTCATGCCATTTGGTCATGCCATATTTTTCTTCCCAAACTTATTGTACCTTCTATACTACTTGTATAGATTTATATAAATCATTCATCATTTATTTCTTCTACGTGGCTGAATCATTGCAATATATACTATTTAATCAGAATTATGAATAATGCATATGTAAAATATATGTTGTAAGTAAGATGAAGAAAAAAGTGTCAAGAAAGTGGGGACATATGGAGAGAATGAAGGATGAAAAAATTACTTAGTGAGTATAAAAGTCTGAAATACAAGATGTATGTGAAAGAGTTCTAGTCTCGGTCTACTGAGAAAAACATTGCTGGATCAAGTGGACCAAATTTTCAAAGAAAGTTAAGTAAGTAGCATCAATTATAATGGATGGCCCATGAAAGGCTGAAGGATGTACATCGCTTTACTGTGCACACTGCCATAATCGCCCTGGCAGTGTGCGCAGTAGCTCCATCCTGTTGGAACCATACCTCCTGATTATCTTCGACCGCTGCACATAAAATTTTTTCAAGCATTCTCCTATACAGAGCCCTGTTGATTCTTTCTGGCTGACCTTCATTTTCAAAAAAATAGGGGCCGATAACTCTTTCAGCCATAACACCGCACCAAACAGTGTATTTTTGGGGATGCAATTGATGCTGATGTAATTCCCTGGGATTCTCAATACCCCAAAATCTACAGTAATGTTTGTTGATGTACCCGTTTAAATGAAAATGGGCCTCATCACTCATTATCAAGTTGTTCAAAAAGTTGTTGTTATCTCTGGCTAGGTGTTGAAATCAAATGGTGTACAGCAAACAATGCTGAGTATCTTGGGTTAGTAAATTTCTATAACCTGTAAAAAAATTAAATAAAAAAGATTGAAAATGAACAAGTTGACTTTTTCAAACCCTTCAGTCTTTTAGTGGCCACCCTATAAGATGATGAAATATAGAATGTGGAGGAGGTCAAAATTGTGTTTGATCAAAAAGTGTGGAAATCTGTTCTCTCTGCCTATACCTCAAGGGATGCAGTATGATGATAAATATATATATAAATTAGAATTACAAAAATATATCTAATCACATTTTCTCTCCACCATACCATTGCTCTGGCATTGCTGTCTGAGTTGTTCGGGGAGATATGCAAACAGGAACACTCTTTTATTTATGCAATGAGTAGTGTGCAAGCAAGTAACCAATTTTAGGTGTGGCAATAAACTAAAACACATTAACAGTCAGTTAATAATTCATATTTCCATTGATTTTTTCAATCCATTGTAAGGTGAAAACCAGATCATATAATTAATATAACTAGTTCCAGATTGGTTTTCACTTTAGGCTTGTTTAACACCATTCGAGTTGTTTGGAATAGATTATCACATGGCAATAAGCCCTTCACGTTGTACTGTAGATAAGTCCTTTCATTGACATCTCGATTCTCTTTAACGTCTCAAACCTTCACTGCTTTATGGTGTATCCTGATTCATAATGGCTTGATTTAGCTCCCATAAGATGTTGTCCCCTGTCCTATCCAATTTATTAAAAACACAACATTTTTTTAGACCATTTATGATCGATTCGGGTTCAATTTTATTCCAGTCTCTCACAATCAATTCACTTAAGAGAGAAACTGAGAGTTTGTTGATTATTCCTGTTGATATTTAAAAAGAAACCATTAAAATCTCTAGGCAATGATTGCATGAGAATGTAACAATTTATTACAATATTATAACATAAGAAAATTTCTACAGTAGAAACAACATTTTTAAATTAAATTCTTACTTGTTACATTTACACTGTAGTTAAATTACAAAGTAGTTCTTCTCTGTTAAGTTCTTCCCTTAAATTTTAATACAACAAATTAAGAAAATAAAAAAATAACAAAAAGGGAATTTTAAGTTTGCAGTGAAACCTCTATCTATAATTTTTAATGGAACATATTGAACTTTTAAAAGTGATTTGTCAATGATAAGCGGTTCGCGTACTTCAGTTCCACCATTTTGCAAACACAGATATCCTCTCTTTTAACTATTACCATTGTGGCAGGATTGACACTTTAAAGTCAATGCAGCGTTAGGGAAACAATTATAAAACAAACCAGTATATCCCGACTTGTACTCATCCAACAGCTTTGGAAGTTCATTAATCCATGATAATGTTCTTACTTGATCAATTAATTCACTTTATCCTACGAGTTTCTTGTACACGAGACAGTGGCGACCTTTGAAATAGTTGATGCCAAATCTTTATGCAATTTGTTTAGTTTTCTCTCAAATAATGCTCCCATCAACAGGTATATCTGCGGCACGTGTTTGTTGCTACCGAGTAAAGACAATTTTTTCCAGCTTGTTAAACTATTTTTTTCTTTTTTTTATTATTTCCCCTGGCAAGTTTACTGCCATGTGGCAATCTCTTCCAACCAACCAGAAATATGTTTTAATGGATCCTAAGTGAAAACCAGACTGGAATTACATTTTTTTATATCTGGATTCCAGCGGGGATCAAACCCGCAACCTCCGGATCGGCAGACAAGCGTCTTACCACCAGGCCACGGAGGTCGTCAAAAACTTCAACTCTTGACTGATATTTTTAGTTATTGAAGATTTTCCACACCTTCCTATTTCCCCTGAATTTTATTACCAAAATCGCAATTTTCAATGAAATGATTTTCCACTTTCAGTGGGAGAATTTTTAGTCATTTTTGTAGGGCATATATTTTTCTCACTGAACGATTCATTTTGCAGGTTTAAAATAATAATTATTAAAACTACAAAATTTTAAAGAACTCAAAGTATCAAGATTTAAACTTGTACGAGTATGCCCACCTCTATGTCAAAATCTATCCTCTTCAGAGTGAATGGTGGAAGCAGCAATAGTAACTAGTGTAAAGTTAAAGTATTGAAGTGAAATACATGCAATGTTCCGCTATTGTTTAATAGTATGTTCCGCTATTGTTTAATAACGTTTAACAAATGTTCTGCTATTGTTTAATAGTACCGTTATTCGTTATACTAGTACATAATAACCAAGCATCTATATTTTATTGCAAAATATAGTATTAATATTTTAGAAAAATGAATGATTGAGTAAAACAGTACAAAAAATTGCAATATGAAAATATATTCATTGCTTCAATATCTCGAAACCGCGAGTCACTGAATGTGAAGCTTTAATATATATAATACTAGTAAAATCCCTTCATAACAAAATTCACGGGACCATAAGAAATATTGTTTTAGTGAATATGGGAGAAAAATATACCATTGAAAGAATTTTATAAATGTTTTATTTCAAAATAAAAAGTTGTACAAATAAACTGAATTTATTTTTTTCAAAGAATGTTATTTTGACTGAACTGAATTTTATTTAAAAACAATCATAATTACATTTTCAATATGACATAATTATTGAAAAATATTTTGATTAAAGATTAGTATCACAAGATAAATGAAGGCTTTTTTTTATTATCCATTCATAGATTCCGTAAACTAAATCTCCATATAAGGAGGGATAACTCCATTTTCATTATCATCTTCAGTAATACACTTTTACTACACGTATAATTCTCAGAACTAAATGTTGTACAATTTAGAGGTAAAATTCAATTCAAATGTGTGTTCTAGCTCACATGTCAAATTATGTGTTGAAAAATTATCAATTCAAATAATATTTTTGTCTTTTATATATTTTTATTTAAGAGTTCAAATTCATTACCCATTCATTAAATATTGCCCGTGTCATCCTAGTCCATTGGTTTAGATCCTAATAATGGTGTTTTTAGTCGAAAAACGTTTGTTATTCCAAAAATATTATTTCGTTCAAGATATTCTTTTATGTACATTTGTTTGATTCAACAAGAAATATTTGTTATTCCGAAAGTTTCGTTACTTATTACAAAATTTAGCCTGTAGTAAAATTCCACTTCCTATTTAATTATTAATGTTGTACACATATAAAGGTCCTGATCACACAGAACATAATAAAATAGAGTCTAGAACTTTTCACATACCATAGAATTTCTTACACCCTTAATCGTCTTTAAAACCAAAATTATCCCCATTCAGATATTTTAACATTTTTAAAATCCTCCAGTTTGATCCTCTTGAGGCTTGGTGGTAAATCTGGCACCATTTCCAGGATCTCAGGGTACTTCCAAGACATTGAAGATGTGATGTCTGTATCATAGGAAGATATGGCCCTGGAGAAAGCCTTCTCCAAGGCAAGGCTGTCTTTTAATCTGCGCTTTCTTCTACTGAGGAACCAGTCGTGAAGAGAAGGTTTTGAGTCTGAGTTAGAAGAAGCTGATGATGTATTCTGGCTTGATTCAACTGTAAATAAAAATTATTATTATTTGAAGAGGAGAATATTTTGTAAGCACTAGTATTTTAGAAAAGAACATAAAAAATCATTCACTTGATCCAATAATATATCCCTTAGTCTTCCTCGATCACGCCTTCAACTCATATTTGCAGCATTTATTTGTTTTATTAGTCTTCTTTCATTAATTCATTCCACATGCCCAAACCATCTCAGAGTGTTCATCTTTATCTTACTTAATACATCAGCCCTTAAGTCTACATTCATACCTAATCACTTCAATCTGTACTCCAGTGAACGAATTAACTGCTTTAGTAGCATCCTTCTATATATTGAAAATTAGTTGGTCCATTTTTGGCAAATTTTGGACTATTTGTCCCAACTTATTATACCGAACAACTTATCATACTTGATCATCACAGCCGCTACAATCACCGAAAAGCCTGAGTCTATACAAGTTGCATGGATTAACAATCTAGATCAACCTAAAGCTTAATCATTATTCAGCATCCCGTGAACCCATGATGTTTTGGAGCACAAGTGATATCAGAGTCCCTCTGGGTATTGAAATAACCCATGTCGATAACCTGTCTCGTCTGCGGATTTGAATGATGGCAGTTGAAAAATTGGCTTCCTTCATAGAGCAAACGCACCAGTCAACTGGAAAGTTGTTTGCAGCACTCGATCATAGATAAGCAGTCTCCCTGCTGATTAGACAGCAAGTGACAATCCCAGGTATAATAAGCGAGATGCCACATCACTGTAAGATCTTATGGTCAGAAAAGACATTGTATAGTCTCCTACACTCTTCCAACCAAATCCCCAAGCTTTGGACATTCCCCATCTTCAACATACCCAGCCTGTAATCCCCTACAATGCTTGTAGCAAGAAGATCTGTACCCGGATGGTGTAAAGTCCTTATATTTTAAATGCTGTTTGGTGACAATCTTTATGGCCTAGTTGATAAGATGCTAGGCCACAAAGATTGTCACCGGATGTTTCTGCTTCAACTCCCGATGAAGCCCAAAATATTAAAAAAGGTCCTAGTCTGGTCAAAGAATGTGTCTTATAATGCTACTCACATAGGCTATATTCACGTGCAATAGTATTTCCAACAAGTATAAAGGCAAACTGTCAGTGGTTCTTAACCTGAAGGCCGAATTGAGACCGAAAACAATATTGTTAACAAGCCATGCTCTTCAACATATCCACAACACCATTTGAGAGGTACCAAACAAATGAAAAAGGGACTAACAGATGACAAATATGTTGGGAATAAAAACTTTAAAAAAAATACTAACTTTCCCATCTCAATGCATTAATCTGCTCCCTGGTGTAGTGACTATACTTGCACAGAGCTCCAAAGTGGCATTCACCTGTGCTGATGAACCTATTGCATTGATTTTTAGCTGTTTCTTCTGCTAAAATAACGCGTTTATCTGTAACATCAAACCAAATATAAAATTAGTAGATATTCATAATCATTATAATCTTATTGAGTAGCTCATGACTGAGCATCGTGACTGCCATGATAACGTCTGATGACTCCTCTCCATCCATCCCTGAACTCCGCGACTCGAAGGACAGTTATTAAGGGCAGTACAGTTGCGTCTCTCACTTGGTCAGTCCAAGGCATTGGGATTTTTCCTTTTGTACGTTGTCTTTCTAAAAACCACAGAATCTTAAATAATATTGTATTGTATTACACTTTTGTTGTATACAGTACAACTTGGCGGGCTTATTGTCATGTGGAAATCTCTTCCAACCGACCAGAAAGATGATAAAGTGGCCTTAAGTGAAAACCAGACTGATATCCTTTTTTTTTAATCTGGGTTCCAGCAAGATTCGAACCCACATCCTCCGGGTTGGGAAACAGAGGTCTTATCAACTAAGCCACGGAAGTTGACAATAATAGAGAATCAAAAAATTGTTCAAATGTGGATCAAATAATGCCAAATACTTAAAATTATTTGTCAGTTCAAAAGTTTTACTACATCAATCGATTCACGTAAGCTTTTTTTACGCATGGGATATATGTTGTTTCTCTCAGGAGTTGTGAGGTGCATATTGATGGAACAAGATGACCTTTTCATCGAAGCTTTGAAGATCTTTTTTTTATGTCGGGTGGTTAATTTTTGTTTTTATAGAGGCACCGTCCATATCTATTCACTAGATGGTGTTATCGTTTAAACAGGAAAAAGTTATCTGATGCGATGGGGAAATAAAGTTGTCCTGGAGAGGTTATTTTTTACCACGGAGAGGGCTCATCCCCTTTCAACGGAAACAAGTCAAGTCTACGTAATGGAGGAAAAATACAAACCTGGCAAGGATTATATTTCCATGCCATAAATTTAAAAAAACTCAGATGTTCAAGAGTGACGGGGTACCTATCAATGGGACGGGATAACGTTTTCATTGGAGCTTTAAAGATCCTTTCTTTTTTCATTGGGTGGTTGATTATTATTTTTATAGAGACCCCGTCTGTGTCTCCTTACTGGATGGTGTCATTGTTAAAGCAGGAAGAAGTGATCTGGTGCGATGGGCAAGGAATTTTGAAATTGTCATGTACCGAGAAAGTTCGTCAATATTCTACAGAAAAAAGTAAACTATTTCCGTAATGGGAGAAAAGTACTATATTTCTATGCCATAAATTGTTCTAAAATAAAATTTGAAAAAAACTCAGATGCCCAAGTTGGCAACTTGGCGAATAAGCAGTCTAAAATGCGTAAGAAAATATTATACATATAACATAAGTATGACTTTAAATATTATATATATATATATAACATAAGTAAACTTGAAGATAATACGTGTTTACATATAAAACTAACCTTTAAAATTGTTATAATGTTCTTTTTGAAGCCGCTGGTGGACAACTCCATCTCTGTGTTTCTTTACCGCCTCAGTTGTTTCTAAGAAAGATTTATCACAATATTCGCAATAGTATCGCCTCCCCATTGAACTGAAATAAATTTTTCAATTTTATAATACACATTCAAACTTGACAGACGTCAAACTTTAAATTGAGCTATTTTTTAGTCTATCGTTCTGTCAAAATTATAAACCATAAACAATTATATACAATATATAAAAGTCAATAGCTCAATTAAGAACCATTACAGAAATATAATATATACAAAAATTATTTACTCTTAGCTGCCAATTTTATTTGTCACAAATACAAAAGGAATTAATAAAAAAAATATATTGTAATAAAGTTACTGTAGAGTGATTTTGATTCAAAGGGAACAAAATTATAAATGAATCGAAAATGAAAAACTTAATACCATCATACAATTTCCTTGTTGGGGAGCCAAAGATGACAGAGCACCAAAACCTCATATCACGAAATAACTCCTTTGTCTCCTCCACATCCATAAATATGTTTATAAAGCTCCTACTTATCTTACTCCTTACTTTTCCTTCTTTCTAAATATTATTCACTTGATTCAACTGTATATTTCTTGGTCATCATCTATTTCAACTTTAATTTACATTTGTTTTGTAAATATGTTTAAAGACCTTTTAGAAAATGACACACTTCCAATAGATCTGTGTCCCCGATATGAATATCAGTTTTTATAAATTTGAGTATACTATATTATGGGTAGAGTCATCCAGTTTTTAAGCATTTAATTCAAAACTTCACTTTTATTAGCTTCATCTTATGGTAAATAGTTTTATTTTACAAAACTCTACATTTAATTTTTTTGTACTTGCAACGTTTGTTTCTTATTCAATTTCAAATGTTAATTGAGATATTTGCCTATTTAAGAATATAATATAAAAATACAACGATTTCATTGAAACCGATTAATGGTTAAAAGGATGTAACCAACAATTTAAAACCTTATTTTACGTATAAAAATTGAGAATCGTAAAAATTTACATCTTATGAGGCTCTAACCTTGAAAGTAATCATGGATTTCATACTTTTTTTTATGAATACACTTAACTTGGTACACTTGCTGCAGTGTTCGAAGAACGCTGAGTTTTGTACTAAAAAGGATTTGATTTGTGAAACACCGTGCTGTACAGCATGTAGAATTTTAAGTGGAAATAATTACCATTAACACGACAAAAACAAGACTACATACAAACACATTTTAAAAATAGTCCTTTTTTTAGCATAAAAACTAGCATCTCTTATGTTTTGAACGTTTTTTAATCAAATTTAAATCATTTTTAATAGTCAATACTTCTTATCTTCATAAATTGTTGTTTGGCAACTGTATGATTTAAGTCTTCTTATAACATTCTTAGTATCGTCATCCTTATCAGCATGCTTTGCATCCGTCTCACAAATATGAAACGCATCGGTATGTATTTAAATATCTTACTTATTTTTAACTGCGTAAGTTTATATACGAGTATCACTACCTTTATCGCGTGATCAAAATATAGTCTCGTCAAGTTGATAAGCTTCAAGAAATATTTATAGTTCAACTTCTCGAGAAGTTTATACAATTTAGGTTTATAAATCTAAGAAATTGACGCTGCCCTTCGTGCAAACTATCTATGTGGACACTATAGTAAGCTGACCGCACTGTGAAGTTGTAGTTAACTATATATTATACTAATAAATTTTATGTAAAGAGCCCTTAGTTAATCAACTCAATTGAAATCCCTACACAGTATCAATATGCATCCGGTCTGCTTGAGAAAATAACAGTTTTGCTCCCTCAATTAGAGGAAATATAAAAAACTCCAAATTAATTCAAATTAGTCGTCGATTTATAGGAAATCTTCACTGTGAATAAAACATAACGAAACACATTATTTTTTTATATATTGAAGAACGATTGCCCATTACTCATGACACATATAATGAAAACCGAAATACGAAGTGGAGGAATTCGGGTACTTATATTGTAGTTGATACCACCGGAGATGACTATGTACGCCAATTTGTGATAGGCATAATATCTTGTTGCATAAAGGACGAGAAGCTTCAGTACTTGCAGATTATCAACGTCTTCTTTCTCCATTGAGTCCCTGATAACTAGCAACAGTTCTAAGGCATTAGGCTCTATCTGCTGCTGATTGCTTTTAATATTTTTTTGCGTATTATGATGTGTTCAGAAAAGAATGTCAAAGTCTTAAAGCTGGAACGTATAAGCGAACACTGTGACATTTGATCAATTTTTGATAACTTATATATTGTTTAGTCAAAAAATGTATCGATGAATAAATATGCTTATAAAATTTGCATACATATATTTGGTTTTGTTTTAAATAAAATATTATCATGAACTAGTTTAAAGTGATGTAAATTTAAACGAATAAAGCAAAATATGCTTAATTTGTAATTCATTCAACGTGACTTGGTATTGAGTTGAAGATTAACCACTGGAAAATGCAATCGTTATCAGACGGCTTAAGTGTTCGTCGTACTAACTCACTATATATTTTTTGTATCTGTATGTTCACATTGGATGGTCGCGTGAAGTGCGATATTGAAAGAAGGGTATGATAAGAATAATATGAAAAACAATGTATGATGGAATAAGGAATGACGACATTTAGAAAAAATACGGATTACAAGAATATGCATTACTTGTGATGATAAAAGGAACATTGAGATTGTTCGAGTACGTAGAAAGAATGAATTATGAAAGTTTACAAAAATAATTTATACAAGTGGTACAGAAAGTACGAGAAGTTTGGGAAGACCTGAAAAAACTTGGCACGACTTAATAATCAAGTTGATTAATAAAGTCTTAATTAATCAAATTCTGAAAGAGCTAAGAGTGAAAAGCCTTCATTAGAAGAATATGGATAATGAGGTGTATGTACTTGGCAAAAGCGAAAGATGTATGCCAAGATGGAATGAAGTGGGGATCTGTTCTCTCTGCCCACCTCAATAAGGGATGATGATGATAATGACGCTGAATATTTCATTCACATTTTTGCCAGTAGTTAACTCATTATTTTTTTATCTATTCGCTTTCGTAAGCCTAAACAAGTATACATGTTTAAATATTTACCATATGTATGAAGATATTTGGCGCTACAACATTGTTAACATTTCCCTTCCTGTGCTAAAAAAAATCCGCCCGTTCCATATCGGTTTTTTTAGGATGAATATCTATACCTACGTCACACACTGGCACACGTTTCATTGTATTGGTGAATTTATTCCCGATTTTCACAAAATATCTCTGATGTGACCGATAAGTGCTTATTATTATTTATATTATTTTTTCATTCAATGCGTAAATGTATAATATTACGCAGGAAAACCTAAAATGTGAACCCAGTATTTACTATATTTATAGAGATATTAAAGTTTTTAGAAGCAATGTGTACTAGTTACGCATCACAGGGAAGGAAGGGTTAAAAATTGTCAGTTCATATATTAACAGTTCGGAACTAACTCAGCTTATCATATTGCATGTTCCTTGTTGGTCCACCCGGCAAAATATTTGGTTCCGTAATGAAGAAGTTGCAAAAAAAATATTTATAAAACTCTTACATAGTAAGACTGGGGAGATTGGATGTCTTATATATGCATTTTATGGACTTTAATATGATTTTGCCTACTTACTAGAGTAAAGTGACGGGTTATTTTTGCCGCAATGAATTGAGTAAATTTTATAGGTTTGATTTGCTATTGTTTTGGATTCATCTTTTTTCCTATTGTATAACATTGCTAATATATCGATGTTAAATTTTATTTATTGTTTTTTTGTAATCTTTTGTATCAAAAAGATCACTTGAAATCAAATAAAATATTTAATAAGCTAATTCCAACATACCTTTTTTAAATTATCAAAATTCCAATTCAAAAGGCATAATAATAAAATTGTGATGCAAGCTACAAGTACTCGACTTTTTTACTACAAAATTTAACAGCTTGCAATATATTAAAAAGGCGTCTTCGCGTTGGCAACAAACCAGTCCACATTTGTCAATCGGCTGTGCGCGCTTGCGATGTGTCATTTTGCGAATGTTTATCGCGCGTATCCGCACTTATAAACGTCCTTACGCGGCATTATAATGAGAAAACGCACTTTAAAATGTATTATTATTAAGTGATTAGTGTTATGTGTACACTTCCCTTTGATCTGTGCGTGTTATCGTGTTTTATATTTGTGTTTATAGAGATGAGGAATTTAGTTCAATCACGGGACTAGTTCCCAGGTCCTCAAAATGAATGAAGATTTGGAAGAAATAAATCATAAATAAATATTTTTCTACTTGCTTCCTTTTTTTTCGTTATAAGGAAATGTTTTTTTTCTCGTCCATTTAAATGTGCTGACCTTTTTAGTGCAAATATATAATAACGAACAACCTATATTTATAATAATTTTGTGTAGTTCTCTAGTTTGTTAAAAAGACTAGTTCGCCGATCGTCTTGTATTTTGTTGTTATCCAGTCAAGATGGCGGCGTCTAAGTGCCGTATTCATATACAAAAGAACGACCTACATACAAAAAAATGTGTAGTTTTTTTAGTAATTAAAAAATTAACATAAAAGACTATTCACGACTGTTTTTTTTTGTAAATATATATGCACATAATTTCATTTCAAGATGGCTGCGTCTAGAGGCCGAGTCACACAAACCAAAAACATATCCTCAATTTTTTCAAAATTACAAGGCGCGTTTTCTGACGCTGTTTGCCCACCTAAAATGACAACGGACAAGAGGACATTAGACAAAACGTGGAAATTAATGGACAAAGTTGTTAAATTATGCCAGCATCAAAAGATGAACTTAAAAAATAGTCCTCCATTCATATTGGACATTCTGCCGGACACATACCAACGCTTGAGAGTTATATATTCAAAATATGAAGATAATATGTCAGCTTTGAACTCTAACGAACATTTTAATATATTTATTATTAATTTAATGAGAAAATGCAAGCAGACAATCAAGCTTTTCAAAGAAGGGAAAGAGAAAATGTTTGACGAAAACAGTCACTATAGAAGAAACTTGACCAAACTCAGTTTAGTGTTTAGTCACATGCTGAGTGAGTTAAAAGCCATCTTCCCCAACGGTACATTCGCTGGAGACCAGTTCAGGATTACCAAAAGTGATGCTGCAGAGTTTTGGAAAAACAACTTTGGAAATAGGTGAGTTTTTTTATATTTACTTAATGTAAGGACAGTATCGAAATCTACGTGCTAGGATAATTGCAACAGTATTTTAGGACCAACTTTGATGTACGTGAGTGAAACGTGAACGTGGAATAGTATTGAAAGGAGCCGATCCATTATGTAGAAATGGAAGCATTGAGAAGAATACAATGGGGTGTTAATGTATGACAGAATACGGTATGAAGCGATAAGGAATTAATATGAACTTATTTCTTAAATCTTAGAAAGTTTCTAGTTTGACAAACCTCCGTCTTCCTAGTTAGGTAAAGTTGAACTTCATCTGACGAGGAAGACGGAGGTCTTTGAAACTAGTGTGAATACAAAATAAAAAATAAGTTATTTACTTATTTTATTGAAAAATTATGAATAAGACTGATGTATTAAGTAGGTTGGAAAGCACTGAGATGGTTTGGGCATATACGAGTAGAAAGAATTAACGAATTCATACATACACCATTTCTCTGTTGAGGTAGACATACTTCTATCTCGACACAAAACTTTCGCCTCTTCTACATTCGTACATCTCATACAACTCCCTCGATTTCTCTGACTTTTTACGGTTTTTTAAAAAATATATTATTATTTTATTTTATTAACCCATGACAATAAATCTATAAATACACAATTTGCTACAAAACAGGTAATTTAATTTTAATACACAATTTTAATGGCTATAGGTTTGTGGCCTTTCATTTGTCGTGTACCCAGTAAACTAGGCTGTTGCCATTATTTCATTGAGGAGTATATCATGTATTTGATCCAACCATTATTTTCATTCAGCTTCATCTACCACGTCTTCCATGCACATTTACACTATATATTTGTTTTGTTAGTCTTTCTTCATTCATTCGTCCTAAATGTCCAAACCATCTCAACGAATGGATGAAGACCGAAAATACAAATATATTGTGCAAATGTGAGTGAAAGGCGTGGTATAGGAATACAAAGGAAAGTATGGTTGGATCAAGTGAATGTTATTTTGTAAGAATATATAAAAATTCATATAAATCGTAAGAGTTATACGAAAATGTGTATTGATGTGGAAGAGGCGAAGGATACGTGTCGAGATAGGAAAGTATGGCATTCTGTCCCCTTCGTGTATCCTGACTGGGAAATGGCAATGATGGCACGTATGTATTTATTTATTTTATTCCACATGACAAGAAATATACATCATTTGTGAAAAACCAACAGGTAATTTAATTTGGACACACAATTTTAATAGATCTGGGTTTGTTGTCTTTAATTTGTCGTGTCCCCAGTAAACTAAGCTTTTGCCTGTATCTCACTGAGGACATATATCATGAAAAAATAAATCGATACTTCTTTCCGATTTTTTATTTTATAAAACCCCTTTGCACATTCTCATCAACCTGACAAACAGTGACACTCAATTACATATGTATGATACTATATAGTACATCACGCGAAATCCAACTCCTCACACTTCATATATGACAATGATTTCTGTGTACCTGTTCTCACATTTTTACTATGTTTTAAGAATTTTAAATATGAGTATTTATTTTAACGCCGCCGTGATTTTAAAAGAAATGATTATGAAGTCAATATGTTATTTTTTAACCCCTTCCCCTCCAGACTTGAAAATAATTCTTATACAAGGAGTTCGTCATTGTTAAGGGATCGGCATAAGGGATCGGCCCCAATACAACCTTATGTAAAGTATTAGAATTGATATATATTAAAGTTGATAAAATAATTAAAATTACTGAACATCGTTACAAGGTTGTATTGGGGCAAATTTATGAGCTGTCACAGGACTCATCCTACATTTTCTGAACTATACTATAGTGATATTTATTTGATAGGGAAATAAAGTGTTGTTTTAGAGGATCTAAGAGTAATGCCCATTAGAAATTATGCTATATTCCATAAATTTTATTTTTTTGACAACTTCACTGATTGATTGCATTAGTATAAATGTAGGATTATATTTTGAATCCGAATAAACTGTCAACACGTGCGATGACAAACTGCGAGTTCTGCACATTATCCAGTGGTTCTGAACCTGATTGTTCGATCAATGGAACCGAAGACAATGTTGTCTCTCGGATAGCGTGTCGTCAATAAATCCGTTTCGCTAATTCGGATATGTCGTAAAGTGACAAACGAATGAATGGCCATTATTGAGACGTTTCACTCTAGTTCCTTTCAAAATATTTTAATAAATTTCTTTCTTCTACAATAAAAGATTTATCATTATTATTAGATCATATGCTGACGGTCGTGGTCTAATAGTTAGCATCCATTATGAGCAAGTGGGCGCCCCAGATTCGATTCCGGGCAGATTCACTTCCGCATTGGTTTTACTTTTAGGCCGCTTTACATAAAAATTTATGGTTTTTTTGTTACTTATATGGTATGCTTCGTATCACAAATTATTAAAACGCTATGCAGTACTCTGCCTATTAAAAGGCTGCAGCAGGTTAAACCTGCCGATCTTCGTGGAACTTTGATATTCTTGCTATCGAAACTTGGGATTTGATCTGTCAAAGCTGTCGTGTTTGCAAGTGCACATAGACCAATACAAACACAGACGTCTTCCATCTATAGAATAACTGACAAACATACTTTATTGCGAGGAATTTCATGTCCATCCATCTCTAGATTTGTTATATACTCGTATATTTGTTTTGTAAATCTCAACTCATGGAGAAGGGGGAAGAGGTAGGCCGATGGAAGAAGATAGTTGGAGAAGTTTTAATTGAGGGGAAGGTAAAAAGCAGGACTGTAGAATCGGAGTCAGGAGTCTGAACTAAGCCGGGAGATGCTATTCTAAAATCGACTCCGACTTGAAATATTTGACATTTTTTAAAACTTATTGGTTAAATTTAATTATGATTTTTTATCTATGTCTTTTTTATCTGTGCCTTAATTAAAAAAGACTAAAATAGTAGTTGAGTGATTAACGCATGAATTATGTACAATTTAGTACAAATATCGTGTGTTATAATGAATCCCCGTTGACATTATTTCCAAAAAAAACTTAATTTAAGTTGTTACAATATATGCACTTTAATTGCAGTCATAGTCAAACATTTCAAATTTCTGCAGTCAGAGGTGGAGTCGGATTTCTTTTACCGACTCCACAACCCTGATAATAAGTATGAGATATAGTAAACATTTGTTTTACCGACTCCACAACCCTGATAATACGTATGAGATATAGTAAACATTTGTTTTACCGACTCCACAACCCTGATAATAAGTATGAGATATAGTAAACATTGGTTTTACCGACTCCACAACCCTGATAATAAGTATGAGATATAGTAAACATTTTTTTACCGACTCCACAACCCTGATAATAAGTATGAGATATAGTAAACATTTGTTTTACCGACTCCACAACCCTGATAATAAGTATGAGATATAATAAACATTTGTTTTACCGACTCCACAACCCTAATAATAAGTATGAGATATAGTAAACATTTGTTTTACCGACTCCACAACCCTAATAATAAGTATGTGATATAGTAAACATTTGTTTTACCGACTCCACAACCCTGATAATAAGTATGAGATATAGTAAACATTTTTTTTGGCAAGGTGTATGGATATGAAAAAGGCAAGGGCTCTTTTTGCCTACCACAAAAGAGATATGGCGTGATGTTATCTATGAAAAAATATTTTTATTATAGGAATCTATATACTTAGTTTTGTGATTTGCTTTTATGTTAGATTTATCAGGATGTGAAAATAAAAAAAAAACGTTATAAAACAGAGGATTTCAAAAGGTGCGCCTCTCCATCCCGGGGCGGGGCTTTGTGATTAATTCCTAGGGGCGTCGCGGATTATTCGACAATTTTAATAATTCCAGGTAAATTTTAGGACATTAAAACGAAGTTTCTCGATATGAAACTAGTTGAGTTCGAATATTAGTAAAATATGAATATCATTTGCTGAGTACTAAAGCTAAGCGAATCCTGGTTCCATTTCTAACGACTAACGTAGTAAAATCAAAAAGTTTCCAGCCCAAGGATATAAAAAAGTCGAAAGACGATCTCCGTCGTTGTCGTTGCTGAGCCTCGTAGTCGAAGATCCCCTCGCCAACGTCAATTCAGTTAACGGCAAAGCGAAGCTGTGCCGTGGAGTTTTCTTCTATTTTTTTTTTACTTTTCTCTTTTAAGTGAATTGCACGTTGCACACCAGAAACTCACCTGCCACACCGCTATACTGGATCCGATGGCACACCTGAAGTGAGACGATCGGAGCACACCGGCATGCTTTTTTTTTTAAATAATATATTTGACCGAAGTCATAGGTATTCTTATACCCCCGAATACTAGGTTGAAAAAATAGCTGTGTCATTAGAGGGGAGTAGCACATCGTGGGGCTCGAATCAGCGACCCTCGGCATGGAAGTCCAGTAGGTTACCGCGCGACCATACACCCCATAAGACGACCTTCATGGCCTAGTTGGTAAGACAACTGTCTACCAACCAGGAAGTTGTGGGTTTGATTACCGTTGGTACTCTTTTTTATTAAAGGGGTTTAGTCTGGTTTCCACTTGTCTTAACATATTTATAGTTGGTTGGAAGAGATTGCCATACGGTAATAAATCCTATAGGTTGTACTGTACACAACGAATGTGTTATACAATAGGTTGAAACTTTTTTTTAAAAAAATTTTATATAGTTAAATTCATTTTTAAACGAATTAATTTTTCAATACGGGTATAACTGGAAAGTTTCTGTCGTAAATTGTTCTGCTGGTCTGCCTTGACGAGGGTTATCTTGAATAGATTCTCACCCTAAATAAAACTGTTTAGCTCAATAATTTCTGTGGAATATGTCTGAGAGGATTCTCTGTACACAGCATCTTTTGTCGGGCTTATTTATTCCCTTACTTTGAAAGAAACTTGATAACGGCGCCATATTCAATTAATAACATTTCAGAGTATAACACGTCTTCGATCAGCTAGCTCTACTTGAAATATCCAGCGCGATCTACACAAGAAGATCGAAATATTTTTTATCTTTTATTATAGGCGAGACGTCACGTAGTGATGAAGAAGGAACTGCCCAAAGGGCCTCCTTCGGTGGCGATGGTCCCGCTTGGCATCTGAGAGCCAACTTATGCGTGCCCAAAACCTGGCTGCATAGCACACAATTCCCAAAAATGCTGCACTATAGTCGAGTTGGCTCGTACGGAATGATAGATCAAGTTGGCTTATGTAGAAATATAACATTTTAACTGTAACATCGCCTAACCATGTAGTGGGCAAGGCCGGCGATGGTATCGGCCCATAAACGCGTTAATTTATTTAGACCGGAAACTTAAATCTTAATACGTACTTCTGCGAAACTGAATTTTAGCAGTGACCGTTATAATAAAACCCAAATACCGCTTAAAACTCAACGTGGAACAGGAAATGAAGGTAGATTTATCTAGTTTGATTTTAAGATTTGAGAAACTGTGTGGTGAAAAATATGCTCACTCATTTCACTAATTGACAAGCTTTGTTTAAGGTGCCTCAATCTTTATATGGTACACTTCGGACCCTGTGAAGCAAAAAGCTTATGCGAATTAAGCGTTACTTGTAATCCTCTCAACAAATAAATTCTTAAAATAATTGAATGCGTGCCGCAAATAAGGCGGTAACTAACATTTTTTGAAAATCAAGTTTTTTGTGAAATAACGTGCCATGTGGTTACGTCCTTCGTCCTCTCTATAAAAATATTTTCTATCTCTTTCGTTTCTACTGATAAGTCAACATTGCCGTTGGATTTTTGCGCGCGCTTTGTGGAATAACGTGGTTTCAAGTATCAACATGTCTGGAGAGGCGCCCGTCGTTCACTCTGCTAATATAGAAAATAAACTTAATTTCAGTAAAAAACGGAAAGCAAGGGTTGCAGAATGGTCAGATAATAAACGGAAGAAAGTGAGAAACAGCGGACAGTCCTATATAAGCAGAAAAAGCAAAGAAGTAACGAGTAAAAGAAAATCAGAAGGGGTTAGTGGAATAACGTGGCAACTAACGTACATGATTGATTTTTCATATAAAAGTTGTAACAACACAACTTGTTTGTTTTATATAAGAGTTGTGGAATAACGTTGTAACTACTTTCGCGGACCACGTTATTCCACATATTTATAGTGTTTTTCGTGTTTTTTTTTCGTTGTTTTGAATATAGTTTGGTCATTTTTAATTTTTAAATAAACTGTGTGTATGAAAATATATCTTTTGATTTAAAAAAAAACTATTAAAATATCGACACTTAATAAAAAAAGTGTTTTTCTTGAATACTGTAAAATACAAGTTTTGTTAGTTACCACCTTATTCGCGGCACCTATTAAATTGTTGAAATAGTTCGATGACTTCTACATTGCAACACTTCCGCCTCGCCTTTATCTATTGACGTTCCTCGAAATTAATTGCGTGTCTTTAGATTTTCTACGTAAAGTGTGTGGATTAATCAGCGTTTATCGCGATGACACGCGTGAACAGCGAAATATGTTCGCGGTTCATTCATGAGATCAGCAATATGACACTGCAAAGGAGACAAATAATCGCATCCTTGCTGGACCACTCATCGTGCCGTTGGTAATACAATTAACAGAGGCTGAATAATCAACGAGCTCTGGGAGCAACGAGAGTAATATGCAGGGTGAGTCAGAGGTCGTGCAGGATTTTCTGTAGGAGTAAACGAAGTTTGTCAGGAAGGTCAGAGTTAGACGAGAAAGGTTTGAGGACGAACTAAAGTCGAGTGTGTTACATATATCGGAAGATTTACAACGATTTCTTTATAGTTAGTCTTTCCTTGATAAGTTTTCTTACCAAATTCGTTTTTTTTTTTTATCAAATCAGTGAAGTAAGCCGAAAGATTTTCTTTAGCCTTCATTCCCTTAGGCCGAGGCCACACCAAAATGCTTCGTTAGGTGCTAAGCTAGATTTGACGTGACTCATATACTAGGTGACTTCATGCCTAGCCACAACAAAGTGCTACGCACAAATTCATTTGACGGCTGGAAGCGGTTGAGTCAACACACGATGTCACTCTCATAACTAACCAATTTCATTATAACTTACCATCTTTAACATATTTACTTTCTGTGCAACTTCATTCCAAAGTGATTTTATTACAGGT